>ML677399.1:4691348-4753796 GCA_007922305.1 Dermatemys mawii | reverse complement strand
AGGTATATTGGACTGAACTCCAAAGGAAATAAGCAGTTTTTGCAACATAATCAAGAGTGGATGTTTTGCTAAAAGATCTGCTCTAGGAATTATTTTGGGGAAGTTCTCTGGCTGTGTAATCCAGGAGGTCAGACTAAATGATCACAAAGGTCCCCTCTGGTCTTGAAATATGAAGATGTGAAACTTGTTTTTGTGCCAGACTTCAGACTCAGATCAGTTTCCTTGAAAGTTTCCCACAACTTTTTAGCAAGACTGAACTCAGCTTAAAACAGAAACAACAATAAAAACAGAGGCTGATTCATGGTCCTGCATTCAAACTCAGTGAAACTCAGTGGTTTGGGCTGAGGTTTGCTTTATTGGTTGGGTCCCCACAGCTGAGTTACCTCTGGGGAATGTGGAGGCTGAGATAATTAATGTTTATACAGTGTTTTGAGATTTTTGGATAGAAGGCACCATGGCAGGGCAAAGAATTCTTGTGAATGATATCTCCCGTTTTCCCTTTTTCTTGTTGTATTGTTGCTAAAGCTGTTTGCATTGAAACAGGTTCAATCAGCGGAGCTGGTTCTAAACAGCTCCTGTTTTGATTTCAGTCTTTATCCCCAGGATACAGTTTCAAAGCAAAAACCCAGAGCACATCAGGGAAATCTAGTGAGCCAGGTATAAACAATCAGCAACACTAGGTGGTATCAGGTCACAACTGCTCTCAGAATAATTAGTCAATTACCTTCTGAGATGATCTATGTCCTCTCGACCAAGATCTGAAGCTGAAGGCCAGGTTTGGTCAGTGGAGTGACACCTGCTCGTTCCAGCTACCTGAAGCTCTCAGGCTTTGCACCTCGTCACCATTGACACCTGTGCCAAGCAGGTTTGACGTGCAATCAAATTGGGGCAACAGTGTTTTACCCTTACGTTGTATGGGTGTAACAGATGAGACACAGTATGAGACAGGGAGTTTTTGCTGTGTCTGTGCTGTTAATGATTTGTTGGATCATGAGGGGCTTCCATTTTGCATCCTTCCACCTCTCACCAGCAGTGTTTCCAACTCTTGCCTTTATCTTTCTTGCTGCTGCACTGATCTCAATGGTATTTTATGTCAAGTCTTGCAGTATCTGGTGTTTTTCTTAAAGCCCCAGTTGCTGGAGTTACGTGATTACATAACAGAGAATCTCTGCTTTAATTTTTTTTAAAAGGCCAACATTGCCCCTTTTGACCAAACTTGCTAGTCACCGCTTGGGGCCTTGTGGGTGTTCTGATGGGGGTAGAAATTGGAGCTAGGTATTTCTGTAATGCAGTTTTGCTTATTTATAAGGAATGTATGAAGTCCTGTGCCTCTAAATGCAGAGGGAATCAAATAGCAAGAAACAGCTTCTGTTGCTCACAGCACCATGCACATGCTTTTCAGCCTGCACTTCTGACCCAAAAAACCTCTCCTCAGGTTTCTTCTGGGGTCAGCCATATGCTTTCACCTGCTCATTCCTTCAGATTAGCTTCTAGTTCTCTCCTCTCTCTGGTCTCAGTTTCTGTGTGTTCTCTTCCTCCCAAAACCCAGGTGAATTTAATAGGTGCTGCTAGTGTCTAGCCAGTGATTCCCAAACTTTAACAACTTGCAAACCCTTTTCAAGAAAATATCAAAGCTTGCAAACCCCCTCCTAAAAATGAATATTTCCAGGGATTTTTTTCCTTTACCTGAGCATAAATTATAGAAGCTGCGATGTTGGAAATAAATTTGAATGTTTTATGACATGCTTATTGCACACAGTTTATTACTACAGTATTATTTATCATTACCTTATTAATTTTATTACATTATGAACATGGCAACACTCTTCCAAGATTTCACTTTTGTAGCTCATATCACTTCAATTAAGTCTCCTACATGTTTCATCAAGGAGTACCAGGCATGAAACAGCACAAAGGTATTTAAGAAGCCAGCTCAAATAAAGAGATCCTCCCACAACCATTCAGGTCTTGAGCAGCCCAGGCAAACAATGCATGACTACAGCAAAGCTTAAACTTGTTCTGCCAGGAAGTCATGGTCATGGGGCTCAGGCTACCAGCCCCTGTGCCTGGGGTCTGTAGGGATGACTCTATCTACCATTACAAAAAAAATTTCTGAGACCTCCCCAATAAATTTTGTGAACCCCCAACAGTTCACAAACCCCAGTTTGGAAATCACTGCTCTAGGCAGACTTTATTAGGCTTTGTTTTAGGTGTGGCCCCCTTAACTGTCTCTTACAACTGGCTTAAATGGGTAACTTATTCATACTTTTCACTCATCCCTAACAAAGTTTCACCTGTCCCAGCTCATCATAAGGCTAGGTTTCTAGCCCTCATGGCTGCAGAGAAACGGTGGAAATCATAAAGTCTTAAGTCTCAAAAACCAGATGGCCAATAATTGATTACTTTGTATATTATCATGATTTTATTTCAAGCTAGTCTCTTATGATTTTTTGGAGGGTGGAGTTAAGGTCACCAGAAAGCAAGTATGAAAAAAAGGGATGGGGGTAGGAGTAGGGGTAGGGGGTTAATAGGAGCCTATATAAGAAAAAGACCCCAAAATTGGGACTGTCCCTATAAAATCAGGACATCCCGTCACTCTAGGTGGAGTTGTGTAGGACTGTGGAGTGCCGGGGGCTGGCAAGCCCAGGTCTCCAGTAGCTGTCATTGTGGTGGCAGGAAGTCACTTGTCTGTGTGGTGAGAATTACCAACTGCAGGGGGCTGGTTTCCAGTACAGTGGATGGGATTTCTCGCAAGGGCAAAAGAGGTACCCAGGCCCCCTTTGTTGCAAAAACTGCTTATTTCCTTTGGAGTTCAGTCCAATATACCTCAAAGGACAGGCATAACTCAGTAGACTTCTGGAAAAACAAGATTTATTGCAAGCAATAAGGAGTCAGAAGGGGTTATCACCCAAACAACTGGCTCAACTCAATACATGTGTGAAGATATTTTATACCCCTGTGTTGATAAGGGAGGGGGGCTTTTAATCCACTTACACAGGTGGGAACACTTAATGGCTATTACATCCATTGTTGGTCTTAATCTATTTCATTTACATGTCTGGTAAACAGGAGGTTCAAAACACTTAGGGGTACTTAGACACTATGATGCCTGCACATCTGTGGCAGGGTGAATGCAAGTTTAAAATGCATGTTAAACTAGGGGTCAATAGTACATATACAGGGAGTGAGATTATAAATCTAAGGTTATTTTAAAATCATACTACAACATTCTAAGTTACATTTTCCTAACAATCATTTTCTTAACAACTCCTTCCTCTTTAAAGATGATTTCTTCTACATTCTATCGGGGAGCAGAGCTAGCTTAGCTCTCCTGGGTGGGGTTTGTTGACATAACAATGGAATACAATTGATAACACAACAAAAACACAATCCTATAACAAACACTATTAATACAAAATAGATTTCTCCCTTTATGAGAGGTTTTTATCCAGTTATCAACATTAGGCAACCATGACCAAAAATCAAAACCTTGAGTTTGCTTTATCCCATCCACTAGTTCCTTTAAGTTGTATAAATCCTTTTCAATGGAAGTTTTCTTATCAGTAATATTAAAACAACAAAGGCCAGTAAACTCAGAACAGCTGTGTCCCTGTCTGAGAATAGTGTAATGTCTGACTTACAGGAGGGGTCCAATGGTATGTTTCCCCGTCTATATCTTTTGGTGTTATGTTGGGGAACAGGGACAATAAGGGGTGCCACTCTCCCTACTGTGCAGGGCCCACCCGAGCTGTTAGCTGGTACATATGAATAAGCTGTGCGCCCACAAAGGAAAAAAACCAGCCATGGGGGAGAAGCATAAGCATAAGGTCCATAAGCAAATGACTGAGTAGTGGTCTGATTACAGACCAACTCTTTGTTTGTGAGATCATGAATATACTGAGTGGCACCTTCAAAAGTGACACACTGGGCAGCTGGTGTTACATTTGCAACCAAAAATGAAAACATATTTGGCCCATTTCATACAAATAATCATACGTCATTGTTTTGGCAAAAATTTTTAAGTGTGTGTAATTTTTCAATGTGGAAGGGGTTGTACTAATGCCAAGAAAACATGTTTCCATAATTTTACCTACAGCATATGTATTTGGCAGGCAAAAGATAGATGAATTCAAGGCTAACCTTGCCAATGATACCCAAGTGTTTTCGTATGCTTGGAAACCTCTAGGGGTTAAATTATACATACATACAAAGACATATCCAATTAAAATGTGGAACACAAACATGTTACTGAACACGGTTAAGTCGGAGTTGCAGAGGATCCAGGCGAGTAACAGTTCAGTCGTCCTTAGGTGGAGTTTCAGGATTCCGGAGGAGAGGTGGGGTGTACTTTTTAATACGTGAACAATGTGTCCATTTGTTACTGTTCTCAAGTTTTACAGCCGTGTGTGTTGTGAGTAAAACTTGATAAGGTCCGTCCCACCTCTCAGACAAAGGGTCCTTTTTCCACTTCTGTACCAACACCTGATCTCCTGGCTGGAAGTTGTGGATAGGAGTGTCCAGGGGCAGATTCTGGAAGGGTGCAGCGAATCTGTGGAGAGAAGACAATACAGACCTCTTGTCTGTCCCCAGCCAGAGGGCTCGTGTCAATGCAGTGAGTTCTGCTTGCGCTGACCAGCTGGCGGGGAGCTTCTCCTTCCACAGTATTTCAGTCAGGGTCACAACAGTGCAGCCCGTCTGTCTGGTGCCTTGTACCATACTGCTAGATCCGTCCACGAAAAATTCCTCGTCTGGGTTTTCCAGAGAATCGTCCTGCAGGTCTGGTCGAATTAACACCATCTCTGTAAGTGCTTCTAAACAATCATGGTTAGGTGGTCCTGGCTGAGGGAGAAGGGTAGCTGGATTTAAAGCTGTAGTATGTTTAAATGTAAGCCCTTGGTTAGACAATAGGAAGATTTCATATCTGGATTGTCGAGAAGGGCTTAAGAATTTCCCACCTTCTATTCCAAGAATCTGGGGGACCCCATGTGGGGTGTGTATGTCCATATCTGCTCCCATTGCTATCTTTTGGGCTTTTGTCACTATGGTTGCAGTTGCTGCTACAGCTCGCAGGCAAGCCGGCCACCCCTTGGCTACCGGGTCCAGTACCTTTGAGTAATAGCCCACAGGTTTCCAGGTTGGGCCTACCGGCTGAGTTAGAACTCCCGAAGCAATGCCCTTATTCTCATGTACGTAGAGTCTATAGGGCTTATGCTCATTAGGAATCATGAGAGCCGGAGGCTGCATTAAGGCTGCTTTTAACAGTTCAAAAGCATGCTGATGCTCACTAGTCCATTTCCAATTTGTGAGGCCTTCCTTAGTGAGAGATTCATATAAAAGTTTAGCCTTGTTACCATAGTCTGGGATCCATAGTCTACAGAATCCAGTCAGACCTAAGAAGGCTCGTAGTTCTCTAGGGTTGGTTGGGGCAGGCATATCTTGAATTGCCCTGATTCTCTCTTTGCTGAGAGCTTGTACCCCTTTCTCAATTTCATATCCCAGGAAGGTAACCTTCAGTTGGCATATCTGGGCTTTTTCTCGTGAAACTTTATACCCTTTCTCCCCTAGAATATTTAGCAGAGACTCGGTTGCTCTTTTCCCCACTTGCAGATCAGGACTGGCAATTAACAAGTCATCAACATACTGGAGCAAGGCAATCTCTGAATGCTGGCTTTTCCAGTTTTCTAAATCTTTCTGCAATGCTGTTCCAAAAAGAGGGAGGGGGGGATGACACAAAACCTTGAGGTAAAACAGTCCACATTAACTGAGTCTTATAGTGAGTTTCTGGGTCCTCCCATTCAAAAGCAAACAATTTCCAGCTTTCCTTTTCTAATGGTATTGAGAAGAAAGCATCCTTTAAATCCAACACTGTAAAAACAGCTGCTGCAGGCAGAATCTGTGTTAGAATGGTGTGAGGGTTCGGGACCATAGGGTGGTCTACAATAACCTTTTTATTTATTGCTCTTAAGTCATGCACCAATCTATAGGTACCATCTGGTTTAGGCACTCCCAATATGGGGGTATTGAAAGGGGATGACCCCTCCACTAGCCAGCCCCACTGCTTGAATTTTTCAATGAGGGGCTTTAAGCCCAGACGAGCTGCTTTTGACAAAGGGTACTGTTTTACACAGACAGGGCTTTCTTTTTCTTTTGGTGGTATTTTCACAGGGGGTACAGATGTCGCCCTTGGATGGTTTCCATCTGCCCATACATCAGGGTTTATTCCTTCTAAGTCTTCAATGTTCCCTGTGCAGGTAGTTGACTCCTTGTTAAAGAGGGCCATTTGATAGTTTGAACCCTGTTTTCCTGGTAGGTGTACTACAATCTGCTCTTGGAAAAAGATTTCAACTTGTAGTTTGATTAGGATATCTCGTCCTAACAGAGCAAGGGGCATGTAGGTGAAACAATAAAGGCATGCTCTAGCATATTGTCCCCGATTTTTGTAAGCAAGGGCTTATATACAGGCAGTTTACTCTGTTTTCCCTCAATTCCTTCTATTATTACATGTTTTCCGCTTTCTTCAGCAGAAGGGGGTTTTGCAGGGATCATAGAATACGTAGCCCCGGTATCCACTAGAGCTTTATATTCCTTGCCACCCACCCTTATCTGTACCATGGGATTTTCCCTGTAAGAGGGGTTTTGGCTTTTCCAATTAAATAAGTCCGTGGTAGTAAAGGGGGCATAGAGGAAAGATGTTCGGCCAGTGGGGGACATTACATCTCGCATGGGGCAGGCTCGGTTTATTAAATCATGACTTCGGGTATTTGAGGCAGGTCCCGTGTGACGGCTTGGGGAAAGGGGGTCAAATTCAGCAATTATGTTACTGATTCCATTTGCTCCCCCTTGGGTGGGACTGTCCTCTGGAGTCAGGGGACTAGCCAGTTGAACGGGGCTAGTAACAGACGGAGATGGGCCAGTTGGACCACTTCCTGAGGGAATGGGGGTGGATGGCCTATAAGGGGGGGGGCTGATGGCATTACAGTCTCGAGACAAGCATCCTCTGCAGGCTCGCAGAGAATAGTCGGACGAGGCTTGGGAACCCCTAGGCGCATTTGTTTACATAATTTAGAGGCACATCTAATAAGCCAGGGGGGGCCGATCCTGACATACTGTTAGCCAACAATCAATATAGGGGAACTGGTCCCAGTGTTGATTTGTAACCACTGTTTTATAAACCTTAGTTGTGAGGTCTACATCAAAGGACCCTGAATCGGGCCAACCAAGACCGAACGTGGTCCATTCCAACTGACAAAACATAATCAACTCATCTTTAGTCATCTTAATACCATGATTACTCTTAAATTTACCAAAGTTACGTAACATACAACCCAAGGGAAAGGCGGAATCTTCCATTCGGGAGCGACCCGATCCCATTGCTATACCAAATGATTCACAAGGAATCTACAAACGGCGAATTAATACAAAAGTACTAAAATCACCAAACAAATTAACAATGAGAGTAATGGAGATACTTACACCGCTCTGTTTCCCAGGCGCCTACCAAACTCCAGAAGCCTCTGGTCTTGCCTGATTTGTAGGGACTCACGTTTTAACGTTCCGGGTATCACCGCAGGTCGGGTTAGAGTTAGGACGGGCAAAAACTGCCCGGTGCGCACTATCCTTCCTCTGGTCGGTCTGCGGTGATCCCGAAGTCGTCCAAAGGCTGTCCCATCTGGGTCGCCAGAATTGTTGCAAAAACTGCTTATTTCCTTTGGAGTTCAGTCCAATATACCTCAAAGGACAGGCATAACTCAGTAGACTTCTGGAAAAACAAGATTTATTGCAAGCAATAAGGAGTCAGAAGGGGTTATCACCCAAACAACTGGCTCAACTCAATACGTGTGTGTAGATATTTTATACCCCTGTGTTGATAAGGGAGGGGGGCTTTCAATCCACTTACACAGGTGGGAACACTTAATGGCTATTACATCCATTGTTGGTCTTAATCTATTTCATTTACATGTCTGGTAAACAGGAGGTTCAAAACACTTAGGGGTACTTAGACACTATGATGCCTGCACATCTGTGGCAGGGTGAATGCAAGTTTAAAATGCATGTTAAACTAGGGGTCAATAGTACATATACAGGGAGTGAGATTATAAATCTAAGGTTATTTTAAAATCATACTACAACATTCTAAGTTACATTTTCCTAACAATCATTTTCTTAACAATTAAAAATTTGCCAGTGATGGGGAATCCATTATGACTGTTGGTAAATTCTGAGTGATGTCAAAACTCATCTTCCCCTTCTGATATCAGAATTCCACCACAGCCCAACTGTGATGGCACAAACAGGTTTCTGACCGCCAATGGGAAATTAGTTGGGATACGTCTGCCCATTTGTCTTAAGGAACAGAGGCCCAGAGGCCAAATTTACCCTGGGTGTAAATATACACAATCCCATTGAAGTCAGTAGCAGTTACATTCACTAACACAAGAGATTAATTTGGTCCACAAAGAAAAATAAACCAAATCTCAGATCTCAGCAGAATTGTCTCTGCTGAGGAACTTTTTAAAAAATTTCTACAAGGCATGACTTTATCATGGTGCATTTATTTCTGATCTCCTAACATGATGAACTCATCTTTGTCATAAATCTAGATTTATAATATACCTGGAAGAAACTGACAATACTGAGCTGAAAATGCCTGATTAATGTATTATCAGCTTATCTGCTTTGTTGCTAAAATATGTACTGAGAATCTAACTCCTTCTGCTTAGTTTAATTTGGAACCTACAGGTTTTTTCACACCATAGGAAGTTCCATGGCATTTTGCTGAAAGGTCATTTTAAAGGTCTGTTAAATCAAGAAAACTTTAGCATCTGAGGCCATGTCTACACTACATAGTTATGATGACTTAATGTCGGCATACAGCTACTGCAGATGTTGAAGCGCTTGTGTGTGCGCACACTTGGCTCCTTGTGTCGGTGGTGTGCATCGTCACCAGGAGCGCTTGTATCAATTGTATTGCCAACTTGAGGCATTGTGAGATAGCTCCTGAAAGCCAGGAACAGTTGACATAAGTATTGCAGTGTCTACACTAACATGCGTCGACCTAATCACATCGACCGTGATGCTGCTCGGGGAGGTGTTGTTACTAAATCGGCATAGAGAGCACAAATTTGAGTGAAGACACTTCCACAGCTAGGTCGACTTAAAGCAGCTTACATCGACCTAACCGTGTAGTGTAGACCAGGCTTAAATCTAACCTGACTTGCCTGGGTTTCAGCTAGTTGCTAGTTCCTCCTAGTGTAAGTGGCAAGAAATAACATTTAGAGATTGTATGAAACACGCATTCCATCCTATCAATCTGATCTCACATCCAATCTACTCCTCACTGCCCTTTCAAATTTCATTTCTCCCTCCCTCAGGTTTGATTGACGATTACTCTGCATTGGAACGGTATCATTTTAAACTTGCTTTGCATTGATGTAAATGCCAACACAACACTCAAAACAATGGGGAATCCAGCTTAGAGTGCAGAGCGGGCGTGTGTTTGCATTTGGTTGCATTTGTGGGAATGTATAACCCAGAAGTGACAACAATGGAGGAACTGCTTGAGGCAGGGAATTCAGCGCTTGGAGAATCAGGTGCAACTACATGTAACGGAAAAACAGAAGCGACAGAAAGAGCATGCTATGGCCCTAACCCAGGGATCGGCAATTGTTGGCCCGTGGCTCACCAGGGTAAGTCCCCTGGCGGGCCGGGCCAGTTTGTTTACCTGCCACGACTGCAGATTCGGCCGATTGTGGCTCCCACTGGTTGGGGTTCGCCACTCCAGGACAATGGGGGCTGTGGGAAGAGAAAGCCAGCACATCCCTTGCCCTGCACCACTTCCCTCAGCCCTCTTTGGGAAGGGGTGAAGCCTTTATGCCACCCAGTTCTGGTCAGAGGTTAAGGGGGGCCTGCCCCCTCCTCAGTGAACCCCTGCCAAGTTCAGGTTCTCAAAAGTTTAAAAAGTATGGAGCAATGGCTCTTTGGGCCTCCTGTTGCTGGCTCCCATGTCTGGGAGAAGTACATTTCAAGAAAGGACTGAAGCATGGCTAACTGCATCAGGGAGAGGGTTCTGGACATAGCATTATCAGAGGACTTTTCAGGGGTAAATAACTGGTGCAAGATGTAATTTTCTAAAGGAGGTCAGGCTTGACACCACGGGAATGAGTCAGTTTCCAGAAACAGTGAAATCGTGACCCCTCTTGAATTTCACAAGTCAATATTTGGCTAGCTAAAGAACACAATAAAAACCAGGAAAGTATTTCAGGGTCCTTTTAGTACTCACATGACTAAGAGCAAGAGTCCATGGGATGAAACATGCTCAGACAAAAACAGGAAATTGAGTGGTTCACTGTGCAGTTGTAGCAATGAGAGTTTACATCATTAAAAGGAATTCATTACTTAGGTGTGTTTGATGGTCACTAGGCCTCGAGACAGAAGCCTACCTGGAAATCCAGGTCAGATAAACAGGATCATTAGCATGTCTATAGCACCTTTCACCCAAGGATTGTTCTCCATTCTCCATGTTCCTGGAGGGTAGGACAAGAAATAATCCTCTTAGTTTGCACAAGGGAGATTCAGGTTCCATATCAGGAAACTTTGGAACTCTAAGGGTAGATAAGCACTGGAATTAGCATCCAAGGAAGGTTGTGGAATCCCCGTCATTGGAGGTTTTTAAGAACAGGTTAGACCAGAGGTTCTTGGTTGCGAGGTTATTACATGGGGTGACGCGAGCTGTCAGCCTCCACTCCAAACCCCGCTTTGCCTCCAGCATTTATAACGATGTTAACTATATTAAAAAGTGTTTTTAATATATAAGGGGGGTCACACTCAGAGGCTTGCTGTGTGAAAGGGGTAGCCAGTACAAAAGTCTGAAGACTCCTGGGTTAGACAAACACTTTTCAGAGTAGTCTAGGTATTCTTAACTCTGCCTCATCAGAGGGTGGGGGCGAAGGATTAGATGGCCTCTTAAGGTCCCTTCCAGTCCTAAATTCCTATTATTTTATAATCTCAAATTAACCCTGATAGCCCCCATGTGGGGTAGGTATTATTGCCCGCATTTTACAGCTAGGGAAACTGAGGCACAGAGTAGGGGACATGACTTACCCAAAGTTACACCCCGAGACGGTGGTAGCGATGGGATGAGAATTCACATAGGCGACATGGGGATAATGGTAAGGCTTTACCTCCCAGAGATGAACCAGGGTGAATTAAGTTATGTCTGCACAGTACTTGGTCCACGTAAAGTCAAACTACAATTATTATTCTTTGAGAAGTCTCCTCTAAGCCAGACCAGATATCATAGGCAAAGCAACAACGGGAAGCTGGCATCACCACCTGTGTACAGGGCGGCTAGAATGACCAGCTCGCAGGAGGAAAAGAACTTGACTTAAAAATAACAGCAATAAAAATAACAGCAATCAGGACAGTGTGGGGCCTGGAAAGCCCCCTACACAAGGCCTCTTGAAGACAAAGCGCTCCCTCGAGGCACAGGAGCCTGTCTGCACAGAGCTGCCTGCAGGATGCAGATTGTAGTCCAAGTTGGGAGTTTTCTCCAGATTTGCTTGAGGGCAGCAGATGGAATTTGATTTTCTCATAATTGCTATGAGCTGAGAATTGCCAGGTTTAAATTGGTGTTGAAGTGAGGGAAAGAAACAGCCAGGAAAACATCCTGGAGTCTGGATTTTGTAATATATAAATATCACTTGACATAAAATAATGACAGTTGCCCCATGGTTTATTGATTACCACCTGTTATAGCACTGGCCCATTGACAGTCTGATTATATTCGTTACATTGCATTTAAGCAGTCTCCTTATGGAATCAAGATTAGTGGAAATGCTCCTTAATTCACTGGGCCAAGCTATCCTTTCTTTGGTGATTGTTGCTAAAGACGGGAAGATTGGCTCTGTCTGAAATCCCCACAGCAGCTGTCTTTCCTTCTGTGATGCGGAGGCCCTGAGAGTCGGCTCTCATGTTTTGCCTGTAGGGGGCAGAAGCTTTCCAATGCCTGCCCACAGAGTCATCCCAAACAGACCTATTATTACCCTGATGTGAGAAATGATAGAATCCCTTAACCGAGCTGACAGATTGTAAAGGACAATAAGGCAAGGCTTTGTTTCAAGGCTGGAAGCCTATCTGAATCACCAGTTAAAATAAAGCGATGCTTAATTTGAAAGTGAGCTTTCAAAACAAGGACTCTCCTAGCAGCTGCAAAGGTCCCATTCTGTTTTCACAGCAGAGGGTCTTATCGATGTGAATTTGGGGTTTCCCTTATCACACTGACTCAGTTACAGATAACGCATGGCATTTCCGACCTCCATACCGCTTCATGAATCTCCACTAATTAATAATTCCTTCCTGCCCATGCTGTAGAGGGTTAGGTGTTATTAGCCACACTTTACAAGAAGTGAGAGTAAGGCAGAGAGGTTAAGTGACTTGCCCAAGGCCAGAGATGGAATCAATGTCACAGCTGAAATTAGAATTCAGGAGTTCCTGGTCTGCTACTTCTGTGCTCAGACAACTAAAGCATGCCTCTCTGTCAAAGATAGTGATGTATAATCTGTTACACCTACAAGGCATCTTTCATCCCTAAATTCTCTGCAATTTTGAATTACTGCCTTCATCACTGAACTGCAACCAGCACTAGGGTGGAATGCAGCAACTGTTTAACAGCTCACAGCAATGCTACATGACAGGAAGTGAAGAAGAATCTCATAACCAAGTGAAACTGTAGTGAGGATTTAGGAAGGCAGAATTTAATCACCCAGATTTACTCAGGACCGTCTTACTTTTGAGTGAAGAGATTTTCAGTGCTGTCCAGATATTGCATGCATGCTTTCACCTGGCATTGTGAGAAGATGATGCAGCCTCAAGGTCTTGACATTGCGCCGAGACACCATCAAGTCATTGGGACAGCGTGGTGCACCAAGAAGAACTTTGCACCAGAAGGTGACATGTCGCGATTGCACTGCAAGATGACAGGCCACAATGCAACATAACCACACTGAATTATAGAGGCCATCCCCTGGCTGTGGTCCATGATGAAACTGGACAAAAGTACACTAATATGGCAACATGGCACAATGACTTGCCATAATGTGACATGACAATGTTGTGTTAAAACACAATCAGTTAGTGTCGCGAACATGTAATGTCTTCCTGTGTTGCAACATGGAAGTGCTAACCCACATGGGCTCTCATGTAGTATTGTGACAAGCTGGTATGGTCATGCAGATGATACCCTGCATAAACACTCTTGTGTTGGCATAACAACATGTCAGATTGGCCAGTGATACAATATGATGTCATTTCTTGTTGCCACCTGGCCAAAAGACCACGGTTAGGTATAAAGATATCCTGATATGATAAATGGCCCCTGCCTAGCAATGCAACATGATGTAGTTTCTTGTCAGCACATGACAGCATCAGCCAAAAATTCATGGTGTACTCTTGTGGTGTCAAGATGTGCTAAGCGCTTATCTAGAGATGCAACATGGTTACATTTCTCTTGGCAAAATGGTGCTGCAATTCCAAGGATTTGACTTGGTCACAGAGGTCATGGATTCCGTGACTTTAACAGATCTCTGTGACTTCTTTGACTTCAGCCCCACACAAAGCGGGGCCCTGGCTGTCAGCCCCACACCGCGAGGCTTCAGCACCAGTTCCACACTCCAAGTCTCGGGCTTCCGTGATTTATTGTTTATTGCCCACGTCCCGTCCATGACTTTTACTAAAAATATCCATGACAAAATTTTAGCCTTAGTCATGATGAGATCAAGAGAGGTGGGCACATGATTTGGTGACTTGTTGCAAAGAGATGGCATCAGGACACGACATGACGCAGCAGCATGGAGAGGTTTAAACGTGACATGGTGATTTGACCTACTATGGCAATGTGATAGATGAGGATGTAATAGAGGAAGTGTTTTAGGTGAAATGGTATTTAATCCCTTTGTTTTAAACTGGTTGGGGTTACTAGGTGTCTGATTGCTCTTGGTGAACTCTGAATCTAGAGCAGTACAATATATGAAATCTCCCTTTGACTTGCTTACTTAGAGGGCCAGTGGCAGGCTACAGCAATACACCATTAAACTGTTGTTGTTTAATTGGCCTTAACATACAATTTGGTCAAAAAATTATACACCAGTCATGGGCATTTAGTACCTCCCACTATGAAATAGGGATTAGACTCTTACCAAGAAGAAAATTCATTCTTATAAACTGCAAATCCCAGATCTTCAACTCAGCTAGTGACATGACAAGGTCAGGATGTTACATGCTAAGGCAACGTGACATCATGGCAATATGGTGGTGAGGTCATGGCATGATATGATGATGTAGTGAGGTCATGGCATGATATGATGATGTAGTGAGGTCAGCACATCATTCAGTGATAGCGGGATATGGGCAGGATGTATGGGGTTGGGATGATATGGAGAGGGCAGGACATGATATGTTGTGGCAACGTGGGGAGGTCAATATGTGAGGTGCCACAATGAGGTCAGGGCACGTCATGCCATGACCTGATGAGGTAAGGAGGTGTGGTGCTTGACATGATGTGACGATGAGGTCAGGACATAAGACACCATGGCAACAGGGTGAGGTTGAAGCACCCGGGCAACACAAATGAAGTCATGAGAAGCCATGTTATGTTACCATGGCAACATCCCAGTATTACCATGATGTGCCAGGCCCACCCCTTGACATCATACTGGAGGGGGTTATCATTGTTTTTGGAGAATCCTCCACTGTCATGTGACCCATGGCTGCCTCCACTATGGCTTCAGCCGGCCCCCTTCCGTGCGCATGCGCTGCAGCCCGTCCAAGAGGCTCCCAGCTCCTCGAGTTTAGCAATAACAGGCGGTGGCCGCAGCCCGGCAGCTCCTCGCTGCCCTCTCCCATCTGCGCTGAGTGGTTCGGTCCGGAGCCGGCCGGCCGAGTCCAAATCGGAGGGAGCGACCCACCCTGCCTAAGCCCGAATGGTGCGGTCCTGAGCCGCGGGCGGAGCGGGGCGAGCGGCACCAAGTGAGGGACCCTGGGGGGAGGGAGGAGCTGCCGGCGGCCAGTGGAGCAGGAGAAGCTCCAAGATGGCGTCGGCCGGCCCCGAGTCTGGGGGCAGCAGCAGCAGCAGCGCCGGCATGGCGGGTAAGGGGGGGGGCCTGGCGGGGGCGTGGGGACGACAAGTGGGAGGGGGGGAATTCAACCTCCCCAAAGGGGAGGGATAGCTCAGTGGTTTGAGCACTGCCCTGCTAAATCCCCGGTTGTGAGTTCAATCCCTGAGGGGGCCATTGAGGGATGGGGGCAAAAATCTGAATGGTTTAATTGGGGATTGGTCCTGCTTTGAGCAGGGGGTTGGACTAGATGACTCCTGAGCTCCCTTCCAGCCCTGGTATTCTATGATTCAAAGGGAGGGGGGACCCGCTGTGTGGAGACCTGGGGAGTGCTGGGGGCTGAGGCCCCTGTGGGGGTGGGGTAGCTGGGCAGAAGCTGAATTGTTTTTCCCCCCCCACGTGGCTCTGCTTCTAGAGCCCAGGAGTGAAGATGTGGCCCTCTGCCCTCTCCTTTTCTTGGGTGGGGGTGCAAGAGCGTGGGGGCATGGCCTCTGCAACAGGGGCTGGAGTTTGCAAACCCTTCACTTGTGGGGCTCTTGCTGGGGATGCTCAGGGCCTGGTGCTGAGGCCAGGTGACAGGGTGATGCTTGGTGGGGTGCTTCCAATGTCCCCTACGCTGCTTTGCTGACACTGGGGTCCCGGGGGTGGGGGTAGCCTGACTGTGTGCAGAGAGCACTCTTCCAGGTGCTTTGGGACCCTGCAGGAGGAGGCACGATGCTGAGGGAGTATAAATTATCATCGGGCTTCTTTTGAGAAGAGGATCCACCTCTGGGAAGCCAAGGCAAAGATTCACTAGTCCTGTCTTTGTTTATCTGGGTGAGAAGGTGTTTGTCACTGTTAAAACAGCAATGACAGAAACCTTCACACCCTGGAAGTCCGGGTCTCTTCTCTTTACTAACTCGAGCTGAGCCAGAAATGGTGTTGACAGGAGCTGGAAGGAGCTCTGAATGCCATTGCTAAACCTGCTGTTGGAGGCTAGTGATGATAAAAATGGGGTTGTGGTAGCTAGCCACCCCTGGGAGACAAAGTGGGAGATACTTAGCACTTACACACATCTTTATAGTGCATCTTCAGGGCACTTCACAGACACTAAGGACGTGGCTACACTGGTGCTTATAGAGCTCTAACTTGCTGGCTTGGGGAGGTGAAAAATCACCCCCCTGAGCACAGCAAGTCTGAGCTCTTTGAAGCGCTGGTGTGGACAGGCTCCGAGTGCTGGGAGCTGGGCTCTGAGCGCTGAGCGCTTGGAGCTAATTCCCTCATGAGGTGGATTACCAGGAGCTCTCAGAGAGCTCTCTCCCAGCTCTCGTGCATGGCCACACTCGCACTTCAAAGTGCTACTGTGGGAGCGTTCCCACGGCAGCAGCGCTTTGAAATTTCAAGTGTAGCCACGCCCTAATTCTTGCAATATCACTGGGTGGGGTGTTACTGAACGCCATCCTCTTTTTACAGGAATGGGGTTGAGTCTCCTAATAACAGGCCAAACCAAACACCTCTCTAGAGCCAGTGGCTATAATGCAAGTTAATTTTTTTAAAAGGCCTTTAGTTTACATTCCAGTCAGTCACTCAGCACTTTGTGATCTGTTGACATATGTATCCTTTATTTACAATTTGCTGCACAGGCTTTGTAATCTTTCCACCTTCACCTCTTCCTCTTGCCCATCACTTATGGATTTGTCTGCACTACACTCTGGGAAATCTCCCAGAGTGGTAGCAATGGTGGAAGCTCTAGTTTAGACAGGGCACTAACAGCTTCGTCACACTGTCATCTAGAGCTGTTATAAGCAGCATTAACAAAGCAGTAAAAATGCTGTCTACACTAATGTGCCTACTGTTGCTGCCGCTTTACCAAAAAAACCCAAAAAACAAAAAAGTCTAAGGGTGTGTCTTCTCAAAATTAAAGTGCTGCTGGGGCAATGCTTTAACATGGCTATGTAGTTGCAGCTCCCATGAGGGGAGTACCTGTCAGTGCTGTAACATTGTCTGCACACTGCTACTTGACAGTGCTGAAACTTGTACCACTCCCATGGGGAGGGAGAGGATGTTTTTTTCTCACTCCTGAGGGAGAAAGAGTGCTGTAAAGTGGCAGTGTAGACGAGGCCTAAGTGTAGACAGGCACAGCCTTTGGGACAAGTGATGGCCATTAAGCCTTTAACTGTCCTGTAGTGTGGATTTTAAGGTTTTCTGTTCTTTGACTAATTCGCAAACACTGGTTTAGACCAGTAACTGTTCCCTCTATTTCAAATGACAATTGTCTTATCTCATGATCTTATTGCTGTGCCACAGGAGAATGCAAACTCTGGTCCTGAATTCAGCAACCCTCTCCTCAAGGATTTAAGGGTATCTTGGTTCTCTCTCCAACAAACACCTATAGGCACCCCAGGAGCAGCATTGTTAGGCTCCGGAGGAAGCAGGGTATAGCCTTCCTCCGGCAGAATGAGCATAGTAGTTGGATATTAAAATGGTTTCTTAGTTTGGATGTGAAGAATGCCCTCCCTCCGTGCAATACAACTAAAACCACTTGAAGAGTTGGCATGGTTGTTGGGGGCTATCCACATTCCAGAGTTGCACATGCTGCTATTTACCCTCAGGCATATTACTCCATTACTGGCTTCTCTCTGCATACCTAAAGGGGATGACAGTTCCTGAAACTTGTTCCACCCTTTCCTCCTCAAAGTCCCATCACGCAGAGTTTCCCCCATCCTCTCTGCAGGACATGCAGATGTTGCCTCCTTGTTTGTTTGTTTAACTATCTATGGAAATACCCAAATGAATCACATCTTGTTGCTTTCACTTTGAAGTGGAACACAAGTGCCAAAAGTACCAGTGTGAGACTTCAAATGCGTTGTTTTTTCTGCATTCAGTGCAGTTGCCGCTCTGTAGATATAATTCCAACTGAGTTTTCATTGTAACCTTGAGTTTGGGCCCCCGTCAAATCTCCAAACAAAGGAATATAGTCTCAGATCTAACCTAACTTTGAGAGTGGAGGTAGAATTTTTCTGACAGATTTGAAGTTTAATTGCACAAGGGGGTTCTGAATTATGGTAAACTTCGCAGCTGCTGCCTTCAGAGCTGGGCTCACAGGGCAGCACAGAAGTATGACAATCGTGGGCGGGGGGGGAACAGATAATAGCTTTGGGATCCCCTCCATGATTCACTTTTGGGTTGGGACCCCCATGGTTACAACACCATGAAATTTCAGATATAAACGTCTGAAATCATGAAATTGACCAGGTTTTTTAGATCTTGTGGCCATAAAATTGACCAAAGTGAACCCTGAATTTGGGAGGGTCCGAACTATTGGAGTCCTAAGCCTCAATTTTCAAGAGCCTCTTGCCCTTTTCTTCACAGAGCTTAACTTCAAAACCCAGGGTGGATTGATTTAAATCACCAGGTGGAAAGGCTCAATTTAATTTATAAATGTTAAGAAACTTTTCCATTTGTACTTTCATTATTTTCTTAAGAAGGGTACATGCTCATTGTTTGCTATAACAATTAAAACATGCTGATTGACAACTAAGTAGAGCCTTTACACTAGATTTGTTACATCTTTTTGCTCCATAGGAAGGTACGCTATGAATGTATGCATTTATTTAAGCAGTCATATATAGTTTGATAGCTTCAGATTTTTTATTAATGTTACATTTTCCACTTTTTAGAAAAAGGTGAATGGCGTTGCTTATTTACTAGATAATTAATTTTTTACTCGTGATTTGTGTCGAGCAGCATTAGGCTGGTAATTGGAATTTATTTAAACACACAAAACAACGTGTCAAATTTATTTTTATTTAAACAAGCCCTTAACACAGCACATGATCTGTTGTGCCATATTTATAAAGTTTGACCTCCAAAAATTAGGTGTTTTTGCCCTGATTCTTTCTTTATATAAAAAAGTAGTTTTTAACTCAAAAGTTTTGAGAGGGGCTCATGGATTCAACATATATTGTTTTTAGTTAAATGTTTTAAGATATTATAGGTTTTGGCCTTAACATGTATTGTCTTAAATTCAGATTTGTTTTAAACAGATTAATTTTTTACAAGAAAAACATTTATATTTTATCTAAATTATAAAATCTGATTTTTTTTTTGCCCCACAAAATAGATTTTTGTTCACGCTGTCAAAACCTAAAATGATCTGTAGTGGGTAGTCAACAATGTGAACATAAGAACAGCCATACTGTGTTGGACCAAAGGTCCATCTAGTCCAGTATCCTGTCTCCTGACAGTGGCCAATGCTAGGTGCCCCAGAGGGAATGAACAGAATAGGTAATCACAGAGTGGTCCATTCCCAGCTTCTGAATGCTCTTCTAAACTGTTCACTGTTGTCTCACCCTGGTCTAAACTTGCACTTTTGCTGTTGCTACCGTTAATGGAACTACAATAGTGGGAAACTGAAGGAAAACCTGGTGCAGAGAAACTTCATGAGCTTATGTTTGTAACACGCATGCTGGTATTGGCCAAACTAGCTTATCCTTTAAGACAGAGAGGAGTGATGATACCAGGTGATTTAAAAGAACAAAGTAGTGTTTGCTTTTCTAAGCAAAATACAAACAGGTCTGTCAAGCTGGAAGTTTTTTCTTTGGATGATACTTCAGAAAGAGGAGCGTGAAAATAAAGGAAAAGCTTTATCATTGGGATTGGGTGGTGCCAGTTAGTCAAAAAGTCTGGTTAAAGGGTTATATTTATCAATGGAGGGAGGGAGTTTGGGAGAGGGCTGAGGGTGGGGCACAGGAGGGGGTGCAGGGCATGGACTCTGGGAGGCCATATAGGTGCAGGAGGGAGCTTGGGGCAGGGTGTTGGGGCACAGGAGGGGTTTCAGGGTGCCAGATCTGGGTGGCACCTCGGGCAGCTCCCTGCAAGCGGCAACATGTCCCTGCTGCTCCTAGGCGGAGGCGTGGCCAGGAGGCTCTGTGTGCTGCCTCTGCCCTCAGGCGCTGTCCCCACAGCTCCCATTGGCGCGGTTTCCAGCCAATGGGAGCTGTGGAGCCAGCACTTGGGTTGGGGTGGGGGCAATGCAAAGAATCCCTGTGGCCATTCCTCTGCCTATGAGCAGCAGGGACATGTTGCCACTTCTGGGGAGCTGTAGAGAGCCTGCCAGTCCCGTGCCAACTGGACTTTTAATGGCTATATCAGAAATACTGGTTTCTAGAGCTTTAGGGTTGGTAAAGTGCCAGGTAACACAGCTTTACTGTGTAATGGTTTGTGGGGGCTGGTGATAAACTATAGCACCGTTTCCTGAATTTCTTAAACTTGAGCCCCCTTTTGGAAAACACAGCCGTTAGTGCTGGCATGTGGTGTTAAAGGGCAGCCCATCTTAACATCTTCATTTTCCATCCCACTCCAGCTAGTCCCTCTCTTGCACATGCCCCTGGGAAAATAATGGGCTCTGAAGCCTTTTATTTTTAGGTGACTTGTTCAATTATAGCCCAGGTTAGTAGGGCCTGGAAGTTATTGCTTTGTCTGTGTGGTTGTCTTTGTCCAGATCACACTAGACAGGCATCTACCCACTACTATTGACAATTTTAGCAATAGAGGCCAAGGACTACGCTTTTTTCCTCTTACCCTTTGTGTTTCTCTCCACATGAAAATCCGGACTAAAGTAGGGTGTGAATTTAAAGTGGATTATCTGTTTCTGATGAACCCTGTATATGAATACTCTCTTATTCCAGAATAAGCGTGCCTTATCTGAATTAGTCTAGTCATGTGGACTAAGCTAATTTGGAATAAGGCACACTTATTTTGGAATAGAGGCTTGTCTACACACAAACCGCTACAGTGACACAGCTGTGCTACTGTTGTAGCGCTTCACTGAAGACGCTACCTATGCCAACAAGAAGGGTTCTCCCGTTGGCGTAGGTAATCCACCTCCCTGAAAGGCAGTAGCTAGGTTGGCAGAAGAATTCTCCCATCAATCTAGCGCTGTCTACATCAGGGTTAGGTCAATTTAACTGTATTGCTTAGAGCTATGGATTTTTCCTCAACCTCCAAGCAACATAGTTCTACTGACCTAATTTCATAGTTTAGACAAGCTTAAGTGGAGTTAATCAGGAGTAGCTCACCGGGTAGACAAGCCCTTAGAAGTGGGCTCTTCCAGCTCAGGGCCAAAGCACATGGACACTGCTGCTTGTGCAGTATCTCTTTGGTGATGCAGAGCTTCACTGGCAAGAGTGAAACTGACAGCCCTAAAGACTAGCTCAGGGATCTCAAACTCAAATGATCAACAGGGCCCCATGAGGACTAATGCGTTGTCCTGAGAGCCGCATCACTGACACCGCCCACTACTGGCCCCGCCCCCACACCACCCCTTCCATGAGGCCCTGCCCCGCTTCTTCTCCGCCTCCTCCCCTGAGCATACAGCTCCCCGCTCCTCCCTGCTCCCTCCTGGAAAGTGCTAAGCTGTTTGGTGACGGGAAGCACCTGGAGGTAGGTAGAGGAGCAGAGATGTGGTGCGCTGTGCGGGACAGGAGCTTGGAAGCCGGTGGAAATAACTCAGGGGGAGCGCGAGGAGCTTGGCGTGCCACAGAAAATAACTCCACAGGCCGCATGTTTGAGACCCCTGGCCTAGATGTAATGAAAACCAGAAAATGTGACACACACATTGTAGGTAGTTCTTGATCTTTGTTGATTACTTTGTAATCACAATTGTAAAACTATTAAATGTGTTAAGGTTTTATAATCCCCACTCATTCTGCCTTGTTCTAAAAGCTATAGCTCTCAGGAGACAGAATGGCATTTTAGATGTAGTCTAAATTCTGTTCTTCTGGAAAATGACAGTTTGCCCCCTCAAAGAGGGGAGAAAAACATGGCCTGAACACATGACAGGGGACCAGTGAGTACTCCCTATTTCTGATTCCAACTCCCTCTGTGGCCTTGGTTGTGTCACAACCTCTCAGCCTAAATTCCTTTTCTATAGAATGGAAAGAACAGCTCTGTGAAGTAAATGTGCAAGTGTTGTGAGGATTAGGTAATGTTTAGCCCATCACGTAGCCTAGAAAGGGTTCCTGTCAGAGCGCTCATGCTTTCCGAAAGGCTGAACTATCTTCTGCAGATACTGAAGTCTGCCACTATGTTTCTGAGGAGCCAAGAAACTTAAGAGAATCTTTCCATGGAAGATAGAATGTGGTTTTCCTTTTAGAAACAACACATGTACATTACTTTCACATCTGGCCTTTGTAATGAAATAGCTTTTTGTTGCGGCACTTGCTTGTTGACTCTTACCAGGATCTAATTGTACTGTTTCATACTTACATAATGCTCTTCATCTTCAAAACAGTATAATTCTCGTTACCAAACAATCTACAAACCCAGCCTCCTGTCTGCTTGGTGGTATGCCTGCTTTACAGATGGGGAAAGACCAAAGGTAGTCCAGTATCTTTTCTTCTAACAGTGGCCAATGCCAGGTGACCTAGAGGGAATGAACAGGCAATCATTGTGATCCATCCCCTGTTGCCCATTCCCAGTGTCTGACAAACAGAGGCCAAGGACACCATCCCATCTAATAGCCACTGACGGTCCTATCCTCCTTGAATTTATCTTGTTCTTTTTTTCAACGCTGTTATAGTCTTGGTCTTCACAACATCAGCCAGGATCAGAAGTCAGTGACTTTTAGCTCCCTGTTGTTTGGAACACTTGTCTGGCCTTAAGAATTGCCATGGCTTTCTTCAGTCACAAAGCCTGTCTGCTCCACATCTGTGAACCATTCACTGAGGTCTCTTGTCTGTTCTTTGCTTGCTCCCCACAGTGCCATGTGCATAAATCTTGTATTTATTTGGCAAGTCGTAACACGGGACGTTGGAGTTGCAGAATTCTGATTAACATCTGATTTTTCCCATTTTACTATAAAATGTTCTTAACTGCTATCTAGAGCACAGCCAAAGCCAGCAGCAAATGCATCGTGCAGTCCAAAATTTAAAGTCCTTTTAATGTGCGGTGGTCTCACGGAACTAGAAACAGTTTTATTTGCCACTATAAATGCACTTGAGAACAATGATCTCTTCTAAGTACTGCTCCTGGACCAGCGATCAGGAAAAAAGAAAGGTATGTTAGCTTTCTCTAGAACACTCACACCCAAAGGCCTGGTCAGGGCCATAACCAGGGCGGGACAGCTGCCCGGGGTGCAAAGCCATGGCAGTGGAAAAGTGAGGTGGGAAGGGCACAAAGGGTCATATGCCCACCCTAGATTTTGGCCTTCCGTTTAGCATAATGGTTTTCAAACTGTCGGGTGCACCTGCCTAGGGGGACTTGCCCTACAGTTTTCAAACTGTAGCCTCCTGCCAGGAGCCAGCAGACAGGAAGCTGGTGGGAGCTGCTCAGACCCCAACTCCCTGCACCGTAGAAGCCAGAATGCTGGCTGGCTGGCCAGTAGCCCTCCCTCTCTGCCGGGTGCTCTCCAGGCAGGGCTGGCTCAGTAGGCAGGGATCGGCTCCAAGGGGCATTGCTAGCCGGCGCCAGACTTTTTGGGGAGAGGCAAGAGTGCACTGAGGTGCAGCTTGGAGCTGTGCTGCGTGCCCTGTCTGGGAAGTGCCCAGCCATGCAGAGATAGCGCAGCAAGAAGGGTGTCTGGGGAGCCAGCCAGCATCTTGGCTCCCACAGTGCAGAGAGTCAGGGGCCTGAGTGAGCTAGACAGTTTCCATCAGCATCTGATCTGCCAGCAGGTGACGGTTTTCCAGTGTGTGCCCTTTGAAAACCTCTGTGCTAAATTGAAGGCAGGAATGGGGTCGGGGGGAATGGAGGATGCGATCCTGTATGCCCCCTGCATCCCCTTAGTGGGTTTTGGCTCCGGACCCAAAATAGTTAGTTGCCGTTAAGTATTTCTGTTCCTGGGTTTATTACTGTAACTATCTCCAACAGGGAGTTTATTATTCCCATGTTCCAGTAGGTTTACAATGCTCGCTTACTAACGTGAGCACAGAACTTCACCCATAAACCTTAAGGAGATGGGGAGAGAAGTTTGAAAACCAGCTTTTCCTCCTCACTTGCCAAATGGAGTAAAAGTCCACAGAGCTTACTATGTTTCCTTCTGTTTCTGGATGTCTTGATGTCTGAGCTCAACTATCTGTATTAGGTATTCATAAAGAGCCTCTTGCTGTAGTATCTAAGCCCCGAGGAATAGTTTATTCCTGTCCTGTAAAGCAGCAAGAGGAGCTTGCCATGAAAATGTGGTGCAAAATGTTTAGAATTTTCCTGTGGGCTATTCCCCAATAAACTGATGGCCTCACCTATCTCATCCTCTGATCCATTAGTTCGTAGTAAATGTGAATTATTGAGAGAAGAAGCTGTGCACTAATCCAGCGCAACAAAGTCATTCGTGCATGTGTTAATTCTGCTGGCTGCTAGCAAATTGTGGTAGCAAGAAAGAGTAGTTTATAGATGCTTTTTCACAAAATTTAGCGAGTCTTAATCTAGAGGTTCTTTAACAGCAAATTTTAAATCAAAAACATTTAGAAATGCTCTTAATATAAGTTGTTGGATAGATCTATTGGTGCAGAGAACTTCAAAATGCCATTCGCTGCTTGGCCTTCCAGCCATGATCAAGTGTTTATAGGGCACTATGCCCGACTCATGAGACAGCTCATTGTGTCCAACACGATCAGAGACATCTACATGGAACACATCATGGGCCACTGTCCATACCAGGTCAAATAATCGAGGCCACCGACCAGGGAAATAACCTGATGAACCAAGGGACGCATCCCACCCATGTACTTATTCTCTACACCAGGGATCTCAAACTCGAATCACCAGGAGGGCCACATGAGAACTAGTACATTGGCCCAAGGGCTGCATCACTGACACACACCCCACCCCCACTCCACCCCTTCCATGAGGCTCCGCCCCTTCCCTTCCTCTTCCCACCCCTTCCCCAAATCCCCACCTCTTCTCCGCCTTTTCCTCTGAGTGTGCAGCTCTCTGCTCCCACCACCCCCGGAAAGCGCCGCCAAACAGCTGTTTGGCAGTGGGAAGTGCCTGGAGGTAAGCAGAGGAGCAGGGACATGGCACGCTCGGGGGGAGGGGAGCTTGGCGGGCTATAGGACATAACTATAGGGGGAAGCTTGGTGGGCTGCAGGAAATAACTCTGCCAGCTGCGTGTTTGAACCTCTGCTCTACAATACATTCCATGAGGGCGTACCCAAGCCCACTTACCCACTGACGCTTTAAAAATTCCCACACCCCAATCTGGATCTATGCTGGTTATGTGCTATATATGTACCCCATGAACCTTGTAACCAATACTTGTAATCCCTCCTAACCCAAGCCTGACCCCAGATGTACAGTATCTTCCTTCTTAACTTGTGCATATTTCGATTTTAAACATTAACTTTAATAAAATTTGTATATCCTCTTTCAGAGGACTGTATTCTGCCCTGGTGGGGCAGAAGGGTAGACTGAATGATCTAACAGATCTCTTCCATCTCCAACTACTATGATCAGTGTTGTTTTGACTTTTCCTTCCTTCCTCCTGGAATGTCCATAAGGGCCTTTTTCCAGAAGCAAATGAAATATTTGCTAGAGCTACAAAAGAGTTTTGTTGTGAATGAACTCAACAGAGCGAAGGCGTTTTGTTAAGAACTCAACATTTTTTTTTTATTTTTACACAGTTTGAGAGGTGCCCTCTCTTACCTTACAGAATTGTATTTGGTCTCGATGAAAAATTTTTCCTGTAACTTTAGCCACTAAAAAGTTTTCTCTTTCTTTAAGGGTTGGAGTTTCAATTCACATTTTTTTTTTTTTGCTTTGTTTTTCCTCATACAGATTTCAGCTTTTTGTGCTGCTCAGTATCACCTCAAAGAGGTAGACAAGTTGCATATATAATGCTTCAGAAGCATGGGTTTTCTTCCTGTCCAAGAACTAGCAACAAACAGCCCACTTTATGTAGCTGTCTTGGCTTTTAAAAAGAGTGATACAGAATCAAACCCTTTGTAGGCTTATGTATAGATGGGTGCTATAACTTTTCTCAGTGGAAGCTGCTATTTTAATTAAATGACTTTTTTTTTTTTTTTTGAAGTGCATGTCCTATGAAAGTATGAGCTACTGCCTGATATCTAAACAGCTGTGTGTGTGCCAGGATTATTCTAGTTAAGTTAACTTTATGCTTTCATACCTGCGTGACATGCCTTCCTGAAAACATCTCAGCTCTCTTCCATCCGGAGAAACTTTGAAAGCCATCCTAAAGAGAGAAGAGATTTGATTTTTTTTTTTTTTTTTTTTTTTTTTTTTTTTTTTTAAATGTCCCTTTCCAGTTGCCTGCTGGCAGGATTGAGATGAAACCTGAAATTGAAAGAAGAAATGGAGATATGTCGTCTTTCCTTCTAGCAGCTTCAATGCATGCTTGTTTGATGTGGTCCTGTTGCTTAGCTTGTAAGATGCTGCATACCCCGAAGAGTGTAGCTATTGATGATGTGTCTGGATGTGGTAACTTTTTATTTTTATCTGAAACGTGAGACGCAACTGAAATTTGTCTGAACAGCTCCATAAAAATAGACACTGGTGGCTATGAATCCTGCCCACCCCAAATTAGCACACCTATCCTCTAGACAAATGAGTGAGGTGAGACTTTAACCTGGATTTCTGTGTTGCGTGCTCCTTTCAGAGCAGTTCACAGACCATTTAACCAAAACGGCACCACAATAGCTACAGTATGGCCTTTAGTCTGAGATTTATTTGATGTGCTGTAAGAAGTGTACTACTTGTGGTGGTCCTGTACTATTTTCAGCCAGCTTCTCTTTGCTTCTCCTGATTCAGCTTCCAGTAAATAATTCTGCAGAGAGTCTGAATTCTCCTTGGGAAATGGTTGTGTAATGTTAAAAGATACAAACGTCATAATCTTTCCTTTTTTTATTTTTGGAGGGGGGTGGGCCATAGGTAATGTCTAACACTTATCTATCTAATCCTCTCAAAAGAGAGGCCAGGCATGGAATTAAACCACAAAGAGTATCAAAATAGTTACCGTCATTCTTTAGTCTATCACCTGTTTGTTTTAAATTAAGCACCTGAGAGAGTAAAAAAGAGGTACCTCTCTTCCCCGCCCCCCCCCCCCAAAAAAACCCACTCATGAATATAAGCAGATCTAACACATTTTCAGAAACACCCAGGAACAAGTGAAGCTTTATCTCAAGGTTCAGTTTCGTAGAAAATGTGCTCATTGAGTTGCCCTTTATTTCACCACATACTGCAGAAGAAATGGCATTTTAACTTCCTGGCATGGAAAGTCTTGTTTCCTAGCTCTGTGTATGATGACTCCCTCTGGCCAAAACCAGTAATGCTTTTAACCAAGGGAACTTATGCATTTTCAGGCTGCTCCCAGCATTTAGAGGAATTGCACATGCCTGTTTACATTAATCTCCCCTTAGGAGACCAGACTCCTGCTGCATGTTCATTCTAGTGTTCAAGTGTAATTAACCATCTTTATTGTTGGGCAATAGATTATTTCCCTTTGCCCAATCTCATAGACTTTAAGGCCAGAAGAGACCATCATGAGCATCTGGTCTGACTACTTGCACGTTGCAGCACACGGAACCTCACCTATCCACTCCTGCAATAGGCCTGTAACCTCTGGCTGAGTTACTAAAGTCCTCAAATCTTGACTTAAAAAAAACTTCAAGTTACAAACAATCCACCATTTATTCTAGTTCAAACCAACAAGCGACCCACACCATACTGCAGAGAAGCAAAAATACACCAGGGTCTCTGCCAATCTGACCTGGGGGAAAATTCCTTCTCAACCCCAAATAGGATGCTCAGTTAGATCAGGGGTGGGCAAACTACGGCCTGTGGGCCATGTGCGGCCTTCCGGCCATTTTTATCTGGCCCGCGAGCTCAGGCTGGGGGAGCGATGCCAGTGGCCCTGGGCCGGGTGGACTGGGGCAAGGCACGTGGCCCCGCACTCCCAGACTGGGGGCCAGGCAGAGCACAGTAAGCAAGGGGGAGGGAGGCTTAGGTAATAAGGTCCAGGTAGTGGTGGTTTGGGTGGGGAAGGGTATCGGGAGGGGGCAGTCAGGGACCAAAGAACAGGGGTCTTAGATTGGGGGGGCAGTTAGAGTTGGGGGGGTCTCTGGAGAGGACAATCAGGGGACAAGGGTTGGATGGGCTGGAGGTTCTGAGGGGGGCAGTCAGGGGGCAGGAAGTGGGTGGGGGTCAGATAGAGGCGGGGCCAGGCTGTTTGGGGAGTCCTAGCCTTCCCTACCCAGCCCTCCGCACAATTTTCAACCTCAATGTGGCCCTCGGGCCAAAAAGTTTGCCCACCCCTGAATTAGATCCTGAGCATGAGAGCAAGTCCCTCTAGCTAGACACCTGGGAAAGAATCTCTGCAGTAACTCTGAACCCTCCCTGTCTAGGACAGTTGGAGATATCGCAATCAAGGGATATTGCACATTTGTTTGGAAATGAAGGAACTAGAGAAAGGGAGGGAGAGCTTCCTGTCTTGCACATGGCAGGGTATGTGTGTGTTAGTTACCGATCCTTGTTACAACATTCAGTAACTTTCCTATGCTGACTAGTGATCTTCCCTTGTAAACAGTGATGCTTGATTTAGGGATAATGTAGATCTGATTTCCAGATAGCATTCACTTGAATTACATGATGGGAGACAATGTTCTCTCTAGCAGTTGGACCAGGGAAGTAGGAATGGGTATTTGTAGAAATGTAGGGCTGGAAGTGGCTTTTTGTTGCTCTCTTCTGGACTCTTTCCAATTTGCCCACATCTTTCCTAAGGTGCGGCTCCCAGAACTGGCCACGGTATTCAGTTGAGGCTTCACCAGTGCCATGTAGAGCCAGTTTCTTGGTTTCTGTTCTCAGTCCTTACGCTGATTTGCTGTGTGACTTCAGGCAAATCACTGTACCTTACTCTAAACCTCTGTCAAAGGAGAGTGCTTGTCTCACCTTGGCATAGAGCAGGGTGGCCAAACTGTAGCTCGCAAGCCACATGCAGCTCTTCTACAATTAGTGTGGCTGACAGAGGGACCCCCTCGGCATACCCCTCCCACCCACTTCTGCCCAGCAGGGAGAGGGGTTTCAGGGCTTCAGCCCCATGGGGTGCACCTGTTGAGGCTCGGGGCTTCAGCAGGAGTGGGGCCGAAACCCCAAACCCCTGCAGGTACACCCCAGTTTTCGAACTTCTGAAGATTCAGCTCAGCGGGTCAGTAAGTTTGCCGCCCTTGTTATAGAGGCCAAGTGAATATGAAATACTTTGGAATCCTCAGTTGAGTGGTGCTACACAAATGAAAAGTTAGTGGTAAGTTTTTTACATTTGAGGTTTTTTTGGGGTGTTTTTTTGTCTTAATGTTTCTTGGATGCGATTAAAAAGGTATAAAAAGGCTCATTTGTTGTGCCTTTTGAATAAATAGTTTTAGGTAAATCCTCATAGAATGTAAGGGTTGGAATGGATGATTATTAACATAGCTATTTTTGAAGGTGATGGGGCTAGCTGTGCTAGTGAATAAAGATGATCTACAAACTTACGGAATGATGTAATCAAAGATGATTTACAAACTTACAGAATACTCACTTGAAAAGGAAATAGGGCTCAATTGTTGCTGAACAGGTGCTGCCTTGTAATGACGGCGTCGCTTCCTCTACCACTGTATCCCAGACATTGCTTTGAACAAGGCTTTCCACACGCTCAGTCACTGTACTGCAAGGAGACAAAGCGGAGCATTGTCAGTTTCTCATTAAAACAGTACCCTGAAAAACTGGGTTCTAGCTGTGTGGCTTCTGTTAACCGGACTGAAGTGTCAGGCGAACTTCCAACGGGGTATCGGTTTGCTTTCAGATCCATTCTCTTCTGTAGTGACAGGACTTCCAGTTTGGGGGTGAGGTGGAGAACAAAAGCTGTTAACTTGGACCGTGGTACAGTGGTAGCCTAGTAGACTTCTCTGGCTGCAGGCCCATGGAAACGCTGTGAGCCTCCTTGACTCCACAGCAGTTCAGCTGGCCAAACTGAACAGTGGCAGCGGAAGCTTGAGCTCTTGGACCTATATCCCAGGACAAATGGCTCCGACTGATGTGCAGAACTGGCTGCTCTGCTAGGTTGACTGCCTTTGGTCTATGGCTGGGATCGGCAACCTGGGTACATGTGCCAAAGGCAGCACGGGAGCTGATGTTTAGTGGTACTCTGTTGCCAGCTGGGGTCCTGGCCGCTGGCCCCACTCAGCCTGCTGCCGGCCTGGATGGACAGAACCCCAGCCGGCAGCGGGCTGAGCGGGGCTGGTGGCCGGGACCCCAGCTGGCAGGGGCCAGCGGACAGAACCTCAGACCGGCAACGGGCTGAGCGGCTCATCCTGCTGTTGGCCTGGGGTCTCGGCCGCCTTCCCAGCCGGTGTGGTTTCTGCCAACTGGGGTCCCGGGCACTGGCCCCGCTCAGCCTGCTGCCAGTCTGGGGTTCCATCCACCAGCCCCTATAAGTGTAAAATGTATTACTGGCACACTAAAGTTAAATTAACAGAGACTTGGCATACCACTTCTCAAAGGTTGCCGATCCCTGGTCTGTGGCAATGGTTTTCAACCTTACTTGCGGACCCTTAAAATTTTTTGAATGGAGGTGCAGACCTCTTTGGAAATCTTAGACATAGTCCGTGGACCCCCAGAAATCCGCGGACCACAGTTTGTAAACCACTGATCTATGGCCTTGTGTAGCACAGTTACTTGCACAGCTGTATTCATATTCATAATCATTGACCTGCATTACTCATTTTTTATGAAGAGCACAGAATGTACTGAGAGGGGGAGGGAATAGCTCCTGAATGTGTGGTACTTTATACACAAAAATTAGAACCTGTCATGACACCTTTCTTGCCTTAAGGGGAGAACAGTGGGGGTGGAAAACAAGTTGAAAAAGCCAGTCGCTACCCTCTCGCTTTGATTAGTAAAAAGCTTTTGGCACGGAATTATTTCTGCTCACTGTTCTGTCTGAAATGGGAGCTTTTATTGGTAAATGGATTGGAAGATTGGTCAGTTTCACTGTTAAGTGCCTTTATATCCTTTGCTGAAATGCTGTTTTCTTAGTTTTTCTTTGCCCCTGTTTTGAATGACTGAGGTTTCCATGGTTGAGAAATAAGCTTGATCAGGCTATATTTGTGGCTCTCACCTGGAGAGGATGTGCTGTGGGTTCTTTTTGTCCCAGGTAGAGGAAGAGGAAGAAGTGCAAGTTTTCCCATGACCTCATTTTAAGTGGGGGCAGCATCTCTGCTTTTCAGTTCTGGGCTGTTTTTGAGTATTATTGCTGATCCGTGTGGCGGTTTTGTGGATCAGACAAACTTCCATAAAAGAGGATCCTAGTCTGTTTCTGTTCCTGTATCCAAGAAACAGGACTGGAATCCTGGTCTCAAAAGGTGGAAAAAGTAGTAAATCACCTCACTGTCATCTGGCCCTAGTATTGTCTGAATCTTAACATTTGACTCAAAGGATTTATGCTGTGATTGTAAAAACCCCTGGAAATAAGTTTATAATGGAAGTGCTGACATTGCAGCATCACAAAGCTTGAACTAGGAACATTGGGTCTTTGATGCAGTTATTTTAATTAATGGTTGGTTAGAACCATATTAAGTCTCGGTGTAACTCAGTTGAATTTGATGAAGTTGTGTCAGCTTGCACCATGTCTGAATTTGGCCCTGAGTTTCTATACACAGCTGAAACATTCATGGAATCTGGCTGAGCAGGAGAGATCAGACCAGCAAATAGTTACACTATGAGAGATAAACAGAGTTAAGTTGGGAAGACTTAATATGTGTAGTAAGCAGAATGACATTTCCTTATGGCCTGAAAAACATTTCCCTGTGCGGGTGAGCAAGAGAAGTTGAGAAAAAATTCAACATGAGGCGGTGCTTTTGTCAGATGCACTAAAACATTCAAATCATGGTAGTATGTCAGGCTTTTTCTACAGTATATAATAACAGCCTGTTTCTTTGCTAAATGGCTCTTTAATTTCTATCTTGACAGGATCAGCAACCTTCAAAAAATCATTCACTTCAGAGGTAAGTTACTACTTGAGAAATTGACGTGCTTTGTTCCCTGGGCACTGTCATAAACTGTCGCTTTCTATTAAACTAGGCATTGTGAGTTCTGTGTATGGCTTGAAACTGAAAGGGATAGTAGGGGGACAAAGCTGAACAAGCAATTATAAGGCTGCAATGAGCTAGTGTATTCACTTGTGAAATCAGTGGGCCTTTGTCCTCATAAGAGAATTGGGTCCATTTGTATATCCTAATGGCCATGGAATTTCAAGTGATTCCATTCCACCAAAACACTCTATAAATGTCAAGCTACAGAGCTTGAGTTCAACTCATTTTGACCAAGGAACACAGTTTATAGAGCAACAGAATGGCCGTTTACACAGAAGACAATGACCTAGGCAAGTTTCCAAGGGGTCATAGAATAGTGCAGAAAAGATGCAGCTAAAATTGCCTCATCTGCTTGAGAAACGAGATTAACTTGTGCCACCAACATAGTTTTATTTCTTCAAAGGACTCAGGTCTTCAAAGTGTGTGTCAGTACTGCAATCACAGGGTATAACTGCAGTTTGAGCATAGCTATACCTTTCGTGGGCACAAGTTGTACCAGTAATGGTGCACACCGATAGCATCCTGAGATCATTAGAACCAGTCTGCTGGAAACTAAGACTTCTAAGAGCAACCTGAAAACGCTCTCCTTGTACAGGAACCAAAATTCCTCCTCTACCTTGCATTTTGCGAAGACAGTTCCCTCCACCCCTTTATTTAGATTCCAAGTCTGCATCACACAGGAAACTCGCCAAAAGCTAGTATCTCTCCAAGAATCAAGTATCTCTCCAAGGTTCTTTAATGACACTCTGCTATTTTGAAGATGAAGTTAGGCCATATAATGTCCCCCTCCACGTTAATATGAAAAAGTAGCCCACGAAGACTACCAGTCCCAGGGTGTAGTGCTCCATCTTAATCCAAGCAGTTTCTGGCATTGCATGCTGGGACCTGTAGTTGTCTGCAAGCTGCATCTTTGTATTAAAGGTGGCAGTTGAAAAGAAATGCATTCTATGACTCCATAGGCTTACCCCTGAGAGACACCCCGTAGCCCTCTGTAGTTATGCCTCTTGATTCTGCGCAGAGAGATACATCTAGGATATTTGTTTTTAAAACTTCTTGGTTCTTGTCTTTACCCATACTCCTAGATGTCTGGTTCTTCTGGACAGCCTGGCTCACAGACAATAAAGAAAGGTCATAGAGGAGTAGATTCCACTGGTGAGACTACATATAAAAAGGTAGGTGCCTCTCACCTAATTAATCGGATTGTTTTCATTCTCCTATTCGCTAAATTAATGCTGCCCAGAGCATCAGGGTTTCTGACTCATTCTGTTTAGCATAAAAGGTTGGGTAACTTGCGTGACAAACATTAAAGAAGGTCTCAGTAGGAGCAAAGGCTGAAGGGCTGGATTTATGCTCTGGGAGTAGCTTTTCTGCTATTGCCTCCTGAAGGGAGGGTTATTTTTTAAACCTCACTCCATTAGCAACACTTCCTAGGACACTTCTCGTTTCCTGAGTGTACCCTATGCTGTCTGGACACAATAGCAGCTACAGATTGTGATTTTGCCGGAGTTTGCTTTACAAAGGGCAGATTGTGTGTTGGTTTCTTAAACCAGCCTATGGATGTGGGGATTTTTGGACACTGCTACTAACTTGTGCTGGACTTCATCAGTATGTGCCAACTTGCTTTACAACAAGAGTGGTTTCCTGTGTCTGGATTAAATGGATAATGGCATGATCGAGGCGTTTCAGCAGCTCTTGCTTCATGTAAGTGGAAGCTTCTTGTTTGAAATCTCTAATCCAGCCATCCTTCAATATCCACATACTATTTGGTGACGGGGTTCACTTCTAGAGATCACCTGGAAAATAAGGGAACTGAGTGTGTGGGAGAGAACTTAAACAGCACTTCTGTTGAATCTATCCCCTGTAATTTACTATAATTGACTGTTTAAGCTTGGGGTTCTCAGTTCAGATCTCCCGTATCCCAGCATGCGGAGTGGAGGAGGAGGTAGCAGTACTGGCTGGGAGAAGGCAGCAGCCAAAGTGGAATTAGAGGAGACAATTTCAATATGTTTGCAGGGGCCCCAGAAACTAGTAACGGGGGAACTCCTAATGGGGTTAGCTGGAAATGACTGGCAGGCTCTCCTTACTTAAGCTGTTGTTGTTTTTGTGGCGATGTCTCTCCCTCCTTTCCTTGAGGCAGTAAGTCGATTAATTTATTTTCTATGCCCTTTGTTAAAACAATTGTAAACAGGCAGCTGACTGCTCAGTTTATGATGAGGGAAAAAAAATGCACACAGCTTAATGGCAACCTCATTGTGGCTCTTTGCACCCACAGATAATGCAGCACTGCCAAGCTGGCGTTCATAGTTTCTTTATCTTTAAAGTGAAACTCCCATTTAGGTATGAACAGTAATATGTATGCTGAGCTTGCATGGATTTTTTGGTGATATTATTATTTTGAAAGGCAAGAAGGAAAAGTGTTTAGGATAACTCTGTTCCAACGTCCTGGACAGCCAGTGTGATAAATCTCACATGGGCACATCCCAGGATCTGGTTGTTAAGGAGGGCGAAGGGATGCCATGAAGTGGTCTGGAACCTGATGGTATAAAGAAAAATCTGAGTTCTGTTCTCAGTTTTCTCACTTACTGTGTGACCTTGGACAGGTTTCTTAATCCATCTCCATTTACCTTCTTCTGCTCTGTCCTGCTCACCTCTTTTCCCCTTTCTTTCCATTAACTGATCCTCTCCTAGCTAACCCCACCCCCCAAAATAATACTAATGGCACTAACCTGTTGCTGCCATCATGCTGTCCACTCTGCTTGTGTGTTCTACTTCTTCCCCATCTTGCATCTGTCTCGTCTATTTAGATAATAAGCTCTTTATTTCTGAGTGCCTAGCACAATGGGGCCTCATTCTTGGTTGGCCCATAGGTGCTACTGTAATAAGCATGATTAATAATAAATGGAGAATATTTTTTATTCACTTTTGGAACGATTTTGTAGATACTCAAACGAAAGCCAGAGCATTTGTTTTTGAAGCAATGGAGGGGAAATCTAGGGAAGCCAAAATGTATTTGTGCAAATTGGATTCTGGCCTAGTCATCAAGATAGACTTTATCTTTCACAACCAAGTCATCGGGACGTCTTATTAGATGCCGTGTTCCTTGGCACGTTGCTGGGGTATTGGTTCAATACTGATTGTTAGAAGAATACCACCTACTGAGTCACCTGCTCAGGGTTTTGCTTTTAGGTTCTGTTGCCTTGAATGTAAACAACTTGCAACTGTTCCGCCATAGTTTTAACAACCTTTGCAGTGGGCTTAAGTCTTCTAGGCAGGGAATTGACACAGACTATGGAACTTCAGTAGCTGTCAAACAGATCTTCTCTGCATCAACCTGGAAGATTCATGACCACAAAGAACAAGCTGGATCTAAGCAAGTGTTAATGGCCTAAGACAAAATCACAGTGTTCTGTAGACATGAGCAGACTAGCAGATTCTTGATGTTTGTAAATAGCTGCCACAGGACTATAATATTGCAGTGTTCTTGGACAATTTATGCAGAGGCAACAGCAGCAGAGCTACGGTTTGTTTTTAAACTGTAATGATGAGCTGTTAGTTAGGCTTGGAAGGATCAGTTTTTTATTGGTAAACCTCAGTTTCACAATACTCTCACAAATATTTCCATCACTGGTCAAAAGTCCAGCTAGGCAAAGAAAAATGCCGCCGGAGAATTTATTAGAGTTTGATTTTAAGGAAATTTATTTTATCTATGTTGATAGTTTGTGTTTTGACACTCCAAAAGTTAAAGCTTTGCCAATCACAGCATCTACTGTCATTAAGTAATTGTCTGACTTCCCCTGAAATAATTTCCCACAACTGTGAACATTTAAACAGATACAAATCTTAAGTGCTTAAAAATAAACTTTGTAACAGTCAACATTGTAAAAATAGTAATAATAATAATAAAAAAAAAAATCAGTGAATTCTGCCAAGCCTCTTGTTTATGAGCCACAAACCTAACAAAGGAGTAGGATGAGAAGGTGAGAAACCCACAAGTGTGCGTTCTGTGGAATTAGCTTATTTTGAGGGCTAGCTCTGTGGGGGTACCCTGCATTGCCTTGAGGAAGGTCAGAGTCTATGCTGAGGCCTTCTGATCATGCAAATCTAGGTCTCGGGAGACTGAGATGATGCACAGATACCATGCTCTTCCGCTTCCTAGAGGAAAGCGAGTACTTGGCTTTCAATAGCTACCACTTCAGTCGCTATAAGGAGTGGAAATGAACACCTTGGAAGGAGGTAAAATCCAGTCTTTGTGAGAACAGGTGGATAGTAGCTACCGTGTAAGTTCTCTGGGGTAGCAATGCTGGAGAACAGGGATAAAATGAGATGGAAGGATTGTTAAAGCTTTGACGAGGATGTAGAGGTATCGCCATCCCTAATATATGGCAAAAGCTCGTCTTTTATGTTCTGTGCTTCAGATGAGTGGGACATGGGGTCCTTGTCACCTTAGTATGACAGAAGCTTAAATATTCTGGAAACTGGATCCCTTTCATGTGACGATCTTGCTGCACGGTGATAAGTTGTAGGTTTCCCATCCAGCAGATTGACATGAAAGACAGCAGCCAAAAGACTTAAGTTAGCCAGCTATAGAGAAGCAAAGAAAGGCAACAGGGATTTATGGGTACAAAATACCATCTAGTCAGTGCCTGCTGGAAGGATGCTAGTTTAAATTGGAGCTGATATTTTTTTGCTTGAAGACAATCATCCATTTAACCCCTTCTGTTCCCATTTGGAATCTGCTGCTCCATGTGAGAGGTGTTTGACTTCCTGTTTCTTTTTCCCCTCCAGACTACGTCATCAGCCTTGAAAGGTGCCATTCAACTGGGCATTACCCACACAGTGGGCAGCTTGAGCACCAAGCCGGAGCGAGATGTTCTCATGCAAGACTTCTATGTAGTAGAAAGTATTTTCTTCCCAAGGTGAGAGCTTGCTTGCTGCTCTGTGAGATGCTTTTACTTAGGGTTATCCGCTCTGAGATGCGTCTTCCGGTGGGTTATGAGCTAGTACTGTTACTTTACTTGTAGGTTCGGTTGTAAAGAGAAGAAAGCAACACTGATTCCAAATAAGACATGTACAGGCATCTCTAAAGCATGCAATCTTATAGTGGTTGGTTCTGCACTTGTTGATATGGCAACCACAAAACAGAATGCAGCTCAGCCCCTAATTTTAGGTGTTACTCACTCTTTCCAGTAGAGCAAGCATTCAACAATGATTGTTCTTGCACTATATATGATAGAAAAATACCTGCTGGAGCTTTGAAGCATGCGAGGGTTAATGAAAGAGAATTTAGGATGGTGGTTCTCAACCTGCAGCCCACCGCTTGCAGTCCAATCAGCACAGAGCTGCAGCCCATGTGACACCCTCAGGGCCATACAGGTAGTATTGGATGCGGCCCACAATGGTCAATAGGTTGAGAATCACTGATTTAAGGTGTTAAACTTCCCATCTGTTCTGTTTTTTGGGGGTTGTAAACAATTGTCTTGGAGTGGTCCTTTTATTTTTTAAAAAGGTCTTTAAAAGTTCTGTGTGTATTTCTAAGTGCTGTTCCCCTCCCCCACAGTGAAGGGAGTAACCTGACCCCAGCTCATCACTACAATGACTTCCGGTTTAAAACCTATGCTCCTGTAGCATTTCGCTACTTCCGTGAACTGTTTGGAATTCGGCCAGATGACTATCTGGTAAGTCACTAGGGAAGCCAGTTTTATTTGTCATACTTGATAACTAGTATTTTTCTCACCTTACCCCATGTAAATGGCCTCTATCCAGTCCCACCCCTAACACTGTGCGCACACCAATGGATATTGTCTCAACTTTGCTCCCTTCTTGGGGTTTGCCTTTATTTAATTAAAGTTTACCAAGAAAAAGCCCTTGGCTAGGACTGCACTTCTAGCCATGAGCCTGATCCCCAATTTGGGTAGATTAATATTTATCCTTGTTGGGATCTCTTGACCCTTCTGATGACTATTGCCTTATGTTCTGGAGTGGAGCTTTTGAGACCTGCCTGGTCTGTCAGATTTGCAGCAGCATATTCTGAATGTCCGTACATGGTCCGGTACCGATTCCGTCCCGATTGTGCTTCTCAGGCACCTTCATAAAAGACTCTCCTAATCTGGACCCACTGTGGGCTCCCTTGAAACCACTGCTGTAACCCAGGGGTGGCCAAAGCAACACCTCCAGCCCACAGAATTCACAGGGCCAAATGCAGCCCTCAGAATTCAATTGTGCAGCTCCCATCTTGGATGTGGCGATCAGGCTACTAGAATCACAATGGAGTTGTGCACACTGGGCCAGGTAATCTCTGCAATTGTGCCATCATATTGGAGCAGGATGCCCCAGTTTTTACCTCTTATTTTGTACAAATTAGGTGTGATCCTTGCTTATAGGGCCCCTTGGTTGGCAAGAATATGTTGCCTCTTAGCCAGTCAATGGGTCAGGAGTTTCAGGAAGGAACCAAACATTCCTTTACATAGCAAGCAACTGCACTAGCCCAGTAGGGTCCTGGCCTTTAACTAGCGCTCCTAGGTGCTATGCTAATATAAATAATTACTAATAGCGAGCAATCCGGAGGGAGCAAAGCTGCTGAGACACCACAGGCTTATAACTGCATCTCCATGCCTACCTGTAATCTCTCCAAACAAGACATGTTCTAGCACAAATTATGGACATGAGAAAGCACTAACCTGAGGGCCAGAGATTCCAGAGACAGTCATGCTGGATGCTTCCCCGACTCCAAAAGCTGTGCCATGACTTGCTGTGCTCATAAAACAGCTCTAGTTTATCTAACTTAATGAACTAGTAACCAATTTATACACTGAATTGCATCTTTATCTGGTTGTGGGCAATATATGATGCTGCTGTTCACTGGAGTGACCCAAAGTTGCTTGGCAAAGGCGCCTATGTGGATGTGCAACGACTCCATCTCTACGTACTCAGACCCTCGCGTTGCCCCTTTAGCAATAACTTCGAGAAAGATGCCTGTGCTTTGTTTATCTTACGTTTGCTTTTTAATTCACCCCCCTTCAGTACTCGCTCTGCAGCGAGCCGCTCATTGAGCTCTCCAACTCCGGGGCCAGCGGTTCCCTCTTCTACGTATCCAGCGATGACGAGTTCATCATTAAAACAGTTCAGCACAAAGAAGCAGAGTTCTTGCAAAAGCTGCTGCCGGGTTACTATATGGTAAGTTGCCCGGGTGACCTTTCTGCGGGGGTGGTCGTGATGTTCCTCTGAGAGCATAAACTTGAGAATATCGTCGTGACTGGGAGGTCACATGCTGTGTGGCAGGTTAACATCTGGTCTCAAGGCTGTATTTTCAGAGAGGCTGAGCAGACTCCACTCCCATTCAGTGCAGGGGAAGATGCTCAGCACCTCTGAAAATCGGGACCTGAACCCCTTGGGTTGGTCACCTTCCTTTTGCCTCTGCTGGCTAATACTGATAGTGGCTGCTGGAACTCTTTGGACCTGCGCAGGGAGGTTTGCACCAGACCACCTCATTTGGATTGGTTTGAAGAGTGCCTGTATCCCTGAAAGGGACCTGCCCAGCATTCAGGCTTGCACTGCTAGATTCTTTGTGGTTGAACAGCTGAGCTTGTCTCTCCTCAGTCAGTTTTTTGTGTGAGAAACTCGTACCCATGATATGCAAAGACTAACAAAGTTCCTTATTTCCTTCCCCCACTTCTGGACCATTCTCTTGTTTCCCTCGGTGCTGCCCAACAAACACTACTTGGTTATTTAAATTGAACATGCGCCTGTTCCAGGGCCTCTGAGGGTCTGTCTAAAGAGACTAAAAATGTGATCATAACTAGATGGGCCTTGCTAGTCCTAGAACAAAATCAGATCCAATCCCAACGCACATTATATACATAATCCCACTAGAGATGGCAGATGGTCCCAGAGTGCTTCACTAACTGCCTCCCTGAGTGGGAATTTGGACAAGGTAATGGAGTTCACGTCCCTGGCTTAGAAAAATGCCCTGGGATTCTTAATACATGTATTGGTTAAGACCTCTTCTTATCTATCCATGGCACCACCAGCACTTTGCCCATATTACTAGGCTGGGAAACTGGACTAGTGCTAGTTTCTGCAACCACTGGAGTTAAAGGGGTCTCTGATTCCAGTATGCACCCACCCCTATCCTGCTTAGCATTAGATCTGGCAAGAGCCTAGCTTGAGGAGGGCATGGCAAACTATAGTACTAAGCACAAAAATCCACCTTTGCCCTGCTGGCTGCCACAGATGGGCTCTGGCAGATAATTGTGTGGCTGAAGGTGCAAATTCCTCCTTTGTGCAAAAGCTGCCTCTGACTCATTCAGTTTTGCAGAGAAAACGTTTCTTACCCTAGAGTTACCAGTCTCTGCCCCAAGTTCACCCATCCCTGATTCGTTGCTTTGCTGATAATCACTTGGGATCCCAGGCAGAGTCTCTTTGATTCAGATACACCGGTAAAGAGCAAATAGCGAGCCACTCTGAATGTCGGGAGTCACCCGGACTCTGAAGTTATGTCTTCTGTCTTTGGGCATTTAGAACTTGAATCAGAATCCTCGGACCCTGCTGCCTAAGTTCTACGGCCTGTACTGCGTGCAGGCCGGTGGGAAGAACATCCGCATTGTCGTGATGAACAACCTGCTACCCCGCTCTGTGAAAATGCACCTGAAGTATGACTTGAAAGGCTCCACTTATAAGCGTCGAGCATCCCAGAAGGAGCGGGAGAAGGTCTTCCCAACATACAAAGACCTGGATTTTATGCAGGACATCCCCGATGGCCTGTTCCTAGACTCTGATATGTACAATGCCTTGTGCAAAACACTACAGAGAGATTGTTTGGTGAGTGGAGGGGGAGACGAGCTGAATTGAAACCAGTTTCCCCCCTTCTCTGTGGGTTAGCTTCATGCTTTTTGAAATGTGTGTACCCTAGGGTCCCTGTAAAGCTGCTCAGGCCTGGCATTTGCCCCGGTTTTCTTTTCCTTGTGTCTCTACAGTCTGGATAATTCTGGGGTGCAGTTTTTATGTGCAAAGTGCTAGCATTGAGCCAAAGGCACAGCCCAGGCAGCTGTACTGCAGTCACCCCCTCCAAACACTGCCTTCCCTATACGACTCCAGTCTGACCCAGGGAACTCCGCTACCGTGATCCAGTCAATCTTTGGCACCTCTGCCATGACTGCCAGCTACAGGGCTAATTGCTTGGCATTTGTGTGATGATGCCCAATGGGAATGGGACAGAGCACAGACTCCTTTTGCATATTCAGTCGTTTCCAAGCTGGGTAAAATTCAAATCAGTAATCTAGAGGGGAACGGTGCAGACTCCCGTCCCCCTGAGCGGTCAGATTTATGCCCCCAACCCAGTAATGTCTTACTACTTTTACAGTAGGAGGCGTTCTAATTTTAGAGCAGCTGTGTGGTCCAGCGGGTAGGACAGCGGAGGGAGAGTCAGAGGACCTTAGTTCCCTGCACACATTGTTTTCCCAGTTGCCCTGCTGTAGAAGAAAGATACTGATATTTTACCTTCCTTTGTAAAGTTGCTCATTGATATCTGTGGGTGAAGATCACTGAGTGTTTATATAGAGGCCATCCTCTTGATATTTTCAAAACACTAAGCAAAAATACTCCGTGCATTCATAAAACTGGAACAGTTTAACCATTCACGTAGCTTGCAAAAACATACATGATGCCATATTGACTTTGTTTCCATCCAGGTGCTGCAGAGTTTTAAAATCATGGATTATAGTTTGCTTGTGGCCGTCCATAACATTGATCAGGCACAGAGAGAGCGTGCGATAATGGATGGGTCGGCTCAGTCGGACACGCGAAGGCCAGCTACCCAGAAAGCTCTCTACTCCACAGCTATGGAGTCTATCCGAGGAGAGGCCCGGCGAGGCGGCACCATAGAGACTGATGACCAGTACGTTTGCGTTGATTGTTCAGATTAACATGGCCAATTCATACTTAGAGCAGATGGGGTTAAATTCAAAGACTGATAAGGAAGGTGTGATTTAGGTACCAAGTATGGATTACAGAGTCAAAGCATTGTGGCAGGAATATAATGCAGGGCTAGAGATTAATGAGTCCGAGGCTAGAGATTCATGACTCCTGAGTTCTGGTTTCAGTTCCTTGTCGTGACCACATCACTTAAGTCCTTTCTGCTTCCTTGACCTGCGAAAGCAGGATGCTTGCCAGCCTCACAGGGATGTGTGAGGATTAATGTGTCTGTACAACACCTAGAAGCTGTACTCAAACAGCTAAACATTAAGTGTCACCTCCGCGGATTGTAAGAATTGCAATAGTGGATCAGACCTGAACTCCTGTCTCTAACAGTGGCCAGCACCAGATACTCCAGGGTTTCTTGGATTCTTCTCCAAGTGGACAGTTATCAATTAACTTGCCCACTGTTTCAGTAAAATAGACAAATGTACAGAAAACAGGGATAAGCAATTGTTATGTTTTGGTAACTTACTGACTTAGCATTTAGCTCTGATTTGTCTTCACTCGAGTTTGTCAGCTCAGCAGTAGGTGTTCTCTGCATGTTGCCACTCATTAATCCACTTAACGTTTAACCCATGCAAGGCTGCATTGTGTAGAGTGAAAACGTTGTGTATAGTGAAAACGTTTTGATCAGGATAAAGCCTGCAAATTTCATGCTTCCTATTTTTGTTTTCTAGAATGGGAGGGATTCCAGCCCGGAATTCAAAGGGGGAAAGGCTGCTTTTATATATTGGTATCATTGATGTGCTACAGTCCTACAGGTAAGAGCTTTTATATGACCCCTCATATACTGTCAACAGTGGATAAAATAAACCTCCAGTAATGAAAATGGCCCTGTTTGGTAGCAACAGTCTGAGACTCTGACTTATTTGCTGAAGACTACAAGCAGTTTTTATTGCCCCATTTCCTTGACATTTTTCATAGGCTGAAATCCCCATGTGCTCCTCTGGACCTTGTATCCCTCATTATCCCTCGTTTATTCAGTGTCAGAGTACAGGCTTGCTCTTACGGGGCAGGTTTTTCTTATACTTTGTGATTATGCTGAAGGGAGTGTGCAGGAAGTGGCAGAGAAAAATAGGTGGTAGGTTAAAATTGCCATCGCGTCTCTTCCCTCTGGAATGAAAAATAGTGTTTTGACTTTACTTAGATGTTTGTAGTGTTCGTGTCGAGTTGGCACATAGCCAGAGTGCTGGAACAATTTCTACAGTGTGGGTGCTAAGAGCCATTAAACCAAACTGTAAACCCTGGATATGATGGAAACCACTTCAAGCCCTGGGGATGCTGCCACATACCTAGTTCCAGTTAGCTGGGAATTCTAGCTAACTTAAACTTCTTTTTTTTTTTTTTTTAAGGAGTTTAAGGAGAGCTGCTTACATTTATCATTAGAAGTCAATGGGTGTTATCTCACTGTCATCTGTTCCTCTTAAAATCTCCCTCCCCCAATAAATAAATAAGTAAACTGCTACTGAACATTTAGATTCTTTTAACTAGGTCTGTAAATTGCTTTGGCTTTAGAAAAAGGTGCATTTCTGTTGTATCTGTCAACATTAAGACGCCAAACTTCAGCAATGGCTGTAACTTACAAGTAGTGATTGCAAAGCCTAAAAGCCAAAATTATTATGGTCTGTTCACTGCTTTCAAATCTCACTTATCAGATTCGTTAAGAAGTTGGAGCACTCGTGGAAAGCATTGGTGCATGATGGGGTAAGTAGCAAGAATGTTATCCTGGGGCTCTTTAATTACCTGATAGCAATATTTTCAAACCAGGTGTCCCATCAAACAGATAGATTTGCATGTAGAAATATATATATTTTAAAGTAGTATCTCTGGTCACACCTTATATTAAAGGTACATTTTATAAAGATCAACAAATGATTGATAGATGTTGTTAATAAATTAATAACTTGCTTATAACCATCTATAATACCTTCAACTGATGTGTTTATAACACATACTGCTCATGCTTTCAGTGGCTATTAATCATTTTATAAATGGTGTATAAACAGTTAATAAAGATGCCTTTAAAATAGTGTGACCATACTTGTTCCAAATGTAAACCTACTCTGAAATAAACCCTTGTTGTCTTAGAACTCTGCTTAGTCCTTGTTACATGTGTAACTTTTGTCCCTTGAATGTTTTTAGGACACTGTGTCTGTTCATAGGCCCAGCTTCTATGCAGAAAGGTTTCAACGATTCATGTGCAACACTGCATTCAAGAAAATACCATGTAAGTATCTCTTCACAGATGGGTTCCTGGAAGGGGAGAGAATGAATGGAGGTACGTCTGATCAGTAGGGAACTTCTGCTGTGTCAGGGTTACTGGTACATCTTCCTGCCCCGCAGAACGTGACTGACAACTCCTAGGAGAGGGTCTTTCATCCATTGGCTTTCTTCAGAGTGCAACACTTCCTCATTAAATAATGGGGAAGGTTATGGATGTTGCTATGTAAGATTCTGTTTTGTTTCTGGAAAAGGTGATATTAAGGAAGATCTTTCTTTGCTTTTGTCTTTAAGTAAAACTTTCCCCATCTAAAAAGAGCCGGTCTGGCACAACCGTTCCTCGGAGGACGGGTCAGGGCGGAGCCTCTTACCAATCGCATTCATCGTGTGAAACTAAAGCACAAGTAACGGCAGAAGCAGATGTGGAGCAAGGTTGGTGCCTATGCTAGAAAACCCAGATAACAGGAATTGCTTTCCTTTTAGAGAGAGAACTGCAAAAGAAGCTTGGTTCATCCCAGATTTTTGTGATCAAAGACCTCCACTGATGAGACTGTGGGGACATACAATACATGCTGTCCGAGTCTGCAAGCTTGTTAGAGCACTGTCCTGGGATCACAGTCTAATCGCAGCTACCAGGACTCAGACGCAACCATTAATATATGGTTTAGCTCTAGGGGTGTGGCATTCTGAAGTGTCTTCATCAGGCCTAGGGAAGCTGTCAGACTTTCATGTAATGTCTCTCTCAACCCATTGGGGACCTGCCAACATTGTGGTGCATTAATGGTGGAACAGTAAAAACACTTTTTTTCCACATAATGTATACTTAGCCCATGGCACTCACTGCTACAGGAAGTGAATGAGACCAAGAACTAATTTAGCAAGAAGCAAAAAGGGATTGGACATCTATATGAATTACAACTAGATATTCCTGTTGTTCTAACAAATTCTGGAAGGGATATTAAACCTCAGGCTTCAGGGCTTAAGACTGTCTAACTCTTAGAGGTCAGGAGGAGATCTAATGTGGTATGGGGTGGATTATCCCATAGCAGCAGCGTTGATACCTCAGCCTCTGAAGCATCTGGTACTGGTCTCTGTAAAGACAGGATATTAGACTGATTGGATCTCTGGTCTGATCCAGTATGGTAAGTCCTATGTGATTGGCTTAAGTGATGTCCTGAGCTTTGATCTCCTTCCCTATGGATCATCCCCTGCCAGTGTGTTAGGAGAAATGTTAGTACAGAGACTGTATCACAAAGAGCAGGATTCACTAAAAATGGATTCCAAACATGCTAGGCTGGACCCTTCTGTTGTGCAGTTTCCTGCATGCTGACTTTCTGTAACATGAAGCAGGACTGGCTACAGAAATCTTACTGAATGGTTAGTTATTGCTGCTCATGCTTGGGGATGCTATTCATTATGTTGATGACCGAGCTATCTGCTCTGCTCTTCCCGCAGCTTCCCATCTTGGTCGCCCCGATCTCCTTCCCAGAACGCCTCCAGTAGATGAAGCTAACAGTGATTCCATCGCAACAACCTTGTCCACTTCTTCACTGGGCAGCGGAGGCCTTAACTCTCCAGCAAACAAGTAACTCTCCATTAATCACGACCGTGCGTGGGAGGGCACTGCTTCCTGCAGGCTGGGATACTCTGCTGTCAGTCACATGAGTCATAGGGCATATGCCTGTTGCTTCCATGGAATGTTTGTTTTCTTGGCATGCTTGGCAAATTAAGTGTCTTTGAGCCGTCGTCCAAGCCGCACAGGTTCAGTACCATCAGCTACAAGGGGTCATTGTAACACCATTAACATGCAGTGTTGTGTTTGCTGCGTCCTCTGCTTTGCAAGGTGGTGAGTCTTGTTGGTCTTTTAGCTCCTTGCTCGAACTGTGTAGCAGCTTTGGTTTTTTACTTGGCACTCCTGTAAAAGATTTCAAATGATCATTTCACCTAAAAAAGCAAGACATGCAGGAGAACATGACTGTAGTAGCAAGCAGGGTCAACAGAATTTAATGGATTTTTTTTTCCAGAGGTGTTGAGCTCTTGCAGCTGTCATGGATGCCAGTAGAATTATAGGTGCTTGACACCTCTGCAAATGAGGCCAAAAGAAAATGAGTTTTAAAAGTGCATCTGCTAGGAGATGAGTGCACGTAGATAGCTGTAAGGAAGCAAGGAAAGGACTCCCTGGGATCTTTTGTTTGTTGCAAAAGGGGTAAGAATGGTAGAGAATAGGAGGGGCTGTAAGGGGGGGCACAATCTGGATTGTGGAAACACATGGCTGCTCTGATGCTAATTTCTCATTTCACAAATGATCAGAAACCTTCTCTCCTCATTAATCCTAGTCCGCTGACTGCAGAATGTTACAAACCCAGCCCAGTGTCTGATTTTTGTTCTGTCCTGAACTGGTGGGCCCAAACTGGATTATAAATGTATAACTTGCCAGTCTCCCCTACACTTCTTTAAAGGGATCCTAAACCAGATCTTCTCCTTTTCAGCACATCTGAGGCTTTTTCTTGACTCGCCACTGAGTTCTATTTCCTTTTAATTTCTGCTTAGGTCAGTGGGAGTGCAAGTTCACAAATCTGAAATCTCACCAAAGGATTTGGCTAGAACAGCTCCTGCCATCTGCTCAAATAGGTGAGGGCGAGAGTCACGCTTTGCCTAGAACCTCTTCAGTTCTAAACAGAATTTTCACTTCTTTTGTCTGCAGATGAAGTACTTAGTAGTCTTTTTTTCAGTAGGACCATGTGTCCAACTTGCCATTTGCCCCTTTACTGTTCAAAGGCTGTAAGTGGTCTGCATATAGGGAATTCATCATATGTAATGTAATACCGTGTAACACATGGGTGCTTGCACTCAGCTACAAATGCACCAAGGCTGCTATAAGCCAGAAGGTGGAAGGATAAGTGCCTTCAAGGTATGGTCCTATCCTTGCATGACCTAATGTTCCCAGTATCCATAGTATTTGGATTAATCCCACCTGTCCATCACATCTGGAATCCTGTGAACGTTTATTGATTTTTTTTTTTTTTTCAGGGAAGGAAACAGCCTTCCCTCCTGCACCCATCCATTAATACGCTTGGCCAATGGGGCAATGCTACACATGGAGAAATCAGTTCCTTCCTGACCCATGCAAGCAATCATGAGATGCAATTACTTTACTCTAACCTCCCAGAGAGACAAGTGAGGGCAGATTGCTAGAGCAAGGGTCTTAGTCTTGTGTTCAAATCCCAGGGCACTGGATTCATAGACTAGCACTGAGGAAGTTTCATAACTATAGTAACTGTTTACAAGGGATTAAACTAGAGTTTCTCCTTCTCTATAGAGTCAGCCAGTCTGTGGCTTTGTATTTACCACTCAGTGTGGAGTTTCACCTTTGTAATCTCTGTGTAGGTCAGTGGGAGTTCAAGTTCACATGTCTGAAAACTCTACAATTAGAACAATTCTCAGCTTCCGCTCCAATAGGTGAGGGTGAAGACCAAGACAGGAAAGGCACTAATTTGTTCGGTATTTAAGCTCTAAACACAGGAGGATGGGGCCCCTGTTTTGCAATACCAGGTTGAAGAAACTACTCCGGTCTCTGGTTTGCAGCCCAGCCACTTCCCCTGACTGCGGAGTGTTGCTATATGCCTCTGTTAACTGTGCACAGTCTGCACTGGAGACGATGCACCTCCCAGAGCTCCGTAAGCAATACCATGCTGTTAGCGTGTGCTTATAGCAAATCCTGCTGCCTTTGTGAGGGGCAAAGCCAAACCTCTGGTGCCTGGCACTAACGTGTGGCTGCCCCTGCGCAGCCTTCTGTGTATGGAGTGCCCCTGGGCCAACCCTGATGACAGAGTAGGTTTGCCACACTGAATCAAGCCATTGAGTCATTAAATCTGGTATCCTGCCTTTTGCTCTCACCAACGCCTGATGCTTCAAAGCCAGCTGTAGTGCTGTGCAGGTGGGAAGGAAACTGTCTCCCTGGGGGATGTGGGGGTCAGCTTATATGCTGTGTAACCTCCAATGAAAAGAGGGGTCGATCCAGAAGAGCATGGGGCTGGGAGTTGGGACTCCCCTGTGTATCTAGACCCAGCTCTCCCATTGGCTCTCATATTGTTTCTGGAGCACTTTGAGATCCCCGAACAGCGCTGCTAAATGAAGTATAAATTATTCAGCCATGGTGTTGCATTGGCATCCTTGTGGCAATGAGTGCCATAGGTTGACCTTCCTCATGGCTTTAGGTGGGGGATTTCTCGCCATCCCTTAGCTGGATTTTGTGGCTCTAAATAAATGACCTTAACATGAGGATATCAGTTCTAAATTTTAAAACACAAGCTTTATGTGGGTTATCGCCAGACTTTCCCCTCTTCGTAACATCAGTGTTTGAAGCGTTGTATTCACCAGCTGAGGATCTCTCCTTTTAATCTCTGTGTAGGTCAGTGGAACTGGAAGTTCACAGCTCAGAAAGCTCAGCAGAGGATGTAGCTAGTTCAGCCTTGAGTAACCACTCAAATAGGTGAGGCTTAATCTAGGCAGGAAGGATGTGTGGTACCCTCTGTGTCCAAACACGAGGACTCCAGTGTCTCCAGTCTGCTGAATGTGAGTGAACAGATGATGATTGAGCAGAGGTCCTAGCTTTGCAGGGTGACCACTTCTCATGCGCCAAACGTGGTCCTCCACATCCCGGTTTGACAGCTCTATGCATTTCGTACTCTGCCGATGACACACCCAGCACCAGATGACCGGGTGTAGCCTGCTGGGAACAAACAAGAAGCACTGGATGTGTTAGCAGCATAAGCCAAAGTGCCTTCACCTTCAGAAGCATCTGGCTTTCGTTAAGCAATCACAACTCTTTCTTTGACGGTGACTAATGTGACTCCTGCGTCCTGGCCTGTGTAACGCACGGCACCGTGTGAAATCTAGGCTCACCAGGTTGAACTTCCCCTTTATCTACTTCATGGATTCTCAACCTTTGGGTCGTGAAGTGGAGTCAGGAGATCATGCCCACACTGCCCATCCTGTTTGCTGGGGCGGGGAGAGGGGGGCATTGACACCCCCAGAAGACAATCGTTGGGGTAGCAATGCAGGAAAAAATTACAATCTAAAGCAAAGATGCCCCCACCCCCCCGCGACCGTTTTCAAGGTCGGGTCTTGTCAGCCTCTTGAAACACACGTGCAAATCAGAGACTTACCATTTGGTGCAGCTGCTTATTTTATTGTAAATGTTAGGAGATCATGAAAATATTTGACTCTCTTGAATAAGGGATTGCCATTTTGAAAAGGTTGAGAAACACTGCTCAACCCGTTGTTCCTTTATCATCTCTTTGAAATGGCTTTCCTTGCATCCCAGCTGTGTGCTAGGGCAGGGGTTTTCAACCCGTGGTCTGCAGATCCTTGGGGATCCGCAGGCTAAGGGCTTGTGTACATTACCCCCTGGATTGATGGGCAGTGATCAATGCAGCAGGGGTGGATTTTATCATGTCTAGACTAGACATGATAAATCGACTGCCAAGTGCTCTCCCGTCGACTCCGCTCCAGTGGAGTACCGAGAGGCGCAGGGGAAGTCTATGGGGGAGTATCAACTGTTGACTCACCACGGTAAAGACACTGTGTGGCCCCCAGTGTAGACCAGACGTAAGATTTGTAAAAGGGTCTGTGCCTCCATTTAAGGTTTTTTAGGGATCTACAAATGAAAGAAGGTTGGAAATCACTGTGCCTGTAAAGAGGAGCCATTGGTTTATCTGAATAATTCTCATCTAGTGTTTAAGGTACACGTTTACACCATAAACAGAGCAATTAAAACCAGGGGAGGGAAGGTGACTGCTCCAACTGAGTAAACACTAGGGATGGAATGTTTGTGGAATGGAAACATGACGTAAATTGGGCTCTTCGCGTGTTTCCGTAAATGAGTCAACACCCAGCAGTGGGCCCCACCTGCTTGCCTGAAACTCCTTTCAGTTTGAGTCTGTGATGAGGGTAGTTCTTGTGTAAATAAAAATCTCTGCAGTACCCATGTAGAATGTGGGAAAGAATCAGTCTGCCCCCGAGAGCCGGTAACACAGCACAGCACTCTACTCTTATGGGGCAGGGAGGGGAAACCTGGATTCGAGATTGGCACAGTCACTTTGGGGTGGGGTTTATTTTATTTTTTTTCCTGGTGCAATCTTTTCAAGTACACGTGCCAAGGTGGCTAATGAGTCAGGAACATCTCACGGGCGGCTAAGAGATGCTTTATATCTCGCTTGGGTATTACTGTGGGCATGTTAGGAAACCCAAAGGAATTTTGAAGGCTTATTTAGAAGAAATAGCTTTATGAGTGTCCCTTTTCTGTTTTCCCCCAGTGGCTCCGCAGGGCCTTGCATCACAGAACGCTCCTCAGAACTGACAGAACATTTTGAAGATGTGCCAGAGACTGAAATCAGCTTTGTAAGTGCCTGCATTTCCCTTAGTGCAAGGAGGGCTCTATCGGGCACTTTGTTGCAGTGTTTTGTTTTTATTTTAAAAAGGTTTCCTTTGGCTTTTAATGGAAACTTCCCCTGTGGCGGTGGAACTGCAGGAGTTTTGTGCTTGGAGTGTGAGAATCACAAAATGCAACAGACTCACTCAATTAATTACTTTGTTTCTTTAATACCAATGGCCCCGACTGAGATTGGACCCTAATGGTACTGCATGCTACACAGGCCTCTAGGGAGACTCTGCACCAGAGAGCATGTGGAATGGGAGGGGAAATTGAGGCGCAGAGCTGACATGCCCAAAGCAGATCTACGGGAAAGCCGAGACTAGATCCAGGGCCACTGGGCCACAAAGTGTAATTATACAGGCTAGTCTCGCTGTCCAAGCTGAAAGTGAACCACCAGCATGATATGGGACCTATAAAACCACAATCAAGTGTTGGCCAAGCCTATGACCTATCTAGACAGCATTCTTTTACTACAGTGTCTGCCTCAGAGAGGCCAAGAATTGCTAGGCCCTAGATCAATGGTTCTCAATCAATCAGCGCAGAGCTGCAGCCCATGTGACATCCTCAGGGCCATAGAGGTAGTATTGCATGCGGCCCACAATGGTAAATAGGTTGAGAGGGGCTATCCTAACTATTCAAGGACAGGAAGGAAGCACTTTAAGATACTCACATTAGCACAGAGAGGTTGTGTTTGTTCAGAGACTAGATTTTGAAATGTCAGTGAGGCTTTACATTGCTACTGGACTTGAGTCTTATTCACCACCACCACTTTGCAATCTAGCACCTTTCACCAAGGAAGAAACTCACTCAGATTGCTTAGAAAACCCTCCTGAATATTCTACCTCTTGATTTTTCTCTTTCCAGTGAAATAACAGAGGGACAGTTGTGATGTGAGCAGAAGATTTCTCTGCACTCTTCGTGGGCCGTAGAGACTGACAAACGTTCAGCCCCTGCAGCTGATCTTAGAAATCTTGTCCGGACAGAATCCATAGAAGCTGGAAGGCTTGGAACATACTTAGTGTCATAGTATTAACAGTGGCTGAGCCCAGAGCAACCTCCTCTTCTGAAAAACAGCCTTCAACCTGTGGCTGGTTGCACCTAGTTTGTTTTCTGCTGCTCTCCTCTCTTCGAAGACTGGCAGGAGCAAGGCTGCTCATCTCCAAGGAGAAGCAGGAGCTGCTCCATGCAGGCCAGAGTCCTCTGGAGAAAAGGAGCTGGCTTTGGGAGGAGTTGGTTACTTAGGATTGAGAACATCACAAACCTTGCAAGAACAATGGTCAACTCTGAAGAGCGCTGGGGGAAATGGACATTGGAGCCTTGTTGGAACAGTTTTTGCAACAGATCAACATGGTGTTTGGTTTTTATATTAATTTAAGTTTCTTGAATTCAGTCATATCGTTTCTTATAGGCTGCAAGAATTATCTGTTCCTTTTTTTAAATAGTTTTATCAGTGTTCCATCAAAAATGTCCCACATCAGAGGGAAGCAGAAGGGGGAGCGACTGTTTTTAGTCACACATGAAAGGTATTGATCATGGATGTGTTTTCTATAAACTAATTTTGTGTGCAGCAGTCTCCAGTGCATTTATGACATTGCATCCTCCTCATCCTGAGAAGGTGACATGGAACAGACCCGCCCACAAGACTTGGTGCTTTTTCACGGCTTGGTGCTTGACGGATTTGGAATGTGTGACGCTTTTAAGCTATCAGAGAGGTTTTTGCATTGCTTTGTTCTGTTTTAAACTACCCCTGCATTCTCTCATCCTCATACAGAATGAGAAGCAACGGAGATTTGGGAAGATCTTGGTGCCTGGCACATTTTTAAGCCTTCAGTGTTTCTTAAGCAAATGGACCAAACCAATCTTGCTTGGTTTTTTCCCAGTATTATGTGTCCTCCTTGGGACACAACTTGTAAAACTTGCATATATATATATTTTTATAGCTAAATTCCCTTTTGATAGCTATGCTTGTGTCTTTACCCCTTGGCATCAGGGTTACTTTTTATGCAAAGTGCTCTGACAGCATCCAGATAGAGATTTCCATAATGCCACTCCATATAAATGGCTGCTGGGTCTCTCTGCAGAGCAACAGATTTTTGGTTTTTTTGCCTCAGCAAAAGTGTGTGTTGCACTCTGATTCCAAGGCTGCAGCTTATTAGAATCAGCTGAAAAGATGCATTGCTGTATTACCTTAGCCATTTGCTGTACATAAGACTGTGGCAGTCCTTACCAAGTTACTAGCTGCAGACACGTGGCTAGAAACCTGAGCATATGTTGTGCTGATTTTTATTTTCACCAAAGTTTTTTTTATTTTTTTTTTAATTAAATGAATCTTAGTCTTTTTTCCCCAAAACCAGTGACCCTCTCCCACCTCCATTTTATAGACTAAAAAATAAATAAATTGTTGCTTCTGCACATGCAAGAGTTTTATGTGCCTATTAGCAGTTGATGCTAATAAAGCCGAAGAATGTAGCAGCTTAGAAGGGTTTTTTAGCTGATGTATCAGGGCTGAGTGTTTGGGGGTTTTTTCCCCTCCAATCACATTTTAAAGTGGATAGAGTTCAAGCTATTAGTTTTGAAAACAAACAGCTCTTTGAAAGGCAGAGCAGCCTTTCTCACAGAGAGCCAGCCAGATGTCCAAACGCCAAGGCAGAGAAAGCAGGGGTCTCTGAGTAACATCTGGTTCCTAAGGATTCTGGAACCTCTTTATCTAAATGTAAACATCAGTCAATGTCCTGATGAGACCTGTACCTTGAAGATCAGTGTAGTGACAACAGGAAACGGCTCTAGTACAATTTCGCTCTTCTCTCTACTCGGCAGGTTATTCTTCATATCCCGATGAACCACCTATATTAGAGACACTCTCTTTCTGATCTTCCCTCCTGACTCCAATTCTTTTTTTTTTTACCAGGAGGAAAGAAACCAGTTCAGGTTGTTTTTTTTTTTTTCATGATTTAATATTTATGAAGTTGTATTTAAATGTTTTATTCTGGGAATAGTTACTCAATGTGCAGGGAGCTCAGAGGGTGGGGGAGGGAGGGTGTTGACTTTTATATATCATAATTCTCAACCTCTGCTTTGCAATGGTTAGCAGCAAAGGCTTCTTGCATTCCAAAAGTGGCAGGGTAACTGGTTTAAGGTATTAAAACTTGATCGATTATTTCCGTCTTGAGGGGTTTGGCTACCTGGCTAACGGCTCAAAGAGTTGGGTCCACAAAAGGAGGGGGAGTCAACACCCTTGATCCTGGCTCCCTGTTTAAGCCTCTCGCCCTACTCTTACCCCTCCATTGTTGAACTGAAATGCGAGGCGAAGGAATTGAGAGCTGCCCATGGCTGGACCTCTTTCCTGCTCAGTCTACGCTGACAGCTTTGAGTCCACACGGCAGGATCCGTTGCTGCTTCGTCAATCCCGCAAGGAGGATCTGACCTGTCGAGCATACATCCTTATGAAACAACTTGTGCCGTGTTGTGAATATTGTCATTTTAACCTTGTAACACTTCTGCCATCGCTGGCTGTTAAACTGAATATTAAAAACAAAAGCTGTCTCTTAGGAGCCTGTCCTACGCAGGGGATATTATTGCTGTGATGGGACGTTACAATACACAGTGTGCTACCAAACCCAGAAAGGTGTGTATTTTTATTTTTTTTTCTTGGTGGCGAGGGGTGGCTTGCGGGGACTTGAAACTATACTTCATCCATTTCATAACGTTCATACAGCTGTCTCTTGGCACCCAGCAATGGAGATGGTAGATGTGAGAGACAAAGAGAGCTGGGAAGGGTCTGCAAGGGTAAGGACTAAGTTTAGGGAGCTGCTGTCAAAGTGTTGAGTTCTGAGCTGTGCTTGTAAGGAGAATTGTTGAAGCCTGGTGGCTTGGAACTAGCTGTCTGCAGTGGCTTTAGCTAACTCTCTGTTCACTGCTCCTATTAAGGCTTGGTCTACAGTTGAAAAGTTAAATAAACATAACTGCTGCTCAGGGCTGTGAAGAATTTTGCACCCTGAGTGCCCCGGTTCAGTTGACCTAACCTCAATGTAGATGCAGCTAGGTCAACAATAATTCTTCTGCTGACTTAGCTAACTGCATCTTGCAGAGATGGATTAACTCCAGAGAAACTCCATCAATAGAAGAAGTGTCTACACTACAGTTACAGTGCTGCGGCTGGGCTAATGTAGTGCTTGTAGTGTAGACGTGGCCTGGGAGGTGTCCCACTGGATGCTTAATTTTGTCCTTGCAACAGGGTCCATTCAGCAGTAGGGTTCCCCCTTGCATCTAGGTCTGGGGATCAGCTCTCTACCACTCTGGTGCCTCCTCATTCGGTTGCTCGCCCTGTAAACACTCTGCCCTTGGAGTGCTCCCTCTTTGTGACAGACTTTGGCTAGGACACTGTAGTTCTGCCCTGCCAGAGTATCAAACTCTCCCTGGACAGACTATCTGCAGTCTCAGATCTGCTTCACCTCCAAGACTATGCCACTTTCCTTGGGGCCAGTAGAGGAACCTGGCCCTGTTCACTACTCCAGGTTCCAGCTCAGGGCCTGAATGCCCATCAACCAATATGCCCTGTTGCAGTCTCCCTGGATTTTTTCCTACCTCTCTTCTCTAGCTTCTCCTTCTCCTCGGGGGTTACTACTGGACTTCAAAAAGTCATCAAGTTCAGTCCCCTGCCCTGCGCAGCAGGACCAATAAATCTAGACCATCCCTGACAGGGGTTTGTCCAACCTGCTCTTAAAAAGCTCCAATGACAAGGATCCCTTGGAAGCTTAGTTTAGACTCTAGAGCATAACTACCCATACAGTTAAAAAGATTTTCCTAATCTCTAACCTAAATCTCCCCTGCTGCAGATTAAGCCCTTTACTACTTGTCCTACCCTCAGTGGATGTGTTGTGATAATTGGGCCTATACCTTTACCGTAATGGTCAGCTCACCTGTGAAAAGTGAGTGAAGGGTCATAAAGGTGTCATGAGACCCTGTTGCAAGTGTTGATGGGAGAAGATCAAAATGGAGACAGACTGAATTAGTCCAAACCCCAAGTCCTACTGATACAATTCAAGGGCAGTGTTAAGATCATGCTTAGTAAACAAGAGAAGTGTAGGACTGAAAGTCAACGCAAATTGGTGTCAGAAATTAAGCATAATTGGTAGACAAAATAATGGGGAAGAGCCATTCTACCCTATCCCTCCTCCTTGGAGTTCTCAAAAAGATAGGTGGGTGGAAGCTGGCTACTGACAGATTGGCTGGCTGAACGGCGGGGATGTGAACATTGGCTAAAAGATAAGAACAGAACCATTGCAGCTGCCACTCCATTGTTTTCCAGGTCTTTGAACCTCTTCATCTTAATCCTGAGAGATGTCCTGATCAGGCCAGATATAGGGACCCAGATGACACCACCACCTCTGCTAGCTCCAACTAAGTTCCAAACCCCACCTGGGATGTAAGACTTTTCTTTCTCCCAATATGTCTTTTTCCTTTCCTACTTTATTTCTTCTCTTCTCTGCTCCCTTTCTCCTTCTGTCTAAGGGTATGTCTACACTACCCGCCAGATTGGAGTTTCTTAAAGTGGGGTGCCCCAAACCAGATGTTACTCCACCCTAAGCCACACCAGTGCTGAGTGAAGTGAGACGGTTTCTTCCTGTGTCTTACACACAGTTATCATTAGGTTTCAGAATCAACGATCCATTTACATAACTAAGTAGTTCGCACCTCTCAAAACTTTTGTTTGCTGTATTTCTGAGCCTGCAGACAATTTCATGGATTACAAGGCCAGAAGGGACCACTGTGGTCAGCTAGTTTGCCCTCCTGTCTAATACAGGCCAGAGACCTGACCCAAGTAATTCCAAGAGCAGGTCTTTCAGAAAAACACCTGATCTTTATTTAAAAATTCAGTGATGATGAATCCATTATGACTGTTGGTAAATTGTTCCAATAGTTAATTACTTTGTTTTAAATTCACACCTTATTTCCAGTCTGAAATAACTTCTACTTCCTGCCATTAGATTGTGTTCGACCTTTCTCTGCTAGATGGAAGAGCCCATTAATAAATATTGTTCCCCATGTGGATAATTATAAGCTGTAATCAAGTCTTCCCTTCACCTTTCTTTAAGCTTAATAGAGTCTTTGAGTCTCTTATTGTAAGGTATGTTTTCTTATTCTTTATTCATTCTTCTGGCCCTCTCCAGTTTTTCAACATCCTTCTTGTTTATTGTGGGTACCAGAACTGGACACTGAATTCCAGCAGTGGCACCAGTGCCAAATACAGAGATAAAATAATTGTCTGGCTCCTACTCAAGATGTCCCTGTTTATACATCCCACTGAGATGTAGGTTGCTTAAGATCAAGACCCTTCACAACCTCTCCCTCCCCTCCCCATCATGTCTCATTCAGTATCTGGAGGTAGGAGTCGACCTTTCAATCGGCCCTTGATAGTCTCTATCACCAGCTTCTTTCATTTTCAAACACCTTTGTGCTTTCTCCCCTTCGGCCCCTCACGCCTGGGACAAGCGCCCTGTAAACAGCTGCAAAGCTACAGTATTATCCTCCATCACAAAGATCCATTTGAATTGGAAATGTTGCGGAGAAGGGCAACCAAATGTTTAGGGGGGTGGACAAGCTTCTGTACGAACAGAGATTAAAGATGACGGGCACTGTTCAGCTTGGCAAAGAGGTGACTAAGGGTGGGGAAAAGATCAAGGTCTATACATTCATGAATGGTGCAGAGAATGGTAATAGGGAAGTGTTACTTACCCCTTCACGTAACACGCAAACCAGGGGGCACCCAGTGAAATTATCAGGCAGCAGGTTTAAAACAAACATAACAAGTACTTGTTGACGCAACGCAGTCAATCGAGGGAACTTGTTGCCAGGGGATGTTGCGAGGGCCAAAAGTATAACTGTGTTACAGCACAAATTAGAGTAGTTCCCGGCGCTAGGTCCAGCGAGGGCTATTAGCCAAGATGATCAGTGACGCTACCCCGTGCTCTGGGTGATCTAAACCTCCAACTACCAGAAGATGGGACTGGATGACTGGATCACTCAATAATTGCCCTGTTCTGTTCATTTTCGATGAAACATCTGGCACCAGCCGCTATCAAAAGACAGGATGCTGGGCTAGATGGACCATTGGTTTGGCCCAGTTAGGGTGATCAGATGTCCCAGTTTTATAGGGACAGTCCCAATTTTGGGATCTTATTCTTATATAGGCTCCTATTACTCCCCACTCCCTGTCCCGATTTTTCACACTTGCTGTCTGGTCATCCTATGCCCAGTATGGCTGTTCTTATGTTCTGAATCCTCGCTAAAACTCTCCTTTGCTGTAAGCCTACAAAACCATTGACAACAGTTAGGCTGTTGGTGTGCAAAGCCTGTCTTGCTGACCGTATGGCCTCACTGTTTCCTTGTGCTCCTCCGGCTGTCTGTGTCCAGCTTTGTCTTATGCCCAGATTGGAAGCTTTTGTGGGCAGGGGTTGTCTTTGGTGCTTGTACGCTGCCTAGCGCAACGTGGTGCTGGTTCTGGAGCATAGGCCTATTTTACAGATGGAGAAGTGGAGGCCCAGAGAGCTGAAGTTATCTGCTCTTGGTCACAAGGCAAAAATCCGTGGCCAAACTGGTGACAGAATACAATCCCAGGGCCTAGCCCCACAGCGGTGCCTTCCTCGGAAAATCACCTCACTCTGCAGTCAAGGGCCTATTGCAAACCTTCAGAGAAAGAGACAAGGCCCAAACTTAGTTGTAAGGAAGGAGCAAAAGAGAGGTCAACCTTTAGCTGAACTCTGCTGAACATCAACTTGGCCGAGCTAGAACATACTATGTTTTTATACGCTCTGTGCCTGCTTTGCTGTGCTGCCTGCTGAGGGTAGCAGAATGCAGGAGGTTTGGCTCGCATTTCCCCTCTAGCTATTATCTGTGATTGGTCTGGCTCAGTGGCTCCCAGCCTTCCTTGGTTCAGGTTCCTTGGTTTTAAGAGCCCTCTTAAAAATATTCTGTGACGTGAATGGAATATCAAGCTCCTGTGCCCCCAGGGGTACACATATATAACTCTGTTAGGGGAAGCCCTGGCTAGCTTATTAGCTAAAGAGAACAGGGAGGGGGCCCGATTGGAGCGGCTCTCTGGCGTTCAGGGTTGCGTGCAGACCTGCTTACGTCCTACGGACGGTTGGTGAGAGCTGGGGTCTGTTTGAATCACGGCACCTCTGGTGGTGGAAAACCCTGTTTTTCAAAGGGATTTTGCCGCCTTCATGTCATTGTCTGTACATGCCGTGTGAGTATGATTTCCGTGTCTTTAACAGCTCCAATGAATTAGAGAGCTGGTCCAGGGAAGGGAGTACCTGATGAAATAAAAGTGATTTTGTGCTTCCCTGTGTGCCTTCAGAATGTACCAACAATCGTTCATCAGGGAACTGTTTTTAAATGGGCAGGGGACGGGCTTCTAAAACTTGTGAGACCCTGCTGGCTCAGAAGGGGGACTTACTTTATATTGCTGTAATACCCAGAGCAGGGTCAGGACCTCATGCTGGACAAAGCCCTGCTTCATGTATTGAACATCTCACCATCCAAGGCCCGGATCCTGAAACTGGTTCTGTGCAGAGCCCCCCTGCTGCAGGACCGGGGCCTGAGACAAGGGACAGCAGACAGAGATGAGGTAACAGATACAATTTCATAACCATGTGCACACTTTCCTCAGAGTTGATGCAGCATTAGACTGGGGCTTAGGAGACCTGGGTTCTAGTCCCAGCTCTGCTCCTAGCCTGCTGGGTGACCTTGGACAAGTCCCTTCCTCACTCTGTGCCTCAGTTTCCCCCTGTAAAGTGGGGATAAAGGATACTGACCTCCATGGTAAAGCCCATGAAATCTCTTGATTAAAAAGCATTAGCTATTCTTTTACTATTAATATGACAATAGCGGCTAGAGGCCCTACGTCACATCAGGGCCCCATTGTGCTATACATACGCTAAGTGCGGGTCTACACGTAAAACGCTGCACCAGTGCAGTTGCGCCGCTGTAGTGCTTTTGTGAAGACACGCTACGGCGCCGAGTGAGAGCTCTCCCGTTGGCATAGTTAATCTACCTCTGCCAGAGGCAGTAGCTATGTCAGTGGGAGAAGATCTGTCAACCTAGGACTGTCTACATCAGCAGTTAGATCGGTATAACTTTGTGGTTCAGGGGTGTGGATTTGAGTGGGAGAGTAATTCTGTAGTGTAGACCTAGCCATAGTAAGAGCCATTCCCTGCCCGAAGGAGCTTAGGCAATCTAAATAGTGGCAGACAAAGGGTGGGAGAGGAAACAGAGAGGGGAGGTGACTCACCCATCCTCACAGCCAGGAATACAAGATCTCTTGACTGCTGATCCAGTGCCCTACCCACTAGATCACGTTGTCTCCCTTATTATAAATAGATGAAGTAAGTTAAACTAACAAAGCTCATTGTTTTGTTACTGGGGCTGACTTTAAACATGGGGCAGAGAGATCATCACAAGCCACTCGTGCAGGACTCCCTAAACCAAATGCGTAATGGTCCCTGCCTTGAATTGCACCATCTAAACCTCAAGGCCACCTTTAAAAATGTTTCTTCCAGAGAAACGCAAGTACCTGTTCAGTCCTCTTTGAGCTGGTAGTGCAGCGACCCCCAGTGGCCAAATACGGTCAGGACATCTCTCTTGCACCAGCTGCTTTTAAGAGTCTAGTAACTTTGTTTACACTGTAAGATCTATAGGTGCACATGTGGAAGTTACCACAAGCCTAGTAATCCAAGGCTACCATCCTCTGAGTAATTTTAACTGTCAGGGATTGGATGGATTGAAGCTAAATGTGATACTGATCAAGGAAATGTGCAGGGGGCCTATGGAACTCTTTGCCAGAGGATGTAGTGAAGGCCAAGACTATAACAGGGTTCAAAAAAGAATTAGAAAAATTCATGGAGGAGAGGTCCATCAATGGCTATTAGCCAGGATGGGCAGGGATGGTGTCCCCAGCTGCTGTTTGCCAGAAGCTGGGAATGGGTGATGGGATGGATCACTTGATGATTCCCTGTTCTGTTTATTCCCTCTGTGGCAGCTGCCGTTGGCCACTGTTGTGGAAGAGAGGATACTGGGCTAGATGGCCGTCTGACCCAATATGGTCGTTCTTTTGTCCTTAACCCAAGCACTCCTAAGAACATAAGAAAGGCCGTACTGGGTCAGACCAAAGGTCCATCTAGCCCAGTATCCTGTCTACCGCCAGTGGCCAATGCCAGGTGCCCCGGAGTGAGTGAACGTAACAGGTAAAGATCAAGTGATCTCTCTCCTGCTGTCCATCACCCCCCTCTGACAAACAGAGGCTAGGGACACCATTCCTTACCCAGCCTGGCTAATAGCCATTAATGGACTTAGCCTCCATGAATTTATCCCGTTCTCTTTTAAACCCTATTATAGTCCTAGCCTTCACAGCCTCCTCAGGCAAGGAGTTCCACAGGTTGACTGTGCGCTGTGTGAAGAGGAACTTCCTTTTATTTGTTTTAAACCTGCTGCCCACTAATTTCAATGGGTGGCCCCTAGTTCTGCTATTATGGGAACAAATAAATAACTCCCAAACAATTAAGAGATGCAGCACTTTTCCATTTACTTGACTTGTGGGTGCACACTCACTCGCTGGCGGGCAGCCTCGCTAGGAATTGTAGCAATGGTACATCTGCAAAGCTTTTATTGGGAATAAAGTGCGGGGACATTCCTGCAAGGCCAGTTTTAAACTGCCAGAAGGGACAACTGTGACCATCTAGTCTGACTTCCTGTCTACACAGGTCAGAGAACTTTCTCAAAATAATACCTGCATACTCAACTCACTGAGCTCAAACCTATAACGTACAAGTGCCCTCCCTCCCTGCTCTCTGAGACTCAGTCTGTGTATTTCACTCATTTCTCTTTCCCCCCCATTATTATCACAACAAAGGGCTGGCAAGTGAATTCCGCATCAGAGCCAGTAACTTTCCAAAGCAATTTCAGCCTAGCCTAATCCTTGCCTGCATAGTTATACCCGCCTCTGGAAATTTCCACTGCATGCATCTGACAAAGTGGATAATCACCCACGAAAGCTTATGCTCCACTATGTCTGTTAGTCTATAAGGTGCCACAGGACTCTTTGATCCAGACTAACAGTGCTACCCTCTGATACTAAGCAATTTTGTTTGCAGAAACCTTGCAATTCCTCCAGGGCAAAAGCCCATTCATGTGGGCCAAGAAACTTTTTCCTGCTGGGGGAATAAAACGCAACTAATCTCCCTGTGTGAGAGGATTTGCCTGCGCCCATTTTTCTTGCAAGGCTCCAATGAGAGCCACTCATCTCCAAAACACAGCTGTCCTGCTGCAGTCCCTTGGGGAGGCGCGATGAAACTACAACTTCCAGCAGCCCTTGCGCGCGACCTTTTAAGATGGGCGCCGGTGATTGGCTGGAGGCTGGTCCAGTGCGAGGGCGGCTTGTTGGCTGGGCCTAGCCCGGCCGGTGTCTCGGAGGGAGGCAAGATGGTGCTGGAGAGCACTATGGTCTGGTGAGGAGCCGGGGCCGCGGGACGCTGGGGCGGGGGCCGAGGCGGGCGAGGCCGGGCTGGGACTCGGTGAGGAGCCGAGGAGAGGCCGGGCCAGGGCCCGGGGAGCGGGGACCGGCCCCCCGCGGGGTTTCCCTGAGTCATCCCGGCTCCTGCTC
>ML677399.1:4654312-4686348 GCA_007922305.1 Dermatemys mawii | reverse complement strand
AGAGCGGGGCTGGAAGGGATTTGGACCTGGGGGCTGGTTTAGCGCTGGCTGTGGGGAGATGGAGGAGGGCAGTGGGCAGGTGAGGGGGTGGAATGTCCCCAGGTGGGGAGACTCCTGCAGGCTGGGCCAGCCTGGGGTGAGGAGAACTGCAGTGAGTGTGGGGCCCCGGGGACTGTCAGAGTGGGCGATAGGGTTGAGCAGTGGGGTATATAGCACTGTGTCTGGCTGGAGAGGATTTGGGAGTGGGGGACATACACAGGACTAAGTAGGGGCCATGTGCATTTAGGGCTGGGGGGAGGGGTGCAGGGCAAGTTCGGGGGTTATGCGGGGGAAGTGGAATATCCCTGGGCTAGGCTGAGGGAAGGGGAGGGGAGGATAAGGCCGAGAAGAGGAGCAGGGTTGCGGGAGAGGGGTGTCGAGGGAAGAGTTGGGATTGAGTTGTGAGGGATGTGGAGCAGGGTCAGGCTGGAGAGGCTCTGTGGGGGGCAGCACCAGGGTGGGAATCTGGTTCAGGGGATGGGGAAGAGGAGCAGGTAGGGGGGCTGGATTAGGATCAGGCAGGAGTGGGGGGTGAAAAGGACCCAGCTGGGGAGATTTCTGGGAGCTGGAGATGAGTGGCAGGTTGGGAGCAGGGATATGAAAGAGGCAGAGGCCATCCCAATTCTGGGCTGGGGAATGGGTAGGAGAAGATGAACAGACAGCATTAGTACAAGGTTGTGGGGGGAAGTGGGATCTGTTGGGTGACTGAGTTCTAGGTTGCACTGTGGGGGGCACAATTACTGCCCTGTGAGGAGGGGCACAGTAATAAAGTGAGGAGATCAGGGGGGATCACAAGGTGGTAGGGATCACTATTTTATGGGAGGAAGGGTTAGTGCTGGGCTGGTGAGGGGACTAAGCTGGCTGTCCCTTCCGGGCTAGAAGGTGGTTTGGAGCTGAGGTGCTGGCTGAGGTAAGGGCAGGGAGAGCTGTTAACTTGGATGTAAGGCTGGTCTGGGAGGGCGCTATAGAGATGGCCATTGTTTGGATGGGGAGCTTCTCCTTGGCAGTGGAGGGCTTTCGTCTAGTGGACAATGGATGATAGTCTGGGACAGGAGATTCAGAGGGGGGTCGTGCTGGGATGTGGTGACATTAGGGTCAGGTGGGATAAGGCAAATATTTGACATTGATGTGGGAGGGCTTATTGCTGTGGAGAATCTGCAGGGCAGAGTGGGCAGTGTGTGGTGGGCAGACTTGGGAGGATGGGGAGGGGCGTACTCTGGGGGGATCAGTTGGGGCTGAGAAGTGGGAACATTTGACACAGCTGGAGTAGAATCAACTTCACATTAGATCAACAAATACAGCCAGGGCCTTCCCTGTGTTAACTCGCCCCTAGCCTGGTCTGGGTTCAACCCCCATGTTCCCCCGTCCACCCCCGACACGTTATCTCATAGCACAAGCAAGGCCGATTAGGATTTGGTGTGTCCCAGAGTAACTTGTTACAAGAGCAGACAATAGGGACTGTTCACAGAATACAGTGTCTGGAGAGTGTAAACAATCTTTTAGCCCCCCCAGCTCATGCACCCTCCATCCCTCACCGTACTTTCAGTGATTGGTGGGTATAGGTGGGTTAATGCAGGGCTGGCATGAAATCCTGGGCAGCTGCAATCCGACTGTATTAGTGTTGTCCTGTTGCTTAATACCAGATGTAAAGTGAAATGGTGGTGTCAGTTTTGCCTTCTACATTACCAAACTGATTGCTAGAGCTAAAATCAGGCAGAGAAAATAAGGTTATGCTTCAGAGATGCATACAAAAGTCACTAAACTTGCTATTAAACATACTATAGTTTGGTGCACAATAAAGATCATGGCTATTACAATACCTCAGACTCATTAGTTGCTGTAGTCTAATTACCAAATGTAACAATAGCAGAGATTCATAAGATGCACAAAACTTCCATTGTGGGTTGTATCTGGTAACTAAATACAGTAGCTCTTCAGTTAGTTGGATAGAGACATCACAGTAGCTTGATTTGCTAACTAGCTATGTCAGTTTCAAATAAGAGACAGTGTCAGGTTAATTACTGCTCTCTTGCAGCTGTTGATTTCATGACTTTGAGTTCTGAAATTGGAGTATAAAAATCCCAGATCTAGTGAGTCCAGTCCATTGTTGCCTGTACATTGTATGGTCTCTTACACCAGTGCAGAATGGGTGCAGCGGGCTGCCAGTCTAGTCTGGCAGTGTATTTAGCCCCATTCTTATGCTAGGTTCACATGGTGACAATAACTGCACAAAGTGCATGGCAAGGAGAGCTACTCAGGGTTGTTGGGAGAGTTAATGTTAGCAAAGGACTTTGAAATCCATATGCCGTGTACTATTTCTTCCTACCTGCATCAACTTCCATTCTTGTATGTCAATGAATGGCTGCTTTTCGTAGTAAAGAATATTTGTGTTCAGCAGCACACGTTGTGACAGGGGTTTGCAGACGGATGCCTTCTGGCATGAGAAACTGACTTTGTGTGCTACAGCCAGGAGAGCAGTGACATTCTGGATGTGAAAAGTTTAAAATCGCACAGAGACAAAACTACTGCATAGTTGCTTCTGTCTGCTGAGTTCATTGCACACACCAGGGGCTCTTTGCCTTCCTCTGTTTGCCCCACAAGCTGTTTGTGTGCCTTATTTCAGGAACTCTCTGCAACCTGTCATTGCCCCATGGCAGGGGCTCTGTGTGGCCTCCATTATTTCTTCTGTCTGGGAGTTACGTCATTCAAGGGCACAGCATTTTAAACTCTCTTGCAGGGGTGGACAGACTTTTTGGCCCGAGGGCCACATCGGGGCTACAGAATTGTATGGAGGGGCAGCCTGCCTCTGCCCCCTCCCACTTCCTGCCTCCTGACTAGCCCCCACAGAACCTCTGACCCATGCAACCCCCCTGCTCCTTGTCCCTTGACCGCCCCCTCTGAGACCTCCCACGCTAACTGCCCCCCAGGATCCCACCCCGTCTCCAACCCCCCCGCCCCCTGACTGCCCCCTGGGACTCCCTCCCCTCCCCCGATCCCTGTCTCCCCAGAATCCCCTTCCCCTCATCCAATCCCCCTGATCCCTGTCCCTCCAGCACCCCCTGCCCCTTATCCAACTCCCCCCAGCCCCCTTACCACTCCTTTCAGAGCAGCTTGTCTGGCAGCCAGAGCCAGGCACGCTGTCCCGCTCTCCCGGAGGAACACGCAGCCCTGCCCCCCAGAGTGCTGTCTGCGCAGCAGTGTGGCTCTGGGAGAGGGGTGACAACAGAGATGGGGCTGGAGGATCCTCCCTGGCTGGGAGCTCAGGGGCCAGGCAGGAAGGGCCTGCAGGCCATAGTTTACCCCCCCTGCTCTGTTGGGAAGAAGGGAAGATCTGAGATGTGGGGGGCATGGAAGGCGTCAGTGGCCCCATCAACTGATCTACAGACTGGTTGAAGCTGGGAACTCTGCTAACTAGATGCCTAAAGCTCCCTGTGTCTTTTAGCCACCCCCAGCTCATGCACCCTTCCTCCCTCACCGTACTTCCCAGTTTTGTTTTTCGCTAAAATCCGTCGGGTTCTGCCCATTAATGCCTAGACTGAACATTTGCTGACATTTTTAGAATGAATGAGCTCTGGCCTTCCCTAGTTATCACTTTATTGAGAGAGATGCCATCAAGTTGAGTGTAGAGCAGTGGTCATCAAGCGGTAGATCCTGGAGCCTCCAACAGTCGATCGTGATCTCTGGCTGCTAAAAGTCCAGTGGCGTAGTAGGGCTAAGGCAGGCTCCCTGATCCTGCGCCGCTGAGTCCTGGTATGGGAGCGGGATCTGGAGGTCTCTGCACGCTGCTCCTACTTGCAGCTCCCTTTGGCCAAGAACGGGGAGCTGCGGGGGTGGTGCTTAGGTGCAGGGCACGGAGCCGCCTGCCTCCCCGCTCTTCCAGTGGCTGTAGGCTTGGCAGCTTCCAGGAGCAGCGAGGGGCTGGAGCAGACACAGAGCCTGCCTTAGCCCCACTGTGCTGCAGACCGGGAACTGCCCGAGGTAAGCATCACAGCAGGAGTTTGCACCCCAGCCCTGAGCCCCCTACTGGAGCCTGCACATCGTACCCCCTCCTGTACCCCAATACTCTGCCTCAGCCCAAAGCCCACTCCTGCACCCAAACTCCCTCCCAGAACCTGCACCCCTCAACCCCTCCTACACCCCTGCCCCAGGCTCAGCCCAGAACCCCTTCCCACGCTCCGAACCCCTCACCCCTACCCCAATCTGGTGAAAGTGAGTGATGATGAGGAGAGCGAGCGACGGAGGGAGGGGGGATAAAGTGAGTGGGGTGAGGCCCCAGGGAAGGGGCTAGGTAGACCCTGGGTTGCATTTACATTCAAAAAGTGATCTAGTGTGTAAAAAGGTTGGAGACCTCTGGTGTATCTAGCCCCTCTGTTCAGCCAATGCTAATATTAATGAAAGCACTATCGTAGCGGGCCATCAGTGTTGAAGATGTGCTAGTGTGCATGGGATGGGTCAGCCGGCTTGCGGGTGGAGAGTAAATCCGACTGACGCTGTCAGTGTAGCTAACAGGTCACGACTGCAGTGTAGCAGCTCCTGTTAATTGAATGGGAGTTGGGATGTTTATTTATGGTGGGCACAGAAGTGAAACCACAATGCTGGTAATTCACTGCTTGATAATACTAGGCACATGTTTAGTGCCTTTCACCCAAGCAGCTCGAGAGCAAGTGAGAATTAGTCTCATTTTACACAGTGGGAGGGCATTGAAGCACAGAGGGCTGACTCACCCAAAGCTCGCCTGGTGAATTAGTGGCAGTGTCCAGAAGAAAGCCCTGCTTCCCAGTCTCCTCTCTTAATCACTAGAAGCACTGTATCCCAAACAGTCAAATCTGTATCACAGGGGTGCCTGAACATGGTGACAGCTTGCCAGGGGCCTGACCTGCATTGAATATTTCATTAGCAAGCTGGCCTGCTAATGAAATATGGCAGTGAGGGACAGCTCAGTGGTTTGAGCATTGGCCTGCTAAACCCAGGGTTGTGAGTTCAATCCTTGAGGGGGTCGTGCTAAGTTGCTATAATATCAAAAAGCTGCAGGCTACTACTTAAAATGTCAAATGCTCATAACCCTAAGAGATAGGAACATGGGTATTGTCCCATCATATGGTCCAGCTATTCTTTATCCTGTCTCCAGCCATGGCTAATGCTCAGATGGATGAAGAGAAATTGCTTGTTCTTTGTGTTCACCTGCAAATCTTAGAACGTGCAGCTGATGTTGAGTGCCCTTCAGCTGGCAGTTACTGGCAGGGGGAGCTGCATGGCCAGTTTTAGGACTCATGAACTAGACTGTGGGCTCTTGGAGTCTGTCCCATAGACCCAAAGGACAGGACTCTGAATTGTCCTACTACAACCCGGGCTTTAAAATAAGTTTGGTTCTTGCGTCTGAATGTCAAGATTCTTAAGCATGTGAAATATGAGACTTCTGTAGTTCTACCTTGTCTGAAGAGCCTTTGCCTTTTTTTTTTTTTGCAGGTTACTTGTATGCTTCCTTCTCTCTCTCTCTCTCTCTCCCTTAAGAATTGACGAGGACAGGGAGACATGTATATTATTAGCCAGCTGACCACAGACCTACGATCCTGAGGCTTCATTTTCATGAACAAGCTTAGAGTAAAAACCAGACGAGTCTGTTTTTTAGTTCTGACCTTATCTGATTCTCTCTGTATTTCAGTGTCGACAACAGTGAGTACATGAGAAATGGGGACTTTTTACCTACTCGCCTGCAAGCCCAGCAAGATGCTGTCAACATTGTGTGCCACTCAAAAACCCGTAGCAACCCAGAGAACAACGTGGGTCTCATTACCTTAGCTAAGTACGTCTGTAGAGTTCCCCTTCCTAGAAATCAAAATGACTCCTCTCTCCCTCCCAGATGATGAGTGTGGTCTAGTGTAATATTTCCCAGCCAGTGAGTTGCAGCCCCCATGTGGATAATAGGGTCATGAAAGGCAGTGCAGGGGACAAGGGAGGGGATTATAAAACAACCTACAACAGAGATCCGGCTCCCTGCACACCTTGAATCTGCAACGTTAAGTATTCTGTCAACCTCTCAAAAAACACAAATTACATAGGCTTATCAATGATGCAGTTTTGACCCTTTTATAGAAAATGTAAAGGAGTTACAGACATTTTTGATCTCACATCAGGGATTGCCAATCTGAAAAGGCTGAGAAACACTGATCTAGTATATTAAGCACAGATCTAGGAATAACTGGCTTCTGCTGTTTTCTCCACGTGACTGTGGGAGACCCTTTGCCTCAGTTTCCCCACCTGTAAAAAAGCTACTGCCTTACAAGAGGTATTGGGAGGATTGATTAATGGTTTGAAAGGACTTCCTATAACAATGCAATCGTTTATATTGTTCTAGTAACTGTGAAGTGTTGACCACGCTTACGCCAGACACAGGACGGATCCTTTCCAAATTACACACGGTGCAACCCAAAGGGAAAATTACCTTTTGTACAGGAATCCGCGTTGCGCATGTAAGTGACACCTTGTTCATGACTTTTTCTAAATGAGTCATTTTGTATTTCTATAACCCCTCGCATCCTAAAGCATTCTGCTAACTGTTAGTGTGGCCTCATATGTAGAGCACTGGACTGTCTCAGGGGACCTAGCTTCTATTTCTGGTTCTGCCATTGGCCTGCTGGGTGACCTTGAATAATTCATTCCACATCTGTGCCTCAGTGCCCCCATCTGTAAAACAGGATAGTGATACTGACCTCTGTAAAGCACTTTGGATGAAAAGTGGTAGATAAGGGCTCGGTACTGTTGTAATCAAGTCTCATCATAGTTTGGGATACTAAATACCTTCATTTGAAAGTGTGAGGTGAATTTAGGCAAGTGGCGTGTAACTACCCGAGTTGGAATTGAGTCAGGTTATGGGATTTAATGTGATCCAGTCTGCTACCGTGGTGAATAATTCTATTGAGAAGTTGAGTGTGGGGAAATCAATGAGGCTGTTTGGTGAAGGGGAAGAAAAACAAATATAAGCTAGAGAGACTCTCGGTCTGTGGAGATGGCTTTTGATTTGCTACCAAATTGTGGGGTTACAGTTGCAATACATCTCATGTACGTACAGCCAACTTACAGGGGCCAAATTCTGGCAATTCACACCCACAAAGGAGAGGTGTCTTTGTTCCCCTGAAACATCTGGAATAGGTCTCAAGGAATAGGCCTCCCTTCTGTCCTCTTCTTTCGCTCTGTGCTGGTATATGTGCTTCTCATGTCATCCTCTGCTGGGTACATCTGGAAAGGTATTACTCAGCTATATTTAGAGGAGGAAAGATAGTCTTGTAGTTAAGGCACAAGACTTGCAGGCCGACCTGGTTTATTGCCAGCTCTGCCACACATTTACTTATGTCTACACAGCAAAGGAAAACCCACCGTTGGCCCATGCCAGTTGGCTAAGGCTGCAGGAGTGTGTCATGGCTGTGTAGACTTCTGGGCTCAGACCCAGCTCTGGGACCCTCCCATATCGCAGGGTCCTAGAGCCTGGGCTCCAGCCTGACCCCAGACATCTACATAGCAGGGAAATGGTCCCGCAGCCTGAATAGCCTGGCACAGGCTAGCCACGGGTGTGTAGTTGCCGTGTAGACATCGAGTAAGTCACTTAATGGTTCTCTCTTGCCTCAGTTTCCTTGGACGTGAAATAGGGATCACAATACCTGCCTCACAAATGCAGCCAAACTAATGTTTGTTATGTTGGGATCGAGCAGTGACATTATTAGTGCCAGTTCTTTTTAAAGCATGTTGTGGAAGCAGCAGCCAGTTAAAAGCTGCTTATTACAATACGTTTTTTATAATCTTGAAAAATACTCCTCAGTCTAATGAATCTCGCTTCATAAAAGTGCCTCCTGGTGTTTAGCTCAGTCCCTTATGCCAAGGGGTGTGTGTGTGTATAATATCCCATTTTTTCCATCCCACGCAACTCCTCTCCCTCCTGGGCACTTACATTTTCTTGATACATCAGTCACCACCAGCTTCCTTCGGAGGATTAAAAAGCCTGGGACTGGAAAAGAGATGACTATGAGTAAATATGATAGAGGTCTATAAAATCATGAATGGTGTTGAGAAGATGAATAGGGAAGTGTTATTTACCCCTTCACATTACACAAGAGCCAGGCGTCACCCAGGGAAATTAATAGGCAGAAAGTTTAAAACAAACCAAAGGAAGAACTACTTCACACAGTGCACAGTCAACCTGTGGAATTCGTTGCCAGGGGATGTTGTGAAGGCCAAAAGTATAAATGGGCTCAAAAAAGAATTAGGTACATTCATGGAGGATAGGTCCATCAATAGCTGTTAGCCACGATGGTCATGGATGCACCCCTATGTTCTGGGTGCCCCCAGCCTCTGACTGTCAGATGCTGAGACTAGACATTGGGGTGGATCACTCAATAGCCCTGTTCTGTTCATTCCTCTGAAGCACTTGGCATTGGCCACTATCAGAAGACAGGATACTGGGCTAGATGGACCACTGGTCTGACCCAGTATGGCCGTTCTTATATTTACCTTGGATGACAACTCTTATTTTCCAGTTGGCTTTGAAACATCGTCAAGGCAAGAATCACAAGATGCGCATCATTGCCTTTGTTGGGAGCCCTGTGGAAGATAACGAGAAAGATGTGAGTAAATCATGCCCAGTGAGATGCATGTTCATGGGTGTGTTTAATCTGTGATGATGAACCCTCAGGTCTGGTTTACACTACAGACCTATGTTGTATAACTGTGTCACTCTCACTCGGTGTGAAAAATCCAAACCTCTGAGCGACCAAACTAATCCCCTGTACAGACAGTGCTGTGTCGACAGGAGAGCCTGTGCAGCATTTTAAATGTAGATGTACCCTCGGTTTTCATGGCGGTTTCTTTATCTAGGTGTTTATACTGCTCTCATCACCCTGATATCATGTACCTAATAATTGCTGCTTTCTTGAAACTGGAAATGTATTTCTGAACTAACTGTATTGGTCAGTCATTATATCCAGAAAACCTGGTTCTTAATGAGCATTGATATTACAGCAATCTGATTGAATCTGTATCAAGAACTGTAAGGCTCAAAGCTTATGTCCCAATGAGACAAATGTTTAGCTGATAAACCCTGCTACTAGAATGTGAGCTATTGAAAGGGGGTGGATGTGAAAATGGAAAAGATGGAATGATGCAAATAAACTAACTCAGCTCTCTCTTCGAGAATGCGTCGTGCCTTAGGATAACAGATCCTCTTCCAGGCAATACAAGTTTCTATCAAAACAGCCTCCTTTATCCTATTTTACACATAGGCTTGGAAGGATTCAATTTCTGTAGGTAAATGTCGGCAGACATTGATTTCACTGTGCACATACAAACTATGAAAAAATATTTCCATTGAAAAATGCTGCTTGAGAACTTCTTAGTTTTGATTTAAGGATATTTTCTTCGTATATTTTGATGTGATGTTGACAATTTTGTTTTAAGTTATAAATCTCTAACTTTTTGAATCTTAATGTCTGTTGTCATTAAATAATTGTCTGCCCCATAATTTCCCTGCAACTGTGAAAAATGTCTGGTTGCAATATTAAAAAAGCCTTCAAGCAACAAACAATCAGAAATCTGAACTCTTAATTGTATTTTTGTGGATGTTTTTTAATAAAAAAAAAATATTCAGCATTTTAGATAGGTGCCTTTTTAATTAAATCAAAGTACATACAATTAAAAAGGTGACCTAATGTAATTCATATTGTCAGTGTGTCTCTTTAAAAGATGCTTGCTGGCTTTAAGGATTGATTTTTAAGTTCTGGCCTATGTGGTTTTCATAGGAGTATAATGGAGATGAAACCTCTCAAACATTTTACTGTGCAAAAATAATCTCTTACTCTGAAGTTTGTATAGACTTTGGCACCTGTAAATTAGATGCTTTTATATCTGGCTTTGTGTTCTGATGAACAAATCCCATGCACTTTTGTCTGCTTTCTGTTATGTGAAGGAGCTGAAGGCGAGTGATGAAAGGCTAACATTCCTTTCTCTTTATTGCAGCTGGTGAAACTGGCAAAGCGCCTTAAAAAGGAGAAAGTAAATGTTGACATTATCAACTTTGGAGAAGAGGTGAGACTTTTAAACTGATCTCCCAAGAGTCTTTGAAATACAAACTCCAGCCAGGAGTTTACCTCTCATTTCCAAACACTTGGCTCCTATCTATCTGGGAATAACAAAGAAGAATACTATCAAAATTCCCCCTATCTTAATCTCTTCAGAAGGGATTTTAAGACTGATTTATTCAGAAAACAGAAATCCTTCCATTTATATTTTGCAAATTACAAAGGAGACTCTTCTGAAATATTCCCTTGCTGTGTTTCCTACCCAAACATTTCACACTTCTGCTAGTGCTTCCATGAAACTGACTCTAACTAAAATGAAATTGACTTGTCTATTCTCACCATTAGTGAAAGACACACAGAAAACAAATTGGATTTTTAAAATTCTTTATTTGCATAAACGAGGGTGTTGAAGGACATCCTTCCTTTAAATGTTTTTTTTAACTTGGTTTCTGCATGCTTTAGTCACCTGCCTTTTCACAGTGTTGGGGTTAAAATAGAAAGCCAGCTGTAATTCTGAGTTTCCTCCATCTTTATCAGTTTGTGGCACAAACCTTTGTATGTAAAACATACTTTACCCTTTGTATTTAAAACCCCAACCAATCCTTAGGATGAAACCTGTAAGGCAGTGTGAAGTTCCCATATTCTCTTGCAACCATGCATCAAAGACTTTAATTACTGTTCATGAAATATACTGTTAACGATCTCTGAGAGTCATATGAAACATTAGTCAGTGTCCGTTTCAGCCTTCCTTGGGCAGAGGACTGTATTGTGGTATAAGGCTAAGGAACAGTGGGGCGTGTAGGAAATAAAAATGTGGTTGAATTTGATCGGTCTGGTATTTAGTCCTGTGAGGTGACCCCTCTCCATTGAGGTCAGTGAATTCCTGGGTTCTTTTGTCCTTGCTGGAAATGCCCCAGAGTGTTTCACCCTTATGCCTCCGAGGGGTGTTTGTGAGCTGCAACACTGTAGCTATGTAAGACTCTAATCACCACTTTAAAAGACTTTGGTGGTTGGTTTTAGAACCAAACTGGTAATGACGTTCCAAGGGAGTAGGAAAAGTAATAGGTTTGGTGGTTTTCCCTTCTCTTCCCCAGTAATCCCTACTCCACTTCCAGATCTCTGGAAGACGTACTTCACAGGGCCTGCTCAAGTTCTGAGACTGTTCTTTCCTGATCATTAGAGTATGGGTAGCATCAGTGATGCCAGGATGATTCCCCAGCCAACCGTCTTTCCTAACCCATACTCAGCAGAGAATGGTGGTTTATTCCCTAAACCGAGACAGCTGAATCCCAGAAGCCAACCACCACCATTCCCAGGGTAGCTAATGATCATGATGCAAAGCAGAGTGGCCTGATGACGTATCACATTGAACTGCTCGATCTGGATAGATAGCAAAACCTCAGTGTCACATAGGTTCTGGTGGAGGGCAATAGTATGAAAATTAATGCAGTATTCAAGACATGAGGTGCCCATGGTGGAGGAGAAATAGGACCAAGTTTGTTCTAGTTCAGGGACTGGCAACCTTTCAGAAGTGGTGTGCTGAGTCTTCATTTATTCACTCTAATTTAAGGTTTTGTGTGTGAGTAATACATTTTAATGTTTTTAGAAGGTCTCTTTCTATAAGTCTTTAATACAGAACGACAGTATTGTTTTATGTAAAGTACATAAGATTTTTAAAATGTTTAAGAAGCTTCACTTAAAATTAAATTAAAATGCAAAGTTCCCTGGACTGGTGGCCAATACCCAGGTAGTGTGAGTGTCACTGAAAATCAGCTCGCGTGCCGACTTTGGCACCCGTGCCATAGGTTGCCTACCCCTGTTCTAGCTGTTGGGTACAATCTCATCTCTAGTGCTGCTGGTATGCCCTCAGGCTGCCTGCCAGCTAACAACCAGGCCATAAGATTCTTGATTTTCCACTGAGATCATAGCGCTATGAAACAAAACTACTGGCACTTCCTTCGAGCAGGACTCTAAAACCCGAGCAAACTCAAGATGAATCAACTAGAGCAATGTTGCAGGCCCACTGCCCTCACTGTGCAGAGGGACTTCCTGGAGGAAATTTTAAACAGTTGCCTGTTGGAAATGGCCTCTTCCAGTTCTGAAAAGTGGCGTGTCTCCGTAGCCCCAGTGCATACTGACCACCGTTCTCGGTACTTCTGTATTTAGTGATGAGTTTCCTTCCTGAACACCAGCTGCTAAGAGGAGTTCAGGGCTATTACAGCTCACAGGGCAGCCCAGCAACATCTGCTTTGAGCCAAGCCAATGGGAGGAAATCAGCCTGGAGTCTAACCTCTCTCTCTCTCTCTCTCTCTCTCTCTCTCTTCCCCTCCCCTAGGAAGCCAACACAGACAAGCTGACTGCCTTCATTAACACCTTAAATGGCAAGGATGGGACTGGTTCTCACTTGGTGACTGTGCCCCCTGGCCCTAGCCTTGCCGATGCCCTCATCAGTTCTCCCATTTTGGCTGGGGAGGGCGGTGCCATGCTTGGCCTTGGTGCTAGCGACTTTGAGTTTGGAGTGGATCCCAGCGCGGACCCAGAACTGGCCCTGGTAAGAGATGGTGGAACCAAGAATGGCTTTGAAGGAGCCATGCTGTTGGCGAACGTGCCGTTGCTTTGAGTTTACCCCATTGTGTGCTCCACAGGCGCTGCGGGTGTCCATGGAGGAGCAGAGGCAGCGGCAGGAGGAAGAGGCCAGGAGAGCTGCGGCTGCATCCGCTGCTGAGGCAGGAATTACCACCACTGGTGGGGATGGTAAGAAACCAGGCAGGACGCCTAATCCCCCTTCATTTGGAGGGGCAGTGGCGAGCAGAGCAAAGCGGCGAGTTCAGTGCAGTGGGGAGAGAGGGAGTCTGCTGATGTGGCCACATTATTTTGTACTGAGCTCGTGTCCAGCCTCCAGTCCAAACAGGGCCTGGGTTGCATTTGGATGGGACGGACACCTCTGCGCTGCAGGGGATTCCTTAGGGAAGGAGGCACTTCCTCTCAACATGGTAGTTCCTTATATCTCCCCAGTGTGGTGTTCCCCTTCGCCTGAGATATAAAAGAAGGCCCTCATCCCTTGCACTGGGGAGAGATCTCATGACACTTTCCACAAGAATACTGTTAGCCCCTGTATCTCAGCCCAATCCCTAAAACTGCCCCTGCACCTTCAGTGGGATGCAGTATTTTTCCTGGCCTGAACTGTTGTGCATTGTTGCTGTGCGCTTTGTGCAGCTGTCTCATCCCACCCCAGAAGTGACTGCCCACGTGGTGGGGAGGGATTCTTCTCTGAATACAAAATTTGCTGGGGAATTGCTCTAGGAACATGGACTGTGTTTATTCCTGTGCTAGATTCAGACGATGCCTTACTGAAGATGACGATCACCCAGCAGGAGTTTGGTAGAGCTGGCCTGCCCGACCTCAGCAGCATGACAGAAGAGGAGCAGATTGCTTATGCCATGCAGATGTCTCTGCAAGGGCCAGGTGAGTGGCTAGATGTCTGTCTAATCCCCGAAGCCAAATTCTGTGCTGACTGAGCTGTCCCAGTGATTTCAAAGACAGCAGCAGCACCTATGAACAGCTGACAGAGGTTAGGCACCCAAAAATTGAGATGCACAAAGTTAGTGCTTGTGTGAGTGGGCCTGAATTCCACGAATGTCCTACCCGTCTGAGGACGAGGGGTGTCAGAACCTTCACGTCAGACCTTCAGGCCTCAATCTCCTTTCTCAGCTTTCACTATTCTGCCTTGAGACTTCCTGCTGGATCCAGCAGTGTTATCCCAGGCACCTCTTGACTGATACGGTGTCTGTAGCAGGGTGTAGCAGATCACTGGGGAGGGAATGATTTGCCGTATGCTGCTGTGCATAGACACAGCTGGGTAAGGCAAGGATGAGATCAAGCGCTGACAGAGACCTGATGTGGAGGCCTGCAATTGTGAATTTCTGGTTTGTGAAACTCCTGGTTCACTAACTGCCACAAGCAAGTCACCTTCAATATCTTTACCCCGCTGATAACCCAGCATAAGTACTATTGCAGTAAAGGTGGTGGTGAATACTCTGTAGCCGAGACATTTCTTTCTTCTCTTTAGAATTCGCCCAAGCCGAATCGGGAGAAGTTGATAGCAGTGCAGCAATGGACACATCAGAACCTACCAAGGTGATGGTCTCCCCAGCCACCCCTTTCCCAGTCTCTCACATCCACTCTGTGTAGAGTCCAAACTCCCCCTCTCCTTAGACTTGGTTAACATAACAATTCAGTTCAAGCCTTGTCAATAGGATTGGCTGCGGCTGAGGTTCCTCCCTCGGGATTGCTCAGCTCGCACCCCAGGTCCCCCTTTCCTCACAGAGCCACTCATATCTCCCTTATCAAGAGCTGCCAGGCTCAATGCGTTCCTGGAATCCACTTAAACCTTCTCTAGCCTGCTCAGTACCTGCTAACAGGGTGGAGTGTTTCAAGCAAGCAGTGCCAGCCTGTTTAGATCCCAGCATATCTTCCATGATAGGGAGTGGGGAGTGACTCTCTCTCCATGGATGATGTTCAGGAAGAAGATGATTACGACGTGATGCAGGATCCGGAGTTCCTACAGAGCGTGCTTGAAAACCTGCCTGGCGTCGATCCCAACAACGAGGCCATCCGCAACGCCATGGGTTCCTTGGCCTCGCAGGCTTCCAAGGAGAACAAGGACAAAAAGGAAGAGGAAAAGAAGTGATGGCACTGGAGTACTGGCCTCTCTGCCACTGACAAGCAATTGGGATAATCTCAGCCCTGCATGTTCCGGTCCATGTAACCAAATAACTTCAACTTGCTTAGTCACTGTTCTCCAGATAGCTGCGGAGCGATCACAGGGCGAGGGTAGGAGTTTTTTTTTCTTGATGTAACCGTTAATAAAAACGTTAAATTTTTTTCCATCTCCCTTCTAAAGTAATTCGAGAACATGCTTATGGGTTTTGTTAGAGGCACATAGGAATTGGCAGAGATGCACCTTGACCAGTCTCTTGACTACACGGTAGAACCAGCTGCTTCAGAGCAGGGTGCAAGAATCCCTGCAGTGAGGGGGTGACCCGCCTCCAGGGAAAGCTGCCCTTTCAGGCCAGTGAGGTTACAGAGTGGGAGAGGGCTTCACTTAAACCAGATTAGTTGGGTCCAAGTGGAATTCCTTGCACTCTTGGGCCTGGTTTAGAGAGAGCTTCTGTACTGCTAAAACTGTCAGTTAGGGGAATGTTGCTTTTTTTACTAATATACCAGAACAGCACCTAGTCTGGACTTGGTTCTGCTGAGATAGAGGAGCCTCATACTGGTTTAGTTTATCCCCATCTGGTGTGGGAATGGCCATATTTGTATGCAGTACCTTTGTCCGGATCAAGGTGGGGGTGTTGTGCTGCTTTAACTACACCTGTACAACTTGTGTGTAGACAGGACTTCTGCCATAGAAAGCTGCGTTGCATAGGCTGTTCTAGTGTGCGCATCCCCTAACTTAGAGCAGGAGGGCACAGCATCCTGAGCTGCTTTCAACTGAACTGAATCCAAATCCAACCTTCCAAGTAACATCCCTGGCTTGCTGATCTTAAATATGTTCCCTTCTTGGCTTTGTGGTACATCGGGACCTTTGTAATAAAGGAAATAAACCCCCATGAGCCTTCCCCTATGCCCAGATCCTGCAAATACAGTTGTGTAACTTTATCACAGGAGCAACCCCATTGAAGCAAACAGGATTACCTGCCCGTGGAAAAGTGATGCATCGATTGGATACCTTGGTGCTCCTAAACCCGGCAAAGGCTTTAAAAGGAGCCGGTGGTGGGAAGTGGAAGTTGGCAAGGTTCAGAGGAGAGAGAGGGCGCAAATTGTTATCGGTGAGAGAAACTGACCAGCAGAACGGAATCCCAAGGATGGAGTAAATTCCCAGAGTCCCCAAAGACTGGGATGTCTTCCTCGAGCAGGTTCCCCAGCTCATTGGGCTCCATGCAGGGATACATTTTCTGCCCTGTGTTATGTGGGAGCTCAGATTAAATGACCAGAATGCTGCTGTACGTATGTACGTACGTGTTTGCTTGCAGGAGTGAAGCTAGCGTGCTGCTCCTGGAGGAGTTCTCGTCTGTGCATTGGGGAAGGGACAGAAGGAGAGGCCTCTTGTTAGCTTTAATTGTCTCTTTCTGAAAAGCCATCACCCTTCTAGCAGGAGGCAGTTCCCCAGCACAGAAGCCATTTGTTGAAGGCCCAGAAGTACCTCAGCTCATCCTGTTTGCTAAGGACTCTACAAGCTCTCTCATGAATCCCCTCCCCTGGAGGTGCAAGGGATCCTGCAGGGTGAAATTTAGGTGTGTTAACAGAGCTCGGCAGGAAGCCTAAGGCTGGATGGCCCTGCGGGGCAGGATGAGAGGCGTGTTGGAAATTCCCTGTTCCGACTTTATTCAGCCATGTGAACTTTCCCACCAAAAATGTCTTCTGGCTGAGCCGTACCAGGTAGATAGGTGCTCATTGTTACATACAGGCCTAAACAGATTGGACAGTCTCTCCAGCTGTGACGTACCGGGGCTTTAAACCCATCCTGCTAGCCCTGAAGTTCAAATGGACGGCCACACTTTCAAGTTCTCAGCCGTTCCAAGAGGCAGTTTCTATGGCCCTATCAGAGCTCTGCTTTCAGACCAGGCAGCCTCTGGGAAGCAGCGCAGAATACATGGGGGCTCCCTCGCTGCGTTTGTGGAGCAGTATAGACCCCAGTGCCCTGGCCTTTCGCATTGCCTTTAAAGGGCTTCAGGGCCCTGTATCCTTTATCTCCTCAACCCACCCATCCAAAATCCATGCACTACAACAGAACCCCCATTACCGCCACTGCTGAAAACATACCCACCTCCGTCTCAGAGATTCAAAAGCCAAAGGCTCTGCTCTGGGACCCTTCGCTCGTGTGCAGCAGAATGCTTGCTAGGAAGTTTTATCTGCACCAGATAATATCCACACTGAGACAAAGGCTGTTTTGTGGTGCTCTTTATTGATCACTGTGTCAGTCATTAATATATCTTCCTCGTGTCCCGCCGAGGGCCCACGGTAGTACAGAAGGTGCTAAGGAGGCACCAAACCCATGTGAATTACACCATCATGAAGAATCTCTGCAGACTGGCTTTTGCTTCTGAGTCGATTAGTTAGATACATGTTGATGCTAGGGGTAACTCGGCAACTTGTCACATCTCTGTATTTTATTGCTACTGATTATCTGGTGCAAAGCAGTGATACAGCATCCCACGCGTGTGAGGAGTTGGTTCTCCCCCAAAATATAGAACCAAAGGCTAGAAACTCTTAGATGTGTGCGTGGCCGTCCCGAATGGCAGCAGTTGGAATTAATACAGCTGGATTTGCAGTCTGGTGCTCTCTGCGTGAGCTCTGGGCTTGCTAAGCAGCCATGCTTATGTGATGCCTGGGGGAAGCTGCGTGGACACAAGATCAAAAGCTTTAGTAAGCAACAGCCTTTCTCTGCCTGGATGGGCCATAAATGGCTGATCAGCTCTGGCTACCTCTGCTGTTCGATATGCCCAGACAGCCAGTGGGCATGTCCCAGATTGTTCTGCTACCAAAGGGTATGTATCACTCACTATAACGTGATAGGCTGGCTTCTTTTAGAGCAGGGGTGGGCAAACTTTTAGGCCTGAGGGCCACATCGGGGTTCCAAAACTGTATGGCGGGTGAGGTAGAGAAGGCTGTGCCTCCCCAAACAGCCTGGCCCCCATCCCCTGACTGCCCCCTGGGAACCTTGCCCCTTCTCCAAACTCCCCACTCCCTTACCATGCCGCCACACTTCCCAGCAGGAGCTCGCAGCCCTGCCACCTAGAGCACTGGCGGCAGGGCGAGCTGAGGCTGTGGAGAAGGGGAGGGAGCAGGGAAGAGGCCAGCGGGGGCTAGCCTTCCCGGCGGGGAACTCAAGGGCTGGTCAGGATGGTCCCATGGGCCATAGTTTGCCCACCTCTGCTTTAGAGGCTGCTTGTCACAGGGGTTTGGGTGTTTTCACAGAGATTAGCAAAGACACAAGAGACGGGACACGGTCGCCTCCTTACTGCTCTGACCAGCCTGGTTCTAGAGTGTCCCAAGGAACTGGGGTTCCACCACCTCTTTCATGTGTCCTAGTCAGTGACTGACCTGGGAATCCTCTCTTAGCCCTGAGTTGCTGAGTAGGACTAGCCAGAGAGGCAGCCCACGCAGGAAATGGGGCCGCTCTCAGCCAGACACTTTGGCTAATCCCAACAGAGCTTACGTGGGTGGCCCTTTTGCTGCTGCTATCAAATCAGCTATTATAGGTGTGTGTGTACAACACAGTAACGCAAACTTGTTCTGCCTAGACCTAGTTCTGAACCCCTCGTTTTGCATCTCTGTCCAGGATCCCCCCCCTTACAGGATAGTTCAATGTAACTAGGGCCAGGGACTTGGTCAGGCAAATGCTGCAACTCACTGTGATGCGACTCCTGTAGTGACTTCTGAGTTCAGCCGGCCAAATAGCTCTAGCAACGCCTCTATTAGGGAAGGTGGAGCCTGTGGCTAGCAGGGCCAGCGTCCGTCTCCAGAGGCTGCTCGTGCAGGTTTGCGTAGTGCTGTCTTGCAAAACTGGGCTTGTGTCATGGCAGCAGACTTGGCTTGTCCACCCGCCCCAAGCTGACTAACGTGCATGGCGCTTTCCGTGGCGCCCCTCGAGCCTGGGAGCGTGCTACTCACGTGCAAAGGCGGTGATCAGATACGTGGGTTTGTTGCTGCACAGCAGGGTGGTCAGGCTGCCCAGGGAGCCGGTCCCCATGCTCTGGACATCCGAGGTAATCCCCAGCGTGGCGTTTCTCTGCAGTGGGATCATAGACAGTTGGGCGGGAGGCTTTGATGCAGCAGCCTTGCCTGGGAAGGGTGTGGTCGGGGATTTGGAGGGCTGGGCGGTCTAGGGGTTAGTGCACCTGACCAGCCCGTTGGCTGTCCAGTGGGACGGTAGAGGTACCTAGTTCCTTAACCTTTAGCAGGGACTCTTCTGGCCTCCAGCCCTTGCGGGAGGGGGGTGCTAGAGGGACCCGGTCCCTCCCTCTTCATCAGGTTCCAGCCCAACAGGCAGCAACACCAGCAAGGTCCTCCCTGCACAGTGTCTGTCTGCTGCCCCATGGAGGTTCTGGCCACTATCCCAATGCTCAATTGCTCAACAAAAGTCTGGACGTGTAGGAGCTGCCGGTTCTTGTGGGGGCAAGGCTGTGCCTGTGGGCCTTATCCATGCTGTGGTCCCCTCTCAGGCTCAACCTGCCGCCCAGCTTCCCGGGGAAGGATTCTTCTTTCCTGCACCCTGTGCCCCCCGCCTCCAACCCTGCTTTGCCTCTGAGCTCCTTCAACCTGCACCGGAGCACGCTCAGCAGGCCTGTAGGGGCTGGGCTACCTGGGCCTCGTATGGCCCCCGTGCGGCCCCTTCCGGCCCAACAGGGTATTTTTTCTAGCCTGTGCCACAGGGCTGGAGGTCTAAGCCTCAGCACCCGGCTGTCCTGTAGCCAAGCCGTGGAGCAATTCCTGGGCCGCTTTGGCATCACCCCTGGTTCTAGCAGGCAAGGTTGAGGCCATGGCTCCAGCTCCACCGTGTGTAAGTGGAATTGCAATGGGCCCCTGTGCCTGAGAGCAGAGCTACCCGGGTTTGGGCCACTGGGCTCCTTTCCCTGAGCCAAGGGCCCAAGCCGGCCACCTTTGGCCTCTGCCCTTACCAGAGCCCCACTGCGCAGGAGCCTGTCATCCCCCAGTACTTGGATTGGAGCCATTCGGGTGGCCGTAGGCAGCTGAGGCTCTTCCCTGGGAGGCTAAACTGGTACTAGGGGCAGCCGCTCTTCCCAGGGAATGTACAATTAAGGCCTGGCCTTGAGCCCTGCTAGCCCTTGAAAACGCAGGGGAATCTAGGCTCCTGGTTTTCCCCCACTGCCCCACTCTGGTATTTCCATCCCCTCCTTGGGATCAGCTGTGTCTCATGGGTTGTGTCTAGGAGAATGACTGCTGGAGGAGGCCCTTGAAATGCAGCCACCTTCAGTGAGGGGGCAACTGTGACTCCACGGGGCCCTGTCTGATGGGTGAGGGATATTAGGGGGCAACTGTGGCATCTCTTGGGCAGTCATTTACCAGTACAGCCTGGAAGTAGCTTTCCAGCTCCTGGCAGGACGGCAGCTGGTCGGAGGGTTCCATCTTCCGGGCCACACACCCTTCTGGCTGCCCGTGATATACCATCAGGTGCTGGGAAGGGGGGAAAGCAAGAGCACCCCACCGTGAAAGCCTGTCGGAGTAGCCTCTGGGCAGGGCTTCGCGGCTGGGGCGCTGCTAGGGGGCGAAGCGGGGGAGCTCCTGCCCCACGTTGCTGGATCGAGCTGGGCACAGGCTGGTATCCTGCGTGCTTCCTCCCTGAACCAGAGTACAGGGGACTTTCCCTGCTGATCTGCGTCCATAGCCAGCGTTAGCCTGGCGGTGGTGCTGCCCCGCTGCAGCTGAGAAGCGTAGGGAGGAGACACCAGAGCAGATGGCGATGGAGCCTGTCCTGCTGGCCACCACTGTGTCCATTTTCTGCAGCTTCTCTGGAGACTTACCACCGAGCAAGGGCCGTGTTCGTTAGCGCCCCACCCTCCCCGGCACGCTGGGTAGGAGGGAGCCAGTCCTAGCTGCGATCGTTCTATTCTGCAGCCCGATCAGGGCTGGGATTTTCTCACACGCCTGGTTCTCAGCTCTCAGGTCGCGTTGTTATGGGCTATTTGCCCTCCGCTGCGCCCCACCCCAGAGGTGGCTGCCTCTTAGTGGTAGTCCTGTGTAGCCCTTCAGCAAAGCAGAGGGGGCTTTGGTGTGGAAGGGGCCCTGGCACTGCATGATGGATGGACACCCACATCCTCCCAGGCACCCCCAACCCACCGCACTCACATTTCTCAGGTCGCAGGTAATCCCTGGCGCAACCCCCTGTTCTCCCAGCTCACTGAGAGCCAGGAGCAGCGACGCTTCGTTCTGGACGTTCACCTGGGTGGGCAGGTAGCCGTAGGCATCTCGCTTGAGCGGGGTGAAGAGGGAGGGAAAGGGAAGAGACGGGATTAGAGGGGAACAGGGGGATGCACCAGCTTCCCCCAGCCCCCGACTTTGATCCTGTTTGCTACCATTCTTCCCAGTCCCCTTCCCTCCTTGTTCTCCCCCGCTAGCCTGGAGCAAGCAGATCTGTTCAGCTAGGAACCTCCTGGCCCTCTTCCCCACTCCCCTCTTTTCAGAGTTCCCTTCCTTCCTGCACAGGGATCCAGGCCCAACACATCTTCCCCTCCCCCAATCCCCCCGCTGTACCTGGATGCAGGTAGCTCGCCCCAGATATGTCGCCACGAGGACCCCTACAATGCTGATGGTGAGGACTGCGACCGCCCCCACGGTCAGGATCACCAGCTTGCGGCTGGAGGGCGGAGGATCCTGCATCTCCAGGCTGGAGTGGAAGGTCTGAGGGAAAGGGAGAGGGTCGGGCAGCAGGTGGCAGACCGGGGCCAGGGTGCCGAGAAGGATCCCTTGCCCGGCGCGATCTGGTCCGAGAGGCTCACCCAGCAGCAGGCCGGATTCCCAGCTGCTGCCAGCCAACCTCAGCAGGGGCCGGACTTGGCTGTAGAGCCCATCGCTGCCACGGCTCCAGGTCAACATCTAGCGTGGAGGCTGCAGCCACATGGCGGCCCACATGTGAAGTGAACTTGGCAAGTCTCAGCCTACGGCAGAACCACCCCAGGCAATGGCCCCATCTTGGCAAGGGAGCGGAGGACTGGAGGGGCCATGACAATTTCTCTCTCCTGCACCAGGCCACGACGGCGCTGTCTGGGGTCCTGCCGCGGCTCCTGTTTCCCTTGCAGCCCAAGCTTGTTGGCTGAGCTTCGGAGGATGTTTAAAGGAACCTAAACATGGCACCTGAGACAAAGCTGATTTCCTCTGGAGGTGGAGTGGTCCTAGATGCCGAGAGGTGGGGAAACAGAGCCACGGAGAGGGGGTCTGAACTTTGAGAGCACTTCTTAGCCAAACGTCAGCAGAGCCAGGGACAGAAACCAAGATCGCCGGTCCCTGCTCTAACCACTAGATCTTGCACCCCTCCTCAGGCTACAAAGAGAACCCAGGAGTCCTGCCTCTAAGATCCTGTGCTCAGCCCAGGAGCAGCGTCTCCTCCTGAAGCCAGGAGCAGAAGCCAAAGCTTCCTGAGGCCTAGTTCTCTGCTCAAACCGCTGGCTCGGACTAGAACCCAGGAGATTTAGGACCCTGTTCTGAGGGCTGGACAGCAGCCCCGTCCGGAGTAACCCAGCTCCTCCTCAACGTACAGGCCTTTGCGGGGAGGATGCTGCTGAAGGAACCCAGGGACCACTGTGACCAAGGAAGAGAGAATGCAGTCATCCTGGACAGCTTGACTCGTGGTACCTGCGCACGGCCGGGTGGAGATCGGCGTCTCTGCTGTCTGCGGGATGGGGATTTCCTTAACCGCAAGCTCTCTGTGCTGGGCAAGGAGCCGCACCCTGGGGTGGATGGAGCCGGGCCCCCAGCCCGGGCCCCTCTGTGCGGGGTTCGGGGACAAGCCCGCCTCTTGCTCAGAGTCTGTGGGTTCTACTGCTTGGAGGGAGGTTCATAGGTCATCCCCCTCCTCTCCCGGTTTCCAGTCACCCCCAATACTGGCCTATGTCCCTTCTCCAGCTGCTTTAACCCTTTACCCTCCCTGAAGCTCGCTTTGGTCCTGATTCCGTTCCCCTGACTTCTTCCCGCAGCTCATTCTCACCTGCAGTGCTTGGGCGTCTCCCCATCCCCCTCAAATTTCTCTGCCCCCCGGCAGGTGTTTTCTGCTTCTCTTCCTCGCCTAGCTGAGGTGCTGGGGCCTGGGAGGGACCAGGCTTCGCAGGACGAAATGCAGTGGCAGTGGTAGCCCAGCCTGGCTTGGTTTTGGCGGCAGGAGGGAGGGGCACCTTCCCCTGCCCTGGTGGCTGGATCTTGCCCTGGAGGAACCGTCTCTGGGACCCACTTGGTCCCCGCAGCTACCTCCACATGGGTGCATTAGTGAGTTGGATGCCAAGATCCTAAGAGTTGGATTGAGCCCCCAGTGCTCCCCAGCTTCCTCTCCACAGGGATCAGTCTGTGACCCCGCTCCCCCAGTGCCTGATCCGTCACTTACATAGGGGGGACTCTTCAGCTGCAGTCCGACTGGCCAGGAATCAGGGCTCTTCTCTTCAGCAGACATTCCCCAGAAGCACCAGGGACCCAGGCGATCTAGACCCCTTCCCGCACTCAGCCGGCGGCGCCAGAGCTCCGGGCGTCTTATAGGGGCAGCAAAGCCGGGGGGGTGGCCTTCCTCGGGCTGTGCCTGTCCAATGGGATTGAGGCCAATAGTGGAGCTTCCCAGCCCTGCACCTGACCCCCCCCCCCCCACCGCTTCCTGCAGCCTGAGTTACCTCTTTGTCCTATTCTGCCTGCCCCCCCCCCAATAACCCTGAGCGCGGAGCCCCAACCGGTGTCTGTCTGCAGCCGTGAGCGGAGCCCCACAGGGCAGAATGGGGGGGCGGAGGCTGCAGGAATCCTCCCCCCCCCATTAGATCGTGTTGTGCTTCTGGAGCATGTTGTGCCAGGGGAAAAGAATGGCCCGGCTTGTGCTTTAAACACCTCCCCCCACCCCGCCCCGCTCCCAGGCCAAGTCTTGTGCCCAGAGTGATCTGCCGGAGCCGGGGGGAGTTTCACTAAAGGTCTAGAACCGCCCCTCCATAGTGACTCCTGAATGCTCTGACTCTAGAACGTTTTGCAACCCCCCCCCCCCAGCTGGTTCTTGCAAGAGTGCGTTAGGTGCTTACTTAACTCCATGCCGGGGAGCAAGAGCTGTAGCCCAGGGGTTTGGGTGCACCCCGGGGCCCGGCAGAGCCTGGTTCATTTCCCCCCTCTGCCTGAAAAAGACATGGGGTCTCCTTCCTCCTCTGCCATTTTGTGTGGCGTTAGCCTCTGCGCACTTCTGCCGGATCAGGCCCTGCAGGCAAGGCGGGCAGCTGAACACCCGTCTGTCTGTCCCTGGGTCTGTCATAGATTGTGCCAGGGCATTGATGGCAGACAGCTGTGTGCACGCCCAGAGGCAGAAACACAGGCCCCGAGGAAACGCTTCCAGCGGAATTGTAGGCGCCAAGGGAACTGAGGCGCTTACAGGGTTAGGCCGGGCGGCACTTTGTGGCTCACAGAGAGGCCTATGTGACTGGCCTGGAGCAGGGAATTGAGCACGGAGCTCAGACCTGCATGAGGGGGAGCTGCCCAGAACTCAGGGCTTGCTACGGCCCCGTGGCGTTTGCGTCCACAAAGCTTTTGAGGCCAGGTCTAAATCTGGAATCCTACGATTTGCTTCTGAATTGAAGCAAAATAACTCCCTCTTCTCCTTGATGACCAGGCTCAAAGCTGACGGGCCAGCCCTGCCTAGCACCAGAACTGGGGGGGGCTCTGATGGCAGTTAACACCCTGGTAGGAAGGGACCGTCGTAGGCTGCTTAGGGAACGTTGCAGAGTCTTTCTTCGCAGTAAACTCCTGGATCTTCCAGCTCTCTCTGCAGACGCCTCAGTCCCTCTTCATCGGCGGCTTGTCAACTCCATGAGGTATCCTGGCGCTGCAGCTGGCTTGGAAGGTGCACTAGAAAATTGGTGTGTTGCATCCTCCTTTGGAGCTCTTGGCTGGGCCATGACTTTACTGGGCCTACACCAAAGTTAGAGAGCAACTGTGCCCCTCCTCTATCAATTAACGCCACCACGTCATGCAAGGAGCCCAGACTGACACACAGCATGACTGTGATACCGAGGGGAAACCATGGGGCACAGCGTCCGGATGCTCCAGCTAGAGAAAACCCACAGGTTCTTTGCTTACCCTAAACTCTACTGCCGCTGTTGCATTTGCAGTGTGGCCAACTCTCCTGATTTTGTCACAAGTCTCACGATGATTCTTGTTTTCCTTAAAGCCCCAGCTCCTGGAGTCACGTGAAGACGTGATGATGTCAGCCTTCATTCTTAAAGAAAAAGTCACTTTCTGGCCCTTGGAGCTGTGGAGAAAACTTCAACATGTGACCCTAAAGCCCCAAAAAGCAGAAGGCAAATAAAAAGAACCCCAAATCTATTATTTGTACATAACCTTGGGATTTGTGGTGAGCCTGACTTGGGATTTTTGAACATCGGGGGTTGGCGATGCTGCATTTGAAGCACTGGCTAAAGTGATTTCTTCTGGGGGAGACGGCTGGACCGATTGCTGTGCTCTGTCCCTGTCTGGGTGGCTCACTGGGTCCTGGAAGGACCTGAAATTCTGGGAGAAGTCGTCTCATTATTTTACAGGGTCTGGGGGTCACCTTACTTAAAGGGGGCAGAACTCCCCACTGTCCCTACACTAGGCAGACTTTTTCAGCTTCGGTGGTTAACGATGGAGGAAGGGCAGCCCCCTTGCCAAGGCAGATGGATCCCGGCCTCTCCCCCACTTCCCCCCACAAGTACCCCAAGCACAGTCCAGCTCTGCTTTCAGCAGACCTGCTCGGATTCCAGATTCCAAGCTCCTGCGAAAAGGGCCTTTCAAAGGAAACCCGATCACTGATAAGCTGGCTCGGCCCCTGCTGCCGAAAGGGAGGGCCGGGACACAAACAGGCCCCTGTGTGCTCGGATGTGCTGTGTCACACCAGGCTCCCGCGAGAGCCCCCTCGGCTTTAGAAATGGGGCTGGCTCCATGCTCCACCGGTTTCGAGGCAGCATAAAGGGAAGATTGTTCCAGTGATACTGAGCTGAAGGCGAGTCGCGATTAAAGGCTGGGCTCTGAGCAGCTCAGGGCCCTCGGGTGGAAAACAAAGCCGGGCGAGTAACTGGAGCCCTCAGCCGCGCTGGTGGGGGAGGAGAAATTTGGGAGCAGCCTGGGGATCCTGGATCTAGCCCCTACATCCCTCCACCCAGGGCAGAGGCAGGAAAGACTCATTCTCCCCAGTGTATAGAAAGGGCAGGGTCGTGCCACTATATAAATCCATGGTACGTCACCCCCCGCCCTGCTGGTCGCCCCATCTCCAAAAAGATCTATTAGAATTGGAAAAGGGACAGAGGAGGGCAATGCAATGATTAGGGGCTGGACTAACGTCCGTAAGCAGGAAAACTACAATGCCTGGGACTCATCAGCTGAGAAGAGAGGCACCTCAGGGGGGCTAGGACAGAGGTCAATAAAATCATGAGTGGTGCGGAGAGAGTGAATGGGGACGCGTTATTTCTCTGTTCTTGGTTCTTGTCTTCACCCATACTCCTAGATGTCTGGTTCTTCTGGACAGCCTGGCTCCCAGACAATAAAGAAAGATCATAGAGGAGTAGATTCCAAAGACTTTCCTGTGGGCCCTGCTGCAAACCCTTGTTTTGCCGTCATGGCCCGGTGACGGCTTCCTCCTCCAGTGCTGGGGTTTGCGCCTCAATGGAAGATTTCAATCACAGCTCCTGTCCAGACCTTTTGCTTCTGAGCTTCTCGAGTCGCTTGTTACAGTTTGGCCTGTGCTCGGAGGTCTGGTCTGTATGGCACCTGCAGCTCATCCGGGCACCGTTTTATTAGCTATTTGTTGCAGTTTGTGGCTTCTTTCTTTACCTCCTTTCTGATCAGCTCTTTTCACTATACCCAGAGAATAGCGGTTAAAATAGCAAGCTGAGACTCACCCCGTGCGGGGAAATGAAAACCATCACCCCCGCCCCATATTAACCCCACTGTTAGCCTGGTATGGGAGAAACTTCCACCCAGCCCTGCACGCCCCCTTTGGGAAAAGCCACCTCAGGCCTTCTACTTCCCAGCTTTGTAGGCAACTGCTTATAAAGGGATTTCGCTTAGTGCAGGTCCTATATGTTTGCCCAAATCCCAGGCAATCCTATATCTGGGCTGTTGCCCTTCTGATACTTGTGTGCCATTCTGGCACCAGTATTGCCCCTCTGATGAGCAGCAGCAGGCATTTAGGGGTTTGCTGGTCAGCGTCCCCATGGAAGAGGCTGGGTGTATTCTGTGTATCTTGTTTTATTTACATACAGTCTAGGCACAGCAACGATAGAGAGATTACAGCACCACTGATGCAGCTGCGCCACTGTAAGATCTCTAATGTAGTTGCTCTAAGATGACGGGAGAGATCTCTCCCGTCGGCTTATGTCAGGGGGAGAAGCTCTCTCACTGACATGGTGCTGTTCACACCGGCGCTTACATGAGCTGTAGTGGAGACGTAGCCCCTGTGTAACAGGTTTCCTGAGAAGAAGAATTTGTGTATTTGATCACACACACATGCACAAGTTCTGGAACAGAGGAGGTCAAACAGCATGCAGGGTGATCCTTTCCACCAGATCTCTCAGCCCAACACCAATGCCTGGCTCCCAGGGAGCAAGTCTGACTCCAGAATACTCTCCTGTGCTGTTCATACAGCTGCCTCTACAATTAATCTTGCATAAATTATGACTGACACATATGTCTTCCCCCCAGGAATCAAAGCTTGCTCGCATACTAAGAAAAAGAATTTGGAAGACGCTGTTCCGACCAGGACATGGTTGATCTGACATAGTGATCAAAGCAGGAATCAGGCCAGCTCAGCCATCAGGAAGTCAGAGTCCAGGGTAGGCTACAGCACAAAGAGCTGAGTGTGAGGAGACAGGCAAGGTCAGGTTACCAGGAGAGCAGAAGCAGAAAATAAACTTGAGGGCAGAAACACAGAGCAGTAACTAGAGTTAGACCAGGCCAAGATATCAGGAAGTCAAGCCAGCGGAGCAGGAAACACAAGGCACACAGTCAAGAACAAGATGGTGGATCATTTCCCAGTTGTGCTGAGTTTAAATAAGGGCTGTGGACCAATCAGGGCCCCGGTGTTCTGCCAATCAGCTCCCTGGACTGGGGTCCTCTGTCTGAGTTCAGCCCCTATTCTGACCACAGTTGGCAGGTCTCTGGGTGATGGGGGGAGGAGGGGGGAAACCTGCTAACTCCAAGGAGCCCTGTAGAGAAGCATTTAAGACCCATAAATCCCTCAGACGCAGCTAGTGTCACTGGGGTTGCCAACTTTCTATTTGCAGAAAAACGAACACCCTTGCCCAATCCCTTCCCTGATGCCCCGCACCTTCTCTGAGAACCTGCCCTAAAGAAACCCTCTCAGAGTACATTGCGGGGGGTGGCGGGGGAATCCAGTTTTGCTGGGCACACAGTTCTCATCAAATCTCTCCATTCGAACACTGTGGACATGTCAGCATTTCTATTCTCGCCACCCCGCCCCATGAAAGTTTGTGTCCAAGTTTTAATGAAATAATCCCTGTTTTCCCTGGGATGCGAATCAAAGGCCATTACCAGGGCTGGGAGTTTTTCCACTGACCAACAACACGGGTTTGGGATTAGGCTCCTGTTTGTTTGCTTCTTCAGAGTTTTCTTATACTGTTGCTCCTCCTTCCAACGTGCATGCACTAATGTAGCCCTCCAGCCCTACCTGCTGGCAAGAACAAGGTACTGCAGCATTTTTGCTATTTCCCATTTTGTTCCCCTGAATGGCCTTTTATACAGCTGAAATGACCGTTTGCTTGTGGTATCACGTAGATGCCCCAAATGAGATCAGGACCCCGCAGTGCTGGGTGTAGTACAAAAACATCCTAAAAGACAATCCTTGTTCTAATAGGCTTGCAGTCTAAATAGCCAAGGCAGCCAAAAGCTGGGAGAGGAAGTAGAGGCAAAAAGATGAAGTGTTTCAGAGGGGTAGCCGTGTTACTCTGTATCCACGGTGACCAGACAGCAAGTGTGAAAAACTTACTTACGAAAGCTTATGCCCAAATAAATGTTTTAGTCTCTAAGGTGCCACAAGTACTTGTTGTTTATTTGAAGAATAAGTGGTTTGCACAAGAAACAACAAATTCTGTATCTTGGCAGGGGGGTAGATTAGATTAGATGACCCCTGCAGTCCCTTCTGTGGTTCTGTGTCACACAGCAGTAACCTCAGCTGCTCCCCAACTCATCCTCCCTATGACTGGAGAGGTGTTAATGGCCCACTTCACCTTGACTGGTCTCTTGAAATACCTGTTTGCTAAACAATCTGTTCAACCTTGTATTTAGCTGTGACACCCTGAGGGCTTGCCTATATATCCCATGCTGGAGAGCTTAGTGAGGAGGATAGCTGTGTCCATGGGAGAAGCCCTCCTGTATTGTTTACACCAGTAGTTTGGGTCAGTACTGTATTACTACAGCGCTCAGGGTTCTGGATTGCATCCTGGTCTATAGTACACAGATGGGTCAAGTCTACCTAACTATGTCAGTGTATACATTATACTTGCTCCTGCTGATGAAAGTGCCCTGCTACACTGACATCATAACTCCCCCTCCATGAGAGGCATAGGGCTTATGTTTTAGAGCCAGGCAGCATTACTTACATCAGTGGTTGGCTCTTGTCAATTTCATGGCTCCCCAGCTGGGCAGCTGCCTGGTTTCCATTCCAAGCTTGGCTGCTACCCAGGCTCTCCTAGGGAAGGCCTGCTGCACCCTGGGGTCCCAGTAGCCTGGCTGCCCTGCCCCGGGCTCTCAGATCCTGTCCCTTCTCCAGATGCAATTTACTGCAGTGGTTGTAAGATGACTTAATCCAGGTCAATTTAAGACTAGTGTAGACATGCCCTTATGAGCAACATAATTATACCAATGTAAGTCTGTGGGGTAAACAAAACCTGAGTAAGTTTCCCAGCCCTGAAGAAGAGCTCTCTGTCACTCAGGAGCTTGTCTCTTTCACCAACAGAAGTTAGGCCAATCAGAGATATCACCTCACCCACCTTGTTTTGCCAATGCTGTACTTGTCACATATGCAGTGGGGTGTTCAGCAAACAGACCACAACCCACCATTTAATCTTTCAAAAAAATCGCATTTTGGGGCCAGTTTCATTGTTTTCAGGGGCTGGGTCTGCCTGATGGTTGGACTTTTCGATTGGCGACCCTGCTTTAGGTGGGAAGCAGGAACTGACATCTGAGGTGAATATGGCTCTGAGGCTACTATTACCCCAACCTGGTTCTATAGCTATCTCTGCTGACCTCACTTCCTGTCTGCAGGGCTGAGAAAGTTTGAGACAGGAAGTCAGGGGCCTTGCAGCTATGGGCCAACTGCTCCTTGTAGCTATAAATCTCCCAGAATCCTCCTCTCTCCAGTTCCCAGACTCCTTAGCTCTTATACTCCCAGAATCCTTTGTGCCCCAGCTCCCAGAATCCTCTGCTCCTTAGCTCTTAAATCCTTTGTGCCCCCAGTTCCCAGAATTCTCTGCTCTCCTGCTCCCAGACTCCCTTGCTCTTCCTCAGATGGCAGCAACCAATGCAATCATTGGAGGACTGTTTACAATCGAAAGGGTGTGGCCAGAAGGGATGGGTTTGCGAGACAATTGGGTCTCAGCCAATCAGCGGTGCTAGCAGCTGGGTATGGCCTTCTCATAGGTGGGAAGGAGCTGCAATCGGCGGAGGCTGTAGCCAATGAGAAAGTGACTAAGGGGTAAGGAAGCCAATAGCCGCGGCATCCAATCAAATGCGAGGGGCTGGGCCTGATTGACATGCCCAACACCCAATAGGGAAGGCAGTGGGTAGCGATTGATCTGAGTGACAGCTTTCTTCGCCAATTTGGCTGAACGTCTGCGCATGAGCGCTTTGAGTGACAGCTCCCAAGCCAATTGGAAGGATAGAGAGTGAGGGCTCCATCTCCATGGCAGCCAATGGGCTTGGGCGTGGAAGGAGGCCATTCCTAAGCCACATTCTGCTAGTTCTTGGGGTCGAAGGGTGCCAGCCTCCCCAGCTAACGGGGAAGCTCTTCAGGGATTGTCCTCAACCAATCGGCTTAGGGTTGAGTATGGGGCTCCCTATTATAAGGACATGCAGGTGGGGGGGTCCTCTTGATTGCTAGACTTTCTGGCCAATAGAGGCGAAGATTAGCCTTTGTGTGACAGGCACGTCACCCAAAGAGGATCAGAGTGGGCGGAGCAGAGCTAATTGACAGGTTTCCCGGCTAATGGAGAACGAGATAGTGGCTGCAGCCTCTGAGCCACAGGCCAATGGGATATGACGTAGGCCAGGGTAGCCTTTGAGTGGCACAAGCAGCCATCAATAGGAACAGGCCAGAGTAGGCGGGATCAGCCTAGGAGTTGCTTGTAGTCCAACCAATGGGGAATGAGGTAAAAGAGGGACGCCTTCGAGTGACAGACAATGCAGACAATGGAGAGAGAGGAAGGCGGGAATAGCCCCTGAGTGCCAGGCCCGCCTGCCAATGGCGTCGGTGTGCGGGGGGGGGCGAGTCCCAGCAGGCAGGGGGCGGGGGGAGGAGGGTGAAGCAGGAAGTGGCTGAGGAGCAGCTGTAGCCGGAGAGGGGCCTTGGGGCTGATATCGGAGCTACCCCCCCCCGCCCTCTTCTACTGGAGCTGCGGCCGGGACCCTCCCCCACAGCGCCCGGCCAGCCGCGGGGAGGAGCCGCCGCAGCAACAGCCGCCGCCGCCGCCTGAGCCCAGGGGCCCGCAGGTAAATAGCCCCCGCCTCTCCCTATGCCCCCCCCATCCCGCGTCGAGACCCCCCGGCCCCGCCCCAGTTCCTGGGGGGACCCCGTGGAAAGCAAGGGGTGGATACGGGGGAACCTAATTATGGCGGCCCCCAGTTCCTGGGGGGTCTCCCTGCCCCCCAGCGCGTCGGGAGTGAGGGGGAGGGGTGTTTTGTACCCCCAAATGGGGAAGGGAAATAAAGGGGTCTCCTCAGGGCCCCCCAATTCCAGGGGAAGAGGTGTGACTAAGGGAGTCCCCCCCAATGGGGGAAATGGGAAAAAGAGCTCTCAAGGCCCCGCCCAGGTTCTTAGGGGGTGTCTCTAGGTCCCCCCAGACATGGAGAGTGAATAAGAAGCCCCTTCGTTTCCTGGGGAGGAGGCTGTGACCGAGGGGGTGTGTCTCTCTGGTCCCCCTCAAACATGGAGGCAGTGAACAGGAGGGTTTTATGGGTATTTCTCTGGGA
>ML677399.1:4519699-4653912 GCA_007922305.1 Dermatemys mawii | reverse complement strand
CTCAAACTCCTGAAGTGGAAACAAGGGGTGGGGTAGGCAGTCCTATTCTGAGATTCTTTTATTCCCTGAACTCCGTGTGTAGGATGCCTGTCTAATACAGGGAAATAGGGGATCAGGGTTGAACCTTGTGGGGAGGGGGATGGGTTCTGCAAGGAAGTTGTGTACAGTATTAAACTGTAACTGTTATATTCTGCTGCAGTCTATCCAGGGCTTCGGTCACTTCCTTTTGAGGCCTCTTGGCTTTTGTTTGTGAGGAGGAAGGGTTGTTAGCCTGGGCGTTTAGTGTTTTGCTTCAGACCCAGTTACTGCCTCATGGGCATCTCCCTCAGAAAGCCTCTTCCTTACAAGTCTGTGTCTCTGTGGAATCGTTTCACAGGGCAGTACTGGGGCTCTGTAAAATGAAGTTGTTGGCAGGAAGATGATCAGGTTTTTAAACAGAATTAATTCTCTCTGTAGTGAGCTGTGGGGTGTAAGAAACATCAGAAGAAAGCAGATCTTAAGGTTGTATTTGATCTAAGCAATGTCTCAGGATTTAGTGTGTGTCATCAGCGACTACTAGCCCTGTCTATTCTATAACACAGCGTGGTTCCATCTATGCTAGCATAGATCAGATGTGCAGCGGTTTTTACCACTGTCTTCCTATTCTGGTAGTGAGCTATACCTGTGCTTTCACCTTTGGCCTTAATCCTGCAGTCTCAGCTGTGTGGATCCTTACTTTTGCATGAAGACCAAGTGAAACCTGTAGGGCTCTGCAAAGATGCAGGTGTCTGCCTGCAGCTGATTGTAACATCAGGCCCTTTGTTAGCAATGGTGGAAGCATTTCAGAAAATCACCCAAATAGCAGGTTTTTGTGATGCTGATGTGTTGATTTTGTTCCTTTTAGGGGCCTAATCTTGTGCGGTGCATGTCTTGCATCGTTCACTGAGCATTTTGCAAGGACGGGGACCTTATACAATTTCCTTGATCTCTTCTGTCTCTGATTTCTAAAATTCTTCTAGGTCATCTATTTTAATCTCTGCTTTTGCTGATGTAAGGTCGTCCCTTACAATATGTTTTGCAGGCTTTAATTTATTTGTACCGGAAAGCATCTAAACACACTTCTGGATACTGTAAAAATATTAATATCCTTATAGAACCAGTGTGCAGTTATTGCACAGGGTCACTAGTGTGTATGTGCATCTAGAGCGAGAGAACTGCGTATCTCCTTCCTTTTCCCCCTTGGCGTTGCTGTACATGTTTTGAGATCATCTATTTCCAGTGTTGGAATGAAAGGAGAGATCCTGGCTGAGTTTGAAACATAGGTTGTAAAACTTAAGGTGGTGAAAACAGCATGAAACTCCATTGGCAAAAAGATAACAGTGGGGTCTTCTAGAAATCTCAGAACATCAGTCTAGGTGTCATATTTGGCATCAGATGACTTGGTGAGGGTATGTTAGAAAGGCACCAGTAGATTTTAATGGGGTTTGCAGACTTCTAGATCTGGGAAGTCTTCATTGCCCTATGGTTAAAATACTGAGCTAGTACTCAAGAAATACAAGGGAGTTGAATGGCTGAGTATCATTGACCCTCTGGGTGAGTTGCTTCATCTCTTTGTGCCTCAATTTCCCATCTGTAAAATGGGGATATTTCCTTTCCTCCCACCTTTGTCTTGCTTGGATTGCAAGCTCTTTGGGGGAGCTGCTATTTCATACTATGTGTCTATAGAGTGCTTAGCAACATGTTGACTGAAGTCTCTAGGCTACTACTGGCACACTACTTCTGGAGAAGAATCTAATAACACATTGCTTCATAAAACAACAAATGTTCATTTTAACCTGTTTGTGCTGTTCTGGTGGCTTAGTTCATTAGATATGTTAGTACAGCTGTACTCACTAAACAGCATTCTCTGAAGGTACTAGGAGGAGTAGCTTTTCTTCCTTACTCTGCCGGGAAAATCCAGGCCTTGGCTGCCTTGGGGAATTGCCTCAACACCTGCTGTGTATGTGGCACTTCCAGGCTGAGGTGCGACTTGCGTGTGTGCAACTTGATGGCTGGCTAAATGAGCACAAATGCAAATTCTAGCTTGATGTGGCTTCCCCTGTCTACACCAGGGGGTTAGCACTGATGCTACTGCACGGACATGTGAAATCGGGGCACGTTCCTAATGTAGACAAGTCCTAGCACTGTGACCTTGGGGTAAGTCAGTTCTAGATTCCAGGCCTTAGTTCCCCACCTGTAAAATGGAAATAATACTGGGGGCGGGGGGTTATAATACTTAGTGCTCGCATAGATCTCAGTGAATTTTCCAAAGGAGGACACTGTGTAGGCCTTGTCTATGCCAGGAGTGCTTTGCTAGTGTAAGGTTTCAGAGTAGTAGCCGTGTTAGTCTGTATCCACAAAAAGAACGAGGACTCCTTGTGGCACCTTTAGAGACTACCCAATTTATTTGGGCATAAGCTTTGGTAATAAAGTGGTTAGTCTCTAAGTATACCGGTGTATGAAACCAGCAAAGTGCTCCTTGTATGTTTGAAATTTATACCAGCAAAGCCACACGCATTTCTAGCTTATTCCAGCCCCCAGAGCGAAATTCGCTACCCTGGCAAAAGCGCAGGGTTGCTGCAATAGCTGCATCTCCACTAGCGCAGGGCTGCCAGCATAGCTTTGTCCGTCAGGGATCTCCCTCTTCACACTCCTGATGGACAGAGCTACGCTAGCAGAAACCTGTAGTGTAGACGCTGGCCCAAGTGCAGTACAGACACTGCAAAGTATTGCCCCAGGGGATCTCTTTTTCCACCTCAGACCGGCCGTTACTCAGACTCTGTAGGGTTTTGTTTTGTTTAACAGAATCCCTTCTTTCGCCTCGTGTTGATATTGAGACCAGTCTGTGTTTAAAAACAACTTCAACAAAAGCCTGCCAATGTTTAAAAACTTCATTTTCCTGGCTAGCCAAATTTTAAGCAGCCCTGGATCTCAGCCACTGCTTGTTTGTTTGGTATCTCCAGAAATTAGCAGATGGTAGAGACTTAATTCTGTTAAACCTATGGGATTTAATCACTAACCAGCCTCTAGTCGGGTTTTATGTCTCCTCCCATGCAAGGCCAGCTGTGATCTGCTAGTAGATGGAGGACAGGACTGTGAGTCAGGTTCTCATTTCTATGTATTGCTGTCTTGGATTCTCCATGGGGAGAATGGAACTTACCCAGGCTTTGTACAACCATTCAAAGTATTTTCTATTATAATATTGTTCATGTTGGAATTCTCAGTGCACCTACATCAATCGTTAATTTCCTGGGGTGGAGGTGAAATCTGTCCATCGGGGTGGATCGAGGAAGAACAGTGTTGTCTACTGATGGACGAAGGGGATTGGGCATCAGACTGCCAGCTTCCACTCCTAGATTTGGTTTCAGAAGTTGGGGAGTGATTTTAAAGTGTGCTGCCATTGGGAGATCGTCGGTTTTTAAAAAAATAAGCTAAACTGATTTCGGGGATTATATCTGCCCCTTGGTCCTTCTGTCAGTGTGGAAACCACACTTCCTTGTTTGTTTATTTTTTCAATATTGTTCTCCCCCCTCTTTCACCAGCAGCACCTCTGCAAGCAAAAGGGGAAATTGGGCCTAGTTTTTCTGTTTTTCATATAATCAAAATGCTTATTAACGCACAGGGGAAAAACACAAACAAGTGCTGTTAAATGCATAAAGGAAACACCTGGGAAAAATAGAGGGATTTTTGTTACTTATTTATTGTTGTTTGTTTGTTTATTTATTTTATTTATTGTTACTTACAGTGATCTTAAATCTGGCTTGTTTTTTTTAAATAAAAAAAATTATAGCAGGTACAAAATCTTCAGGCAGACGTATGTTTAGCTTAGGTCCTTTTCTGTTCCCTGTCCCTGTAGAAAAGCCATTTATTTGAGTCTTTGTGGAGGTGTCCTCCTAACTAGATGTCTGTAATCTAGTTGCTTTTCCTCTGGAGAGCTCAAAGTGCTTTACAGCAATCGAGGAGTCTTGTTATTCCCATTTCACAGGTGGGGAAAATGAAGGCACAGAGAGGGGAAGTGGCTTGGCTTTGGTTAGAATAAATGGCATTCCACTTGATCTGAGATCACCGAAGCTGCCAGGAAAGGCCTGTGATGGGGCACCTGTGCTGGTAATTAACGGAGTAGGGTGGAATCTTCCCTTTTGGCACTGAGCAGTGTTAAAAGAGCTGTCTGTTCATGAAGGGACGGGGACCTAGGACTCCTGGGTTCTGTTCCTCGCCTCTGTACCGACTTGCTGTGTGACCTTATATAAGTCACTTCTGCCTCTCTCAGCCTCCATTTCCTTGTCTGTAAAGAGGGTTGTGAAACTTAATTCCTGGGCTCCTTTGATGATGGGCAAAGCATTAGATGTTACTGATCTCGATTCCCTGAGCAGAGATGCTGATGGGCTGGGGATTATATGAAAAGACCTGGAAGCGCAGCAGAACAGGAGTAATAATGAGGGAGTCCCCTGGCTCCCTCCTCCAAAAACACTCCCATGGCCCTGTAAGGTAATCTAGTCTTGACCTCTAGCTCTGCCTTGAAATCCCAAGCATGGCTGAGAGTTCATGGCCAGCAGAAAGTGTTGGGTCAGTGCCTGCTTTGCAGCTGGATTGCCTCTGTTTATCCTGTGCCCATCTGCCTCCGCTCGATCTGGACGGGCCACCCCTGTGCGACAAAGAGTTTATCCCTCTGGGCCGTTCAGTCCTCGCCCTCTCTGCTGAATCTGCCAGCAAGGGGGCCTGTTAGCAATGGAAGTGCTTGCGATGTGGATCCCTGTTCACTAGGAACAGGACTGGGATTTGGCTGTACCTAGCCAGGAAATGAGTGACAGATAGGGGTTAAACCTGCAGAGTCTACACGGACCCTGCATCACCCTAACTACACCAGCATAAGGCCTATGCCTCTCGTGGCGGTGGAGTTGTGATGTCCATGTGCAGGGCACGGATACTGACGGGAGCGAGGCTGTTGTGTGTACACTGACGTAACTAGGTTGACATAAGGTGCTTTACATCGTCCTAACTCTGCAGTGCGGAGCAGGCCTCTCCTCGCTGATGCAGATGTGCCAGCCATATATAGTGGGGTAAGTTACTAACCAATCAGGATGTGTTTACTGTGGTGTTAATCAATTATAGTCGCTAAAATAATAGTTGGTCCGAATTTGATTGATTTATAGATGGGTAATGTTGATCGCTAACTTGGCTCCAGAGCCACTGAGGTCTGAGTATCACTGCACTAGACTCTGTCTATAGTACACACTGCTGCTGACACAGCTATGTGGGCTGTGAAGAGGTGTGATCCCTGATCAGCATCCCGTAGGGCTTAGTGTACACAAAGCTATGCTCTTTCTGGTATGGCTTGTTTCCTTGTGGTGGGCGTATTTATTATACTGGAAAGGGTCCGGAATACATCTACATGTGGCCATTTGAATTTCAGTGTAGCTTTCATGGTTTAAATGGACACCCTGCCTTATTCCAGAATAACTTCCCCATGGCCACAAGCCCCTCAGTCTGGTCTTGGTGCAGACCAGCCAACTGTGTTCAGGTTCTGCCTCTTGGGGGAGTGGTGTTTGAAAGTCCTTCCGAGGTTTAGGCCTGGGCTATTCTTAGGTTGCCATGGCTCCAAAGTGTGAAGATTCCAGACCCCCGAGCACTGGAGCAATGCCGACTTAACCCCAGTGTAGATGCAGCGAGCTCAACGGAAAATACTTCTGACACCCTAGGTACTGCTGCTCAGGCAGGTGGTGTGGGCTGGAGACTTCCATCAGTGTCTGTACTGTTGGGGGTGGGGTGGGGCTGGGGGCTGCACAAAGAAACATGCGTAATGGGTTCCAGTCACCCACCTCTGCCTGGGGAAGAGGGGGAAACGTGCCCAATCAATAAGTGTGGCCAAGTATTGTTTCCTACCTGGCCCCCTGGAGAAGTGGAAGGAGCCATCACTGGCACTCCAGAGACAGGAAGGCAGGAGGGCACGGAATAGATAGAGGCCCGTTTCCTAAGATAAATGGACACAAGGGAATGGATCCCATGAAGTAATGGGTTGTCCTTGTGGAGTGAGTGGCCAGCCATGAATTCCACCAGGGTACATTAATAATTAAGCTCTTGGAGAGCCTTGAAGTAACATTTTCTGTAGCTGACACTGTGGTGTGGCCAAGCTTCTGACACCTCGTGGCTACCATCTAAAACCCAGCTGCTTTTATTTCTTCTCAGCTGTGCTGTAAAATACCCCTCTCTGGAATGCATCAGCTGGGTTTGGTGGGGTGGGAGGTCAGATCGGGGCTAATCCACCGTGGAATTTAAAAACCCAGGCGGAACAGGCTCCTCAAACCATTCTGGAGCTGGTCGGGATACCAGAGGAAGGGAGTGAATGTGCCCATGCTGCCTGACGTCAGCAACAACCCATGCTGGGGTCTGCAGAGCCTGGGCTATAAGGAGCTCTCAGTCGCTTGCCCGTCCGCTGGGAGATGCACCAGCACATTAGGTGCGGCCCTGAGGCGTTCCTTCCAAACAGTCCCTTGTGAGGCCCTCGCTTATCTGATCATCTCCATGTCAGGAAACCCTTTCAACAATAACAGACTTTGTTGAGAACCGCGTTCTGTAAGCTACAAGAGCGCAGAGATTCAGGGCCAATGTAGCACTGTCCTCGCCACTGACTTGGATCTGGAACCCCAAATGCTCCTGGGTCAGGCCCCCTTGCTGGCCATTTTTGTAGCATGGCTTTGGAAGCACCTGGGGATGGAGACTTCCCACCACTTGAAAAACCATCTTGGAAGCCCTCCTAGCCCTGCCCCAAACAGCCCCCCTCCGGCATCCAGAGCAAGCACTACCCCTCCTCGGGTCTCATCTGTTCATGCCGTTCTGAAACCTCATGGGGCAGATCCTTTCCTGGTTTGGTCTCAGCCCAGGGGTGAGCTTTTGTGGGAAGCTCAGTGTCTCTCCCCGGGTCTGTTTCATTTGTTGGGAGGCGTGGGGGAGACATCCGCACCTTATTGGAAACGACCGTGTGGATCAGCAGTAGCCCATGAAACAGCTGATAATCCTACTTGGCATGTGGAAGTCCTGCCTCACAGAGCCCAGGTGCCCAGCGTCTTTTAAGGTGACCATTCAATTATTGATTATGAATTTTGTATTGAGTTAGTAGCAAATGCTATGCCCCTCTTCTTTGTCATGGTTGGGGACAGAGCCTGACAGTATCTTTTGGGCTCAATTTTATTGGGTAACCGGGGCCCAGAGAGTACAAGAAAATGATTGGAACACAGACCAAGGAGTCAGGACTCCTGGGTTCTGTTGGGAGGGTTGCTGTTTGCTTGCTGTGGGTCCTTTGTCACATTGCCATGCCTCAGTTTCTCCATCTGTGAAATGGGAATGATTCTTCCCTACTTTTCAGGGTCGAGGCTTTCATCCTTGAATGCCTATAAGGGGTTTGAGCTTGGTCTGGCTGAAGCTTTCTCTGTTGTATGATTGGAGAGGCAAGGTGGGGAAGGGAGTATCTTTGCTGACTGGCCCAGCTGTTGAGCTTACCAAGCTCCTCTTCAGAGCGGCTTTAAGGTTTGAAGAAAAAGGAAATCGCAGGTTAACCCCAAAAGCAGGGGAACTCCAGGTCTTTTGTGCGTTTGATGGAAAAAACAACGCAGGAAGAGCCAGGGGCTTGGCACAAAGATCACGACTTATAAAAGCACCTGGACACTTGCTGAGTTGCTTTGTCATAGAGGTAAGTTAACAATGCCTGCGTTTTAACTAGCCTCTTGAGGCTTAATGCTGCCCATCAAGGTGACTAGGGGCCAGCTTACGCCTTAGGGGTTGCTGCTAATGTTTGTTTTTTCCTGCAAGACATCTAGGAATCTTTTAGCACAACATCTGTCTAGCAGCACTTATGCTCACCCACCCCTTCAGCGTGGGTTTTGCACCATGCTGATAAGACATTGCCGTGGGTTTGTGGTTTTAACACCAAATTCTCTCACTCTTGTATTTTCACCCATGCTAGACTTGTTTTGCCAGCTGTTTCTTTCCTCCGGATTATACACTGTTTTGCCCTTGTCTAGCGTCTCTTATCCGGGGATCTCAAAGCACTTTAAAGCCCATGACCACCCTGTGAGGCTCTAATTTTAGAGGTGGGTAAACTGAGGCACGGCGGTGACCGTATAGGGTCAGGGTTGCTCAGTGAAGTGCTGGGGAACAGGACACAGGCGTTCTGGCTATTGTCTAATCTAACCTACCACAGCGAATCCAGGGTCTGACCATGGTTGGGAAACGCTGCCAAACCTTCCTGTTTGGGAAAGCCTTTTTTCGTGACAAGAATGATGGTCTTAATTCTATCACCCTCATTTACCCAACCCCCCCCTGCCTTCGATATACCTGGCACAAACAAAGCAACCAGCCTTCCGCTCCACACCCAGCCGGGACTTCACCCTGAACAAGGAGAAGAGCGGGGGGAACGCCATGAAGGCCACTAGGGATTTCACTGCTGCTGGTGGTTTGAAGCGGGCGACGCACAGATGCTGTGGTGATTGATGGCAGGATAAAATCCTAGCTTGCTGGGAATGGAACCCAGGAGTCCAGCGGTGTGTGCTGTGATTGCTGCTTATCTTCCCTTTCCTCCCCCATCTTCCCCCTTTTCCTGGTGCTGGCCCCCTGGTTTGATGAACAGACTCTGAAGCCAGGAGACCTGGAATACCTGTGTCCCCCTCCCCCTCAGCATGGTGTTGAATCTGCCAGGTTGCGCCAAGGTGGGCACGGGGAGCTCTGGATCCCAGCCCTGGCAGATGGCAAGAGAAGTGGAGCTCCTCCCACGAATTAGTCGATGTTGCTGGGGGCAAGGCAGAGCGGGTGGCAGCGGAGGTGCCTAGGATCTCCGCTGAGCATCGGGTGGGTAGCTGGTGCCTCAAGCCGCGCCTCCTAGCCAGGGCCATCCTCCCGAAAGGCCAGCCGGCGGCGCGGGGCTTGTTTTGCTGAGCCTTCCCTCCCACTGCAGCTGTCCCTTCTGAGCCCTGACCTCGTGATGTCACGCTGGGCGCAGAACGTGTTGCCGCTGCTTGTTTAACCGGTGTGGCTTTCCAGCGTCCCCCCTCCCCTTTCCGCCGTGTGAAACCCGAGCCCGCTCCCCGGCCCGCTGCACTCCTCCCGGAGCTCCCTTCTAGCAGGTTAGTACCGCACCGGGTGCCTGGCTCTGGAAACTCCGAGGGTGACTGAGTTGGCAAATCACACTGCTGAAGATTTGCTCGATAAGCAAACGCTGATGAGCTCAGGAAGGCCGAAAGCGAGCAACGCGGTGCACTGGAAACCTGTCGGCTGTGGGGGTTTTCGAAGTAGGCAGAGTGGGTTTGGAATAGGTTGCCAAACCAACGAGGGTGTATCACGGGGGGGAAGCCGTGAGTGAATTTGGAGCGTGTTGTAGATGTGGCATCGCTTATATGCCATCTGACAGGTGCGTGGTACTCTACAGAACAAAGACGCAGGTCCCCCTTAGCTAAACAGCAAGCGAGAATGGTTCACCGGGGCTCCATGCATGGCATTGAAGGTGCCCTGATAAATGCCAGTTCAGAGTGTTCTCTGTGGGTCAAAGCAGGGGAACTGGGATTTGGGTTCTATACCCAGCTCTGTCCCTGATTTGTGATTTTGGTCACATCAGTTCCCACTTTGTGCCTCAGTTTCCCCATCCTTAACTAGGGTGTAATAGTCCTCTGCTCCTACGTGGCTTGTGAGACTTAATGTTTGTAAATCCCCAAGTTAAAGATCCTTTAGATGCACGAGGTCGTTTATAAACGGTGTGTCTCCTCCAAAGCTCGGCTGAATCCCCTTCTGCTTTCTAGCTTAGCAAAAATAATCATAGTGCCCAAAAGGAGCAAAGTGGGGGGGGAAGGACTTTGAAGTTGGAGATCTTCAGAAGTTGTCTGGCAGGGAGAAATAGGCTCGCAAGTCGATGCTGCTTTCGCTGAGAAATCAACCTAGGTGTGGCATAATGTAGAAAGCTTGGAATGCTTTAGTTGGCAAAGAGAGGAAAATATGGCTCGGGAACAGGTATGGGATTTGCAGTGCCTGCCAGTGAAGTGAGAGCCATTGAGTAATGAAATAGAAGCAGCATGGTCTAGTGGTCAGAGACGAGGGCTTTGTCTACACAGAGCTATACCGACAATAGCCTCTACTGTGAACGCAGTTATGTGGGTATAAATGTGCTTATATCCGCATAAGCAATATTGATACAAGCACTTTTACAGTGGTATAACATTTGTCTACACTAGGGCTTTTCCCAGTATAGCTGTGTCAGTTTGAAAATAAATATCATCCCCTCCCCCGCAAACTGACAGCTATGTTGGTAAAACTTTGGAACATCTACGAGGCTGAGGTGTCAGGACATCTGTGTTCTGCTCCCGGCTCTTTCTATATTAGGTTTTTCTGGTGTGGTAGTAGCACACGTTAGCTACCATGTTGTAAAAGTCCATTGTGGACAACACAGTGTGCACTTTAACATACACTAAATTGATCAAACTAACTGAGGCTTTTGACTTGAGCAATTTAAAGTATATACTGCCTTGTTCTAAAAATTGGGTGTAGATGTGGTTTAGATAACACTGTGCCTTCAAATCTTACTCTGTACACAGCCATTAACTCACTGTTTGATCACTTTCCTTCCCCTTGCCTCAGTTTACCCATCCGTAAAATGAGAGATACTGCCGAACCTTGTCAAGTGCTTGAGAACTTAACAATGCCGTATAAATGCAAAGTCTTACTTTTACAGGAAAATGCTATTTAGAAATGCAGGTTCGTCTAGAGAGGAGGAAAGCCCTCAAAATGTACATGCACTCAGACGTGGGATAAAACTATAGATCTCTAATAAATTCACAGCAGCAACCTGTCTTTATTGAACAACTGATTCTTTTTTATTTTTGGGGTGCTCTCAGGTTAATACCTTTTAAAAAAATCTCAAGATCTTGTTTAATTCTTGTACTTGATTCAACTTGGGCACTAAAATTATACTGTTCAATTTCACTTGATTTTTCTTTGTCAGTTTCATAGTCTGCATCTCAAGGCTGCAGTGTCCAAAATCTCCGATCTTACTGCGTCTCATAGATTCCCTTTTTCGGGGGGAAAACCCACTACAACGGCCTTTTGCATCTCACTCCTGTTCTCTTGCTGTTTCTGGAGAGCAGTGAGGTTGAATGGTTAGAGCCGTCGGAAGATTCCCAATTCCTCCTGTGGGAAGGTTTCAATCCAGAGCCACTTCTCTTCATACCAGCTTTTGTAAAAACTTTAAGACCAGAGGAGTTTCCTTAAAACTCCTTTGGTCTTAAAATAAACACAAAGCTTCCCTTTGATCTAGGCAAAAAGCCAGGTACCTGCTCTGGAAAGTGTTCAGTGCCGCACTGTTTCCGACCATTTGCAATTGTGTGTTGGGCAAAGCAAGAAGCTCTCTGCTAGGGTGGCAGATGCGCCCCAAACCCGAGGCTAAGCTGGTAGAGCCTGTTGCATATACTAGGGTCCCATCCCCACCCCCCACTCCCTTGTCAGCACCAGCTGGGAACCATGTCAACAATTAGCATTGATGTGAGCACAGCTTGGGTGGGGGGGTCTGTCCCCAGAGAGCAGAATTAGAACAGATGAGCACTAGCTGTTGCATAAATAACGCACACAAAAGCAGGGCCATTGATTTCTTTTTTATCTCCCACCAGTTGCCAACAGTGCAGGATTTTGTTTGCGTGTGCATGTGCGTGGGGTGAGGAGTGAAATCTGGAATACCAAGGCCAGGTGCTCCGGAGTCTGTGCGGCTCTGAGATTCCTCCCTCCCCGTTCAAGGCCTTCTGCAGACTGTCTGCTAAAACGCTGGCTTGAGATCTCAGCTGGGCAGAGAGATTAGAGAACACCTGGCGCTAGTTTTGCTCATTAAAAACAGTTGGTCTTGAAGGGCCCACAAAGGCTGGAGGTTTTGGGGTTTTTTTTAAGCCGGGAATAGTTTTAAAATAGTTCAGAACAGCACTAGGAATGATGGAGAAGGGAGTGATTTGCCCAGCTCCTAATCTGGGTCTCCTTGCCAGGTAAATCGGTCGTTTTCTTTGGGTCTGCCTCCCTCCTCTCCCCCTGGGAGCAGTGGGCCTGGGAGAGCTGTGCCTCGAAGTTAATCCATTTGTCATGTGATCCTCAGGGGCTCAGCCATTCCAGCTGGCCTTGGACACAGCGACAGGCAGGGCTGAGGGCCTGGGGGTGGGAGGGAAATGTTCCAAATGGTGTTGAACTACTTCATTAAGACATCATGTTTTGAGAGGGTTTTTTTTAGTGCTCCTGGGGGGCAGGACCTTGCACTGGTCAGGAAGGGGAACATGAAAAGCAGCTTTTAGAAATAGCCCTTTAAACAGGCCCTTTAAATAGCACCACCGTTCAGTCTTTCTTTTTGTCTGGGCCTTGTGTGCCTTTCTGGCTGTCCCTGGCACCGACTCTCAGGCGCGGTCTGTGCTCTTTGGGCACTGAATGGGGACTTAATGCTCCCAGCAATTCCAGAGCAGCAGTGCACAAAGATGGATTCTGTTGATAGACCCGAGGACTCCTCCTCTCTTGGTGTTTATGGGAGGGAGGGGAGTGGGTGGTATCCTCCAGCCAGCAGTCCTGGTTCCTAGCTAAGCATAAAGCCACTTGCATCCACACTAAACCCCTAGGTGGAGCAGCTGCAGGGGTGATGGAAGCTTTACAGTGCATCTGCATAGAAAGCTGCCTAATATTAGTGGTAGTGATTAGGGGTTAGATCCGAGGTTGGGACTCTAAAATCTGGGGTTCTGTCTCCTGTTTTGGGAAGTGGTATGGTCTAGTGCTTAGAGCAGAAAGGATGGGTTCCATGCTGTGCGACTTTGGGCAAATTCCTTCCATGCCTCAGTTTCTCCATACGATGATGATACAAACTCTCCTTGGGAAAATTTTCAAAAATGGAGGGACTGGTCAATATTGAGAGGGACAGGTCAGTTCTACAGAAAGATCTGGATCACTTGAGGCGGGGGCTCATTTGACTATGTTTGAATGTGGCCAAAGGCAAGGTCCTACATCTAGAAACACAGAAGGGCTGAAAAGATTCGGGGACTGTCTCTCGGACAGTGACACTGAAAAGGACTTGGGGGTTGGGGTAACTTCTGAACCTGAGCCCAGAGTGTAGTGCTGTAGCTAAGTGGGCAAATCTGATTCTTTGCTATATAAACTGGGGAATATCAAGTAGAATTAGGGATTTATAGCATTAGTGCAGGGTGGGCAAACTACAGCCCGCCAGCCGTTTTAAGCTGGTCCTCGAGCTCCCGCCGGGGAGTGGGGTCTGGTGCTTGCCCCCCTCCGGCATGCCAGCCGGGGCACAGGGTTGGGGGTGGCACCACGCGGCTCTCGGAGACCACGACATGGCTGCATTCCAGCTCCTACATGTAGGGGCAGCCGGGGGCATTGCTCTACACGCTGCCCCCGCAGCTCTTATTGGCCAGGAGCTGTGGCCAATGGGAGCTGCAGGGGCGGCACCTGCAGATGCAGTGTGCAGAGCTGCCTGGCCACAGCTCCATGTAGGAACCGGAGTGGGGACATGGCTGCTACTTCCGGGAGCCACTTGAGTAAGAGCCACCTGCAGCCTTGAGGCTCTCCCCCTGCCCTAGCCCTGATCCCCCTCCCGAACGCCTCAGTCCCAGCCGGAACACCCTTCTGCATCCCAAATTCCGCATCCCCATCCCCACCCCAGAGCCTGCACTCCTAGTCAGAGCCCGCACCCCTTCCTGCTCTGCTGCCCCAGCCCCGGTCCCCCTCCGAACCCCTCAGTCCCAGCCCGGGCACCCTCCTACACCCCAGTAAGTTTGCCTGCCCCTGCATTAGTGAGACTGTCCAGTTCTAGTGTGCACTTAAATAAGGATTTGACAAGTTTGGGAAGGGTTGAGAAAAGAGCTACAAGAATGATTGAGGGTGTGGGAAGGGTGTCTTGTAGAGGAAGAAATAGCGCTCAGGGCTTGTATACATTTAAAAGGCTAGAGCGGCTCAGCTGCTGTGCTGTGGCACTTCAGTGTAGACTTGAGAATAATTCCCGTCAGCATAGATAATCCACCTCCAAGAGGCTGGGTCAACAGAAGAATCTGTGTCGGCAGTGCTAGGTCAATGGGAGAAGCCTTCTGTTGACCAAGCGCCATCTACACGGGGACTTAGGTTGGTTTAACTGTGCTGCTCAGAGGTGTGGACTTCTCACACCCTGACCAACATGGTTAAACAGATTTCATTTTCTAGAGTAGACCAGGCCGCGGCCTGTTTAGTTTATCCCAGAGGAGTATAAGGAGCGACTTGTTCATGGTCTACAAGTACCTGCGTAGAAAGATTCCCGAGAGAGAGCTCTTCGGTCTAGGAGGAAAAAGGAAAGCAAGAGCCAGTGGTAAGAAGCTGAAGCTAGACAAATTCAGCAGTTTCAACAGGGAGGATCATTAACCAGTGGAACAGTTTCCTTAGAGAGGTGGTGGATTTTTCTCATTGCTTTGGGACTCTTTAAATCAAGACTATCTTTCAAGGGGATCTTCTCCAATTGCTGTAGTTCCAGGGTGGCCAAGCTGGGGCTCTGGACCCACATGCAGCTCTTCAGAAGTTAACATGCGGCTCCTTCGATAGGCACCAACTCCGTGGCTAGAGCGACAGGCGCCAACTTTCCAACATGCAGCGGGATGCTCCCTGCTCAACCTCTGGCTCTGCCACAGGCTCTGCCCCCACTCCAGCCCTTCCCACCCCCTCCCCTGAGCCTGGAGCGCCCTCTCTCCTTCCCCTAGAGCCTCCTGCATGCCGTGAAACAGCTGATTGGGAGGGAGGGGGAGGTGCTGTCCGCAAGGCTACTGGTGGGCAGGAGGCACTGGGGAGTGGGGGAGCCGACGGGGGCTGCTGATGTATTACTGTGGTTCTTTGGCAATGTACATTGGTAAATTCTGGCTCCTTCTCAGGCTCACAGTGGCCACCCCTGCTGTAGTTAATCCATCTACCCGAGGGGCAGTAACTAGGACAAGGGAAGAATTCTTCAGTTGACTGGTGCCATCTACATCAGGGGTTAAGTCAGCTTAACGACAGCACGCGGCAGTGTGGATTTTTCACCCCCTCCCTGAGCGACGGAGCTGGGGCCACCTAACTTTTTGGTGCAGACCCCGCTGTAGTTGTTGTATACATTTGTGCCCCACCCCTCTTCCATTGGGTTGGCCTCTAATCTGGCAAACTTTTCCAGCTCTGCAATTAGCAGAGAGCAGCAGCCCGGGATCTGGTTTGTTTCCCTGTTGCACTGTGCCCTTTGCACACAGGCCGTGCTTAGCCAAGACGCTCATTTCTGCTAACAGGTGTGGGGGGGAGGGTATTTGGGGCAGGGGGAGGGTGCAGGATAAACCTTAATTCTCCTTACAGAGCAATTTACAAAAGCTGCTTCCTCCTTCTGCAACGCGGCCTTTGCATTTCAGCCAGTGACTATTCTACCCCCCGAAAAGTGTGGTCTGCCTTTAATAAGCATGTTGGGGTGATTACTGCAGTTACTAAATAATCTTGTATCCTGTGTCATGCCCCCGTAGGACTGAACAGTAGTTGGATGGTTGCGTTGCCATGAAAACGCCCCGGTAACGGCAATACTGTGTGTGCTGCGTATCCAGCCAGAAATGGACATGAAGGGCTCACGGTTAACATGTGTGTGGACTAACCAGAAACCATATCCTTTGGCTTGAAATTGAAAGCACAAAGTTTCCCTTAGATTATCAGCGTAGCTCACCATTAAGGGTTCCTCATTTTGCGAGCCCCTGATGGCTGTGTTGTTTCTGAGTTCCAAACTATCCAAACCAAGCACAGGCACTGGGGACAGAGGCTATGTATTTACTGGGAAAAGAGGTGCTGATCCTCTTATCCCAGACATAGCCAGAACAAACTGGTCTCCGGCGTTTCTGTGTCCTGTACTCATCGGCGGATGGGTGGTAGTTTGGTAACAGAGCCGAGAGCCTTTAGGTTTGAAATCTTACATTGATCTCTAGTTAATTTTATAATGGGGATTGTGGTGCTTGAAACCCTGAACAGGGTCAGGGTGGACTAGATCTGGGTTCTAATCCTGGTTCTGCTTCTAGGTCACGCTACAACTTCCCCACTCTGTGTCTTATTTTCCAGTCAGTCAAACGAGAATGACACTATACCGGGGTAGTCGATAGGCGGACCGCCGGCCAAATCCGGACCGCCAGACGCTTTTGAATGGACCGCAAAATCTTTTGGTCATCATCATTCTAAACTTATCATTGTTGTAATTTTTGTATGATTTTCTCTGGAGTTTGGACCTTGACTTTACCTTGACCAAGAAATGTGGATCCTGACAAAAAAATAATTGATTACAAACTCACTCCTTTATAGAGTGTTTAGAGAGCTACAGATGAAATAGTACAGTCAGAACTGGTTCCTGAGTCACGCTGTAGAATGCCTTTCAGTACCATCAGTAACCAAACTGTACGGCAGTGGTGTGATCAGCCTTGTAAAAGTGTATTTTTAGTCTCATGTTTAGCGAACTCTGCTCCAGTCCTAGCGAAGACGAGGCATTTTGTAGTGTCCACATGAGTTAGCAGGTCACAGTAAACTGTGGGTTGCCTCATGGCAGTTTGAGATAAAGACTGGGAGAGCCTACAGTTTTCTGTGACCTGCTAACTCATGTGGAAACTACAAACTGCCTTGTCCTCATCGGGAGTTTACCATGCGCATGTGGACTTGAGTTAAGAACACTGCCTGCTTTCCTAGTGAAGACACAGACTCAGTTGCTGCGATATAGATGGGATCTCTGTAGAATAGTGACTTCTAAGAACACACGCAACCTCCCTGTGGGCGTGGAGGAGAATTTGCCATTCACACTAAACCACGAGGAAATGCTCATGTAATCAGCCCCGTGCAGAGTCAATGATCCTCCCTAAAGAACAGTCTCTTCAGGGAGTGATCAGTCGAAGAGCGTGTCTGGGAGCATGGACGCTATGAGTGGTGTGTAAATGCCTCTTACTTTCTGGGTTTAAAATGGTGAGGTTTTCAAAGACTGGAAGGAAGTAAAAATGGGGTCTGGTCTCCTACATTGGTGGACAGGGTGTTCTTTAAAAATAAAGAAATGTAATCCGAAGAGGCGCAGGAGAAAATAACTAATCTGTGGAAACACCAGGATGACAGGGGGCAGAATTTGACTTAACCCTGTATTTGAGAAATGAAATGTCTGGGTCTTTTTTCCCCCCAGTGGTGATCATGTGCCTCTGCTTGTATAAAGACATAAATGCAAATCGTTTATCGTAGAATAAGTGGGAGTAAACTGTAATGCCGGATGTCAGGGCAGATGTTGAATAATTTGTCTGATGCATAAATAAAAAGCAGCGTGCAGGTTGCATGTGACACCAGGCCACATAATGACGGGGCTTGTCTCAATGGCGTTAAAGCCTACGTTCAGTGTTTCGTAAGCATTCTTTAAAATGTGTCTGTTTGGTTGAGATTTCGCTGTGGGTCAAGTGAGCAGCCCTGGAGACCGGTGTGTCCAGTGTACCAGAACAGATGTTTCATGGGCAGCGCTCGCTCCCAAGCTAGTTTCAGTCTCTAGTTCCTCCAGATCTCGGGCGTCTCTACGGAGGCTGCCGCTGAAAGATTCTTTTCTGTCAGGGCTCTTATCCTGCCTTTGTCACCGTAGTGTCCGAGCGCCTTCCAGTTGTGGATTGAGGGGTGCCCATCAGCTGTCATGAGGGGCTCGTTCCCTCTCTCCTCCCAAGGGAGAATTTTATGTGCAGTGGAGTGTTTTGTTTTGGTAGGGTTGCGCTGTGTTTAGGTCAGGGAAGATGGTGCCCCTGGAAGAGGTGGGGAGGTCTGGGATGATCCACAGCTCCCCCGGGAGATCGTTCCGTGGCCAAAAGCAGCTCTGTCTGACGCCAGCCGAGCTGTACTCTGGGGGGTGGAAAGCTCCTCTGGGCTTAGGAACAGAACTGCTGACCATGCTCCGCATCCCGGAACCTGAGGCTCGCTTCGGTTATGTAGTGTCCCACCGTCAATAGCAAAACGCTAGCTCTGCTTGCGCTAACAGTACCCTGACAATAGCCACGTAGCTGGCGTAACGCAGACGGTGGCTCGGGTTAGCTGTCCTCAGACAGCTAGTCCAAACTGCCACCTGTCTGTCTTGGCTGGGAAGCACGCTCCAGCTGCAGTGTAGACATCATCTTTAAATCTGCTGGGCCTCGGCCATTGAGCACTTTGAAGATCTGGACAAAGATGAGTGTTCCTGCTCCAAAGTGAGGTCGTTTTGCTTACTGAAGCTGTGTCCAATGCTGCTTTTCAAAACTGAGGTTGAGCTGCTTACGGGCCGCCTTTCACCTTCCCCAGTGTCCAAGCTGGCACTCATAAAATCCCTCCTGGTTGTCTCTTCTCCGTGCCCACTTGCAGATGAGCCTGTTCCTAGTGAGAGGGAAGCTGCCTAGAAGGGAGAATCCTTTGCGCTGTCTATAACCTCCATGTTCGTATTGGAGGGAGGTAAACTAGAAATCCAGGGAGCATGCTGAAACTGTTCCAAGGGGAGAATTTCCCTAAACAAATCCTTGCGTAGGCAAACTTGGTTTTTTTCCGGAGCATCTTTGTGTGCAGCAACCTGCTTGTCTCCTCTCTTGACTGTAAATAGTCGTACCCTGCCAAACGGGGCTGAGAAAAATCATTATTTGAAAAACAGACTTCCCTGCGGAATTGCGAGTGAGGCTAAGTGGGCCAGCATGCTGGGAAAACAGATGGTGAATGCTGGAGTTAGCATAACATATCGAGGTCCTCTGTCCCGGCTCTTTGAAATCCCACTTCTTTTCATCATAGCCCTTCTGCTGAGAGGTCTAATGGAGCCTCCCTCCTCCCACGTCACTTATGACATCTCTGCATTGTCACCGGTCATGGCTGGAGGAACATCATGTGGTCTCTTGAAACTTGTTTGTGTAGGATGAGGTTTAATCATAGATGAGGTCTCTTCTATTGCTAATCAGATCCCCTCTGTTCCTACTTAGGTGTCTAGCACACGATCGTTCCCTCCCGTATCTTCTAGTGGCTCTTCTATCAAATCTGCCTTTAAATGGCTCAGACACCAGAGCCTTAATAGGTCTCTGTGTTGCTTAACTTTTTGTAATTCCAGCCCATTCTCCGTATCACTTATCCCCGGTGCCTCCCAGCTGTCTCCTTTCCTCCTATCTGAACCCTTCCCGATCCCATCCCCCGCCCTGCACAGTCAGCTTTTCGTACTCTCGTCCCCTTCAAGCGCAATGAGGACTCTGAACAAACTCTGTTTGCCACACTAGCGTATGTCTGCACTGCAGTTGTATACCCATCGCTGACCAGCGCCAGCTGGCTCGGGCTAAGGAGCTGTTTAACTGCTTAATGGCAGCCATTTGGGCTGTGGCTCTGGGACTGTGCGAGTTGGGAGGGTCCCAGAGCTCACGTTTACACCTGCATCGCCACCCCTTAGCCTGAGCCTGTGTGGACTGGCACAGACCCTACAGGGATGTTGAATTGCAGTGTAGACACACTCTTGGTGTCTGTTTTGCAGGGCAGAGCTTTTGGGTGGGTGTTGGAAGAGTACCACCGAGAAGCTCACCCGCATGGTACGACAGATGTCATTAACCACCGCACAGCACCAATCGACTGACCAGAGATCCCCCTTGGAATGACCTATTGCGAGGGTTAAAAATACAACTAGACTAAACCTACTTACTAAGCTGTCTACAGTGGCTTTCCTAGTGGTCTTTAAAACCCTGCTTCAGCTCGGTCATCATGAGACAGGTTTCTAATGGGGTCTGGCTGACACAAATGAGACCAACCCATAAAAACAGGTTTAGCTGAGACTCAGAGCCAGGTTTCTTGGCCCGGTTTGGCTTTGTATGTGTTGGCCTCCTGAACCACATTAAAACATTCGCTTCCACGGTGTCTACGTCATTCTTAATCATGTTCTTCAAATGCTGCAGCTCAACGTAGCTGCCCCCGTAACGGCCCATGGAAATGCCTTATGCTAGTGCGGAGACAGGGACCTGCTACAGGTAGCCATGTGCCTTCACCATAAAGACCATGCTTTGGCTCTAGCCTCTGGTTTGGTGCCAACACACAGGAGTGTTTGCGACGGCTTTTTACATCAGTGGCTCTCAACCTGTCTGACTACTGTATCCCTTTCCGGAGTCTGATCGGTCTCACATGCCCCCAAGTTTCACCTCACTTAAAAAGTCGTGCTTCCAAAATCAGACCTAAAAATACAGGTGTGTCTCAACCCCACTAGTACTGAACCATTGCCGATTTTCTCATTTTTTTACCATCGAATTATAAAAACTGGAATATAAATATTGTACTTCTGTCAGTGTATAGTATATACAGCAGTATAAACAAGTCATTATCTGTATGAAGTTGTAGTTTGTACTGACTTTGCTGGTGCTTTTTAGGTAGCCTGTTGTAAAACTAGACAAATATTGAGAAGTTACTCTACCTCCTGGAAGCCCTCTAAGTAACCCGAGGATCTGCACACCTCTGACTGAGAATAGGGTGACCAGATGTCTCGATTTTATAGGGACAGTCTTGATTTTGGGGTCTTTTTCTTATATAGGCTTCTATTACCCCCACCCCCGTCCCGATTTTTCACACTCGCTGTCTCAAGTGTGGGCAAACTTTTTTTAGCCCCGACAGCCACATCGGGGTTGCAAAATTTGTATGGAGGGCCGGATAGGGAAGGCTGTGCTTCTCCAAACAGCCTGGCCTTGCCCCTATCTGACCCCCACCCATTTCCTGTCCCCAACTGCCCCACTCAGAACTCCCAACTCATCCAACCCTCCCTGCTTCTTGCCCCCTGACCACTCCTTCCCAAGACACCCAATGGTAACTGTGCCCCCAGGACCCCACCCCCTACCCTACCCAACCCCCCCCCGCTCCCCTGTCCCCGGACTTCCCAAACCCTTATCCATTCCCCCACCTTCTGACAGGACTCCCACACCTATCCAACCTCCCCCACCCGTTCCCTGACTGCCCCCCCGAACCTTCACCCCATACAACTCCCCTCCCCCCGGTCCCCTGACTGCTCCTGGGACTCCATGCCCCTTATCCAACCCCCTGCCCCCCAGCATGTCTGGAGGCCACGTGGCTCTCAGGAGCTAGCAGCCCCACCCTCTCACTAAGCTGCTCAGAGCGGCAGGAGCTCAGGCCCCACCAGAGCCAGCCACGCTGCTGCAGTGCTGCCCAGGAGCAGCGGGCAAGAGCGCTGGTGGCGCGATGCGCTGAGGCTTCGGAAGGCGGGAGAGGTGCCGGGGGGAGCCTCCCTGCTCGGGGCTGGACAGGACAGTCCCGTAGGCTGTAGTTTGGCCACCTCTGCCTGTGCTTTGTGGTCACCCTCGTTGAGAATCACTCTTCTATAAAAGTTTGGAGCGGATGCAGCCTTAAGCTAGGTTAGCACCACAATGTGCTTTGTGCCGAGCTGCAGTAACAGGGCCAGGCTAGGGGGTGTGTGCGCTGTAGCTGCGTTCCTCACATGGTGCGACTTTGCCGTCTGCGAAAACATGCTGTCATTTCTTATTGAGGACGCTTTTCCTTGGTGTGCTGTGAGAGGAGACCACTCCCCCGTTGATCCCCCTCCGCCGCAGAGTAGCGGTTCCTTCCTACCGGTCATGGAGACCACGTGCATGTGTGCACCAATTTTAAAACAAGGACTCTTCTGAGAAACTTGTCCTGTCCTTCCCCAGATAAACCTAGCGAGACCGAATGGTTTTGCTCGCATATGTGTTTGTGGGGACTCAGAGCAGCATGCTGCTTACAGATAGTCTCAGGGATCGTCTGCACTTGGAACGCTGAAGTGTCACAGCTTTGGCTCTGCAGTGTAGACATTATCCATGGTGATCTATCGGTCTAGGCGATCCACCTCTCTGAGGGTGGGTGGGTTTTGAACTAAGATACGCATAGCTATTCGCATAGCTGAAGTTGAAGTATCTTAGTTCGACTTACCTGGCCGTCCTCGCGGCGGCGTGTCGACTGGGGCCGCTCTCCTGCTGAGGTGGAGTACAGCCGTCGATTCGGGGATTGATTAATTGCGTCTAGATGAAACGCGATAAATTGATCCTTGACACATCAAATGCTACCCGCTGATCCGGCAGATAGTGTAGCCATACTCTGAGAGGCAGTAGCTGGGTCAATGGCTTTCCATTGACTAGTGCTGCTACAGTGGGATTTAGGTCGGCTTAACTATATCGCTCAAGTGTGTGGATTTGTGGATACCTGAGCGAGGTAGCTGTGTTGACCTGACATTTCCATCTAGCTAAAGAAGCCTGCTAGTTAAAGTACCAACTCCTGGAAGCGTCACAGTTAAGACGAGGGGTGAAAAGCCCAGCTACTTGTAGAACTCTTACAAGGTTGTAAAGAAGCATTAAGGAGGCAGGAGAATACAGCTGAAATATTGGCCAGATCATGGCAGATCTTTCGTATGTCATCTTAGAATTGGATTTTTTAAGTGTTTTGGGGTTTGCCAGATATTTTGCCACTTAGTCATGCAAATCTGTGACATCAAAGGGGCAATTCTTCGAGTAAACTTCAGTGTATATTTCTATAGCTCCTTATGGAGCAAAGGGGTTAGATGTAGTTTATAGCATAATATTCCAGTGGGTTATCTGAAGGCTACTGCTAGAAGTTGGCCTATATCTGTGTTTTAGATAATCTGCTCTTGGGGGCATAAATGGGATCCCGTTCTATTGTCAGTCTTTCTGTGGGTTTCCGAATCACAGGTTGCATTCGGCTCCAATGTAAGCTGTGCAATGTCATTCACGTCGGTGGAACTCCCTCGACAGAGGCGATACGGCCTCTTTGTGATGCAGATGGGCAGATTGTTTGTTTTATTCTGATCTTTTGGGCTGATAGAAAATTTTACATCAAAACTGGTTTTTCGATAGAAAAATTGGGGCTTTCTCTAAACAAAGTGTTCCAAGAGGCACTAAAGAATTTCTTTTAGATCCCTTGGGTATTCTGACAGGCACGTCTTAGTATAGGATCCAGGCGTCCGACATGACACTAGAGTTATGAAGAGTGGGATTTTAGGGTTTAATGGGGTTTTTGGAGACGTATCCTTGGTGCCTCCATGTGCTTTTTGAGCTCTGAATCATGCTCACACGGCGAACAAACCCTCATGACTCCCAGGTCAGGTGCTTATTCCTATTTTACAGAAAGAAGATGTAAACAGCAGCAGGGAGAGGCAAAGTGAGGTATGCCCAAGGAGATCAGAGCTGGGACTAGCCACAAGGATGATGGCCAAGTGGTTAGAGCACTGGCCTGGGACTTGAGAGAACCAGATTCAGTTCCCTGCTCTGCCCTGCCACAGGTCTCCTGTATGACCTGGGGTGAGTCAAAAAGGTTATGGCAGTCCTAGGGTATGACTGCAGCTCATGTAGAGGTACCACAGCTGGTTAGGTTGAAGCTAGCTCAGGTCCAGGAATAGCGAAGCCCCGGCGGTGTGGGCTTTCGCGAAGGCTGTACAAACCCACCTGGAACCCTGGGTATTGACGGCTTCACCACTGCACGACTGTAGCTAGGTTGAGGCTAGCCTGTGCATGTCTGTGAGCTGCTATTGCGCCCTGAGACATGCTCCGTGTCTCTGTGCCTCAGTTCCCCCTCTGTACAATGGGGATAATGGGGTTGTGAGGATAAATACACCAAGGCCTGCTTGGTGACGGGGGGGGGGGGGGAGGCAGAACCCGAGATGGACAGAGCTGGGGTTACAATGTCCGAGCTTCTTGCCCTGTGCATGGCCTGCTGCTCTGTGATGCCAGCAGGGTCCGTGTTGGTCCAAGAAGGTTCCCTGCGCTGTGATATTAAACCCTCTGTCTTCCTTTCCTTAGACTCTGCCGGATTCTTCACCATGGGTGACATGAAGACCCCGGATTTCGATGACCTCTTGGCGGCTTTCGATATTCCGGACATCGACACCAATGAGGCCATCCATTCCGGCCACGAAGAGGCTGAGGCCCACATCAAGCAGGTGTCCGGGGAGCCCGTGGCCCCTGACCACGTCCTCCCCCACGCAGACATCACCGCCGTCAGCGTGATAGTGAAGAACACTGTCTGCCCAGAGCAGCTCGACCCCTTGGACGGTCGCGGCAAAGATGGGCACGGCCTCGGGGCCCGCCTGCTGCAGAACGGCTTTGGTGCCCCCGAGATGCCCAGATCCCCCATCTCCAGGACGGGGGAAGCGGTGGCATCGTCCAACGGAGAGTGCTGGGCGTCGAAGGAGAAAGGGACAAAACCCCTGGATATCTTTTCCCACTTCAGCCCCGATCCCCATGAGGAGAACTCTGCGGATCTGATCGACAGGCAAGGAGAGGGCAAATCGAAAGAGAGAGCGCTCTCGGTGCCCTCTCTCTCCCCATCCCCCACCCCCTCTCCTGCCCCCTCGCCAGACTGCAAAGAGCCAGCTGTAGAGAGCCCAGAGAACCTCCCGTCGGCTTTCCCGCAGCCCTTTGAAACCAGCCAAGGTGGGGGCATGAACGGCTCCCCTGCCACCATTCCCATGATCAAGAAAGAGGAGTCCGACTCGGAGGAGCCGGACCATGGGGCCAGCCCCAAGGGTTTGGCTGCAGCCCTGCGTGACAGCCCCTTGGGGCACCTGAAATCAGTCACCGTCCACTACTCCGCGGACGATTCCCCCATCGCGTCCTGGCCCAGCTCAGATCCAAACCTTGACAGCAGCGCCAGCAACCTCCCTAAAGTGAAAGACTCACCCACCAGCCCTCAGGAGCCATTCTTCAAACCTTCCCCGCTGGCAGAGGAAAGCCCCAGGCCCCTTGACTCCCCAAAGCCGCTGGGGGGCATTCCCGTCAAGGAAGAGCAAGAGGCTCAAGAGAAACCCCCACAGAGCATGTCGAGCGGCGAGGAGGAGGAAGAGGAGGAGGATGAAGACGGCAGCAACAACTCCCCCTCTTCCAGTTCCTCGCGGCCCCTCAAAGTGCGAATTAAAACCATCAAGACGTCTTCCGGCAGCATCACCCGGACGGTGACCAGAGTCTCCTCTGATTCAGAGCCGGGAGCTGCCAAGCTGCCTTCAGAGCCAGGTCCTCAGGAGGCCACCACTGAGGACTCGGCGCTCCCGGCTGCCGTGGTGAAAGAGGAGAGCGTGCTGGAGGTGCCCAAAAAGAAAGTGGAGCTCTCCAGCCCCCTGAAAGTCATAGAAGGGCCCAAGATTGTCAGCGTCCAGCTGGGCAACGGCACCAAAATCAAAGGGACTGTCCTGCCGGTCACCACCATCCAGAACGCCAGCAGTGCCATGCTGATCGCCGCCAGCGTGGCCCAGCAGAAATCCGTGGTACTGCCGGGCAAGGCCGTGGCGAAGAACATCATCAACCTGGTGCCACAGGCCCTCCCCAAAGCCGACACCAGGACCAACGGCACCACGGTGACGCAGACCACCACCGTCACCACCACGGCCAACCAGAAGGTCAACGGCACCACGGTAGTGATGGTGCAGCCACAGAAGCCGTCGCCCACCGTTGCCGGCACCGTCATTTCCAGGAGCCAGTCCAGCCTGGTGGAGGCTTTCAACAAGATCCTGAACAGTAAAAACCTCTTGCCGACCTACAAACCCAACCTGAATCCTCCGGCGGATTCCAGCCTGACCCTCCCGCCCTTCGGGTACCGCTGCTTGGAGTGCGGGGACTCCTTCGCCCTGGAGAAGAGCCTGGCGCGGCACTACGACCGACGCAGCATGCGTATCGAAGTGACTTGCAACCACTGCACCAAGCGCCTGGTCTTCTTCAACAAGTGCAGCTTGCTCCTGCATGCCCGCGAGCACAAGGACAAAGGCCTGGTGATGCAGTGCTCCCACCTGGTCATGAGGCCCATTGCTCTGGATCAAATGATCGGCCAGCCGGACATCACCCCCATCGTGTCGGTGACCTCCCTGGCTGCCGGCAAAGTGGCCGGGGCGCCTCAGGATGCCGTGGCGACAGCCAACGGGGCTCAGGACCAGCCCATCCTGCCCCTGGGCGGCAGCTCGGAGCAAACCAGCTACAACTGCTTCCGGTGTCTGGAGTGCAAGGAGCAGTGCAAGGACAAAGCCGGGCTCGCGGCGCACTTCCAGCAGGCGGTGGCTGCGGGAACCGCCGCCAGCACGGTAGGTAGAACAGCTCCTGCCAGAGGCCCCCTCTCTTATTGCAGGGCTGCCGGGCGTCCTAACTCTTTCCTGAGGGAGGCAGCGTGGCCTAATGGTGAGACAGGGAGCGCAGCAGGAGACCTGGATTCTACTCCCGACTTTGCTGCGGATTCACTGCGTGACCTCAGGCAGGGCCTTTCCCCTCTTTCAGATTCTCCCTCCGCAAAATGAGGCTTTTTACCCACAGGTCGAGGCATTTGAGATCCTGAGATGAAAGGCGCTGGGTATATGCACTGTTAGGTTAGCAGCTCTCTGTACTGCCTCGTAGCTGATTACTTCCTGTATCACACGGCTGCTATTTGCAAAATTTCTATTCACAGAGGCCGCTTCTGTTGCAGGAAACCAGTCCGTCGTAGAGCAACGACTCTCCACCTTCTGGGGCTCAGGACCCGTTTGTAACCCTTGGTGGCCTGTTGCGACCCAGTAAATAGCTTCAGTGCAAAAAATATCTGGTTTACGAAATATCTTTCCCACAACATACGAGAGACACGTTAACGTAATGAGTACACCATGCAGACTGGAACAGCAGCTCCTGCAGCTCCAGTACTGCATGTCTGGCTGGACTCAGCTTCCCGCGACCTCCGGGGTCGCAGCACCGCTCTGGTTTGGCCTAGTGACCCTGGCTGGCTGACCAGGCCAAATCTGTGAGAGTGGTGTCACAACCTGGTCCATGGAGTAACAGTGCCGCTCAAATTTGGCCCGGCTTGCCCCTGTCATCGTGGGGCCGTGCCTGGCCAGCCCCATAGGACTGGAGCAAGGGAGCTGACTCCCAGATGACTCTGACTCGTTCTGGCAGCCCAGTTTTGGAATGCAAACCACGGGTTGGAAAACCGTACTGTAAAGGAGAAGGAATTGACCTGGGAGACTAAATATGCTGCTGTTAGTGAAATACGGGATGTAAGCGTGTGCAGTGCTTAAAGACTGGAAGGAGCGGAATGGGAGGAAGATTCCCTTTCCTGCAGCAGTCTCAGACAAGCGATCTGTTTAGTTAGCCTGGGGGATAGTTGGTAGGGAATCCTACAGCTGTACTGGAGAAACCTTGAAAAACTATTTGAAGGGGAATGATTTTAAATGAGCTGGAGGGGGTCTCTCTGCCCTGTCAGTACAGTTCGGGGTCTGCTGACTCTGTGCATAGATATGCAGCTCCCAAGAGAGTTCAGAGTTAGTGTCCTACGTGCTCCCAGTATCTGTCTGGTTAGAGAAGAGCATAAAGTTGCACAACCAGTTCTATGTGACCATTTACACCTGGTTCCATTCAGCTCAGGTATATTTCAGAGATACCGGACAGTTTCCCCAGTTTGTCACTTTCATGGAACCTTAATGACTAGCAAGTAATCAGGGGAGGGATAGTTCAGTGGTTTGAACGTTGGCCTGCTAAACCCAGGGTTGAGAGTTCAATCCTTGAGGGGGCCATGTAGGGATCTGGGGCAAAAATCTGATGGGTGATTTAGTTGGGGATTGGTCCTGCTTTGAGCAGGAGGTTGGACTAGATACCTCCTGAGGTCCCTTCTAATCCTGATATTCTATGACAATCCTCTGTTGCACTTTTAAAGAACACATTTCTTTGTATTATCGCTTGGAAAGTGGCTAATCTCTTGGAAGCTCCAGGTCTAGAATGTTAATTCTGTGGTGTTCCAGATGGGGTGGATTCTCCATCACTAGCAATTTTTAAATCAAGGTTGGATGGCTAATCCAAAAGATCTCTAGCTCAAAGAGGAATTAATTCAGGGAAGTTCTGTGGCCTGCATTATATAGGAAGGCTGATGAAATGATCCCAGTGTTCCCTTCTGGCCTTAGACTGATGAATGGCTCTGTGGCATTCCCCTGTAGCATTAATTATGTGCTAAGACACCCAGGGCCTTGTAATAGGCATCTGTATGTTATTAAAATCGGAGGGGAGGGGAGCAGAATTAAATAAAGATATTAATAGAAGATCAGGATTCTTGCTAGAGTCTTGATCTGGTTGCTGCTTCCTGGTTTGTTGGCGCTAATCATCAAGTTAAGGCTGCAGAGAAACCTGGATGTATTAGCTCCCTGCTTGAGAGCTAGACCTGAGATCCCGTCCACTTCCCATTTGCTGCTAAAACATCCTGGTTCACTCAGCATGATGGCACCCAGCCGTCTCTCAGGATTAAAGCGGAGGATAGATTGATTTTTAAAAAGAGGTCATGAGCTTGAATGCAGTTTATTCCTACCTCGATATCCAGAGTCCCATAGGGGACCTACCAATTCTGTCCACCTTAACTTTGTCCTTTTAAATAATTAGGCTCTTTGGCTTCCTTCCTGTGAAAGGAATTCACTGTTCCACCTTCACTGTGTGTTTACTTCCGAGCACTGTTACAGCCAGATGATTGTTTAAATTCAGGTCCTAGGGCACAGTAGTTAAGGCTGAGTATTGCTCTCTGTTTAGAGATGGGCTCTAAAATCCTCATGCTCCCTGCAATTGTCTTGGAACTTGCCCTGGCTCAGGAGGCTGCAGAGTGGGGGTAGTGGTCCAAATTTGGGTCTATTTGAATAAAGGGTTCCCGAGATACAGCCTGGCACAAATCCAGCTGGTTCTTGTAACACTTGTTTTCACACATCTGGGGCCTTTACTGTGCCTGGCACCCATCACCCTGTTGGGACACAATATTGCGAGAGTTACTGACCTGAGAGTTTGGCCCTAGAGAACAGATCCAAACTGTGTGTGTACGTGGGGCTTAGAGGGAGGATGTGGAAATGTGCGTGAGTGTGAATAAGCATAGCTGATGGCGGAGTCCCAGGGTAGTTCGCGGGGGGATGTGCTATAGTCAGAGACCCCCAGCCATCCTCCTCGACCGGGGGTTCAAGCTATTTCTGCCTGTTTGAAAGGAATTCTTTTACACTGTTTGGAAAGTAGCATCCAGTACCCCAGTGAAGTTAGAAGGCCCTGTTAGTGTCTTGCATGTCCTGCTGCTCTGAATATTGCAATGCTGCATATGATGCCCGTGCCTGGCTCAACCCACGTTGATTCCCCTCCGGAGGGACCTGGACACACGCTGGGGGAGGCATGTGTGAAAGCGTGTCTGGTGTGGGGTTACTCCGGGCGACGTGCTCTGGTGATTCAACCCCAGTTGTGTTCCTAGTCCGCGAGGAGAACGAATGCTGGGCACCGGTGTGCTAGGTTTGGCTGGGGTGGCACCACTTTCTCACCTGATACAATTTCTAGCCTGGTGTCTTAATACGGCTCGTGCAAAGTGATTGTGTGCCTGGAGAGCAGGCTCCACCCTGAACTGCTGATGCAGCGCTCTCACGCAGCTGGAGTTATGGATCGCATGCGGCCTGTGGGCGAGGCTGGCCTTTGGGGCCTCGCTATGTTACAAAGGCTATGGGGGGGGGGGTCTGATGATCTTCTGGGGGCACAGGGGGCGTTGGCAAGGAGGAGCGTGGATGCGGCACCTTTGTAGGACAGGTGGTGACTCTCGGAGGGTGGATGCCGCAGCCGGAGGTGGAATTGCCAGCGTGAGTCCATGTACAAGTGTGAGCTGTCATTAAGCTAATGTTAAATAGCAGTGAGAGGGGCCAGCTGCACAATCACTTGGTGTCTGTCTGCGCCGGGAGGGAGCAAGATCTTTTCAAGGCTAAAGTCACCTAGAGCAGTGGTGTGCAAACCTCCCCTGCTTACCGTTAATGGAATCTGTCCATGTCCCACCTCCCCACTATGGCACAACCACGGCAGTGCTGGCGGTAGCCATAAGACTCGTGAGCAATTGAGTAGGGTCTGAGCAGCCCAAGGGGGTTCCCTAGTCACTGTTCATCGTCGTTCTGGCTCCATCTGATCACTGAGTCCATGATTTTTATGTGATCTCTGCGCCTCAGCCAGCTCGGGCGGGCAGGGGACTTGGGCTGTCAAAGTTAGGAGCGGGGAAGGGAAATGTACTTGTTTAGGGCCCTCAATCTTTTAACACTGGCCCACTGAAGTGAGCTGGGGTGGAGTTGGCGTTGCTTCCCTGCCTTCTGTAGGGTCCTTGCCACGGGCCATCTGGTTTCACTGCTCACCCTCCACCCCCACCCACAAACAGTCTGCCCCACAGTTTGTCATCAGTGCTTGCCAAGATGTGGGGCCACATTCCTGGGGCATCTCTTGGGGCTGCGGCGAGCAGATTCCTCTTCCAGGGCTGAGGTGCCCTTGGAAAGTGTCTGAGGAGAGGTGAATGGAGGGATGGAGCGTGCCCCCTGCTTCTGTAGCTCCTGAGAATGGACACTGGGCGTGTCACAGATCGGATGGTCACACCCCTTAGCCAGCCAGGGCACAGCCTATGACCAGATCTGCTTTAAGCTGAAAGTGGAAGGGTAGATAAAGCAGCAAAGGGGAGAGGGAAAATATGCTCTGGGGAGGGAGGGCTGAGAAGGGGAGACGCACACCAGCGTCCTCGCAAACTCTGAGTTACGGTAACCCACATGGAATGAAACTTTCCACCCGTTGTGAAATAACCTGGGCCTGTCCTTTCTCTCCCTGCCTTGTCAACAGCCGCACCCCCCAGACATTTCCCCGCAGGCCCACGCTCACCAGTGCACTACAACAAAGCGCACAGGAGGGGGAAGGACCCTTTGAGAATCACACCACATCCTTTGCTTAGGACAGCAGCACCTTACCTTCAGACCCCCCCGATAATCACGCCTCCCTCCACTAACCCCATCTCCTGCACAGAACAGCTCTTGTTCAGAAAAAGAACTCACCGCCGAGAAGCGTCGGTCCCGCGGAGTTAAGGGTGCCCAGTGGTACCTTGTGCCTTTCCAGGACAGCGAGTTCAGCTCAGCTCAGACTTCTGAAAAGCAGGAACTAGCGTTAAGGGAGATGCTGACTGCACCACGCATCCATAATTCTGTCCTCCTTGCACAATGGCCAACATGCATCCTAGCCCTGTTCCTTACAGACAGTACAGAATGCTTGGGTAATAGGGCATTTGAGCACAGGAGCGCCATCTAACACCTACGGGCATGTCTGGGCCACGGACGCTGTTTGCATAGCCCTGTCAGCCAGGGTTTTTCCGACAGCGTGGGAACCTCACCTCCCCACTGCAGTGACGGAAGTGCTCTTCTGCGTCTACGTGGCGGGGGGGTTGTTTGCCGGCGCTGGGCAGGAGCGTGGTTTTTCTCACGCCCTTGGCTGGCACAGCTGTGACTATATAATGCTTCAGTGTAGACTGGGCCTAATGCCAAACGTGTTTAGATCCGGTGGGCTCTCTGTGGAGCTATGTACACCTGCCCGACACTTGCACCGAGTCCGCTCCACAGGGTATAAGGTCGTATCCCTCTCTTACGCCCTCTTCAGCTTTACCTCAGGCTTCCAATTAGCACCGTTCTTATGCTTACCCCTCCTTAACCCCACAGACCCGTCTGCCAATCGCCATGGCAGGAAAGCGCCATGTATTGCTACTGACATGACCTACACAACTTCCTCATGTCCCCTTAGTACTGTGTCACCCTTACCAAAGGATTTCCAGGGGCAATTGCCAGCCCTCAGGGGGCAGAGTTAAGGTGATGTTGCAGGGATGGCATGTACCGTACCTCTTTATTTCCTGGCTTTTGGCAGTTTAACTGAATTCAAAGGTTCTGGAAGGGCACAAGATACCATCGGGCAACCTTAACTCTGCACTGGCAAAGTGAATTAACAAGAGGCCATTAGAATTGCAAGGCTGCTGTGTTGTTCTTCTTTTCCTTTATGTCCTTGATGTCTGATCTCAGATGCTCAGATCTGGCTATGACTGGCCTGTCCCCAACCCTACCCTCTCCTGTTTGCTTTTCCTTTGTTTAAATCTCTTATGCTGCCTGAATTTGTCAGCAGAGTTTTCTCTGCTTCAGTAACTCCTAGGATCGGACAGAGCTGGAGTGAATACCCACATAGCTCGGGCAGCTTGATCTAATTGCAGCCCTGGGTTGCCAAATCTAAATAAGGGTGCACTTCAGAAACACGTGCCTTTTCCCCATCTCTTTTAGGAAAAGCCGGGACCGGCATGTCTGCAAAGTGCTCTCCCAAGCATGCAAGTCTGTCTGGCCCCCCTGAGTTCTGATAGCCTGCCCTATCTACAGGGTGTTGCAATCCCTTTTCTCCCTTCCGGAGAGAGAGACCCGCCAGCCAGCGTAAAGCAAACACCACCAAGCCCATAACTTCTAGGCTGTTTTCAACTAGTCTTGGCTGCTTTCTCCTGTCCAGTCCATTGCTCCTTGGTATTTTCTCGCTGCTAAACTCCTCCTAGTATGTTGGACCCAAGCCTGAGTAATTACAGGGCAAGGTACCCGGGAGAAGCAATGTCAAGGGCCTATGTTATGCTTATACAAAGCACATGAGATTTTTTTTTATAGGGGAAAAAGCAGTACCCCGCATTCATTGAGAATACAGCAATGAGCATATGTTTTTTAGTGTTATACCTATATTATGAACACAGTTTTGCTAGTTGATGTTTATAGTTATTAGTTTCAAGTTTGGATTAATTTAGTGGCTAGCCAGATTGATTGCAGAGGGGAACTGGGCTTTGTTGGTTGCCGTTTGATGCTTTTGGAGTTGTTGGCAAGATGAACCCAAAGCCCTATGGGAAAGCATTTTGTTTTTATAGTTGTTGAAGTTTATGGATTTTGCTGTATTAGTTCATGATTGATTGTTTTAGTGGGTGGTGTTTTTTGATGGCTTAAAACATTTTTGGGAGGGTTATTTTGTTTGTTTTTTATTTTAATTAATTATTTTATGTTTTAAGATTCTAGCTTTTATTTTAAGGTTTGTTAGTTTGCCCCTTTTTTAATTATGGATGCGCGTTGATTTTTTTTGGCACATTTAAGGATTTCTTTAGGGTTTTTTAGGGTTTGGTGTGGGTTTTTTGCCATTTGTCTTAAAAAAATGGCCTTTATATAGATGTTTTGGTGCACACTTTTTATTTACATAAACAGTTTTTTGCAGAGACCTTTAAAAGGTAACAAACAAGTGTTTGATATTGAACCAGAAAGGCATTATAAATTAGACTTTACTAAATTTTGCACCTTTTTTTTTTTACATTGGGGCCTAGGCCTTTGAAATGTCTTTCATTTAATGAACATACACAGACAAAATTCTGTCCCTTACTGGCAAGGCGTGAATAAAAAGAAAATGGCTAACTGGTATTCAGTATCCTATTGATTTATTTGAATACCTTGATTTTTACTATAAAACATGCACTGTACATAGCTAAAACATAACCAGTTATGTAGCACGGTACCCATCGTACAACACCCAGAGGGGATGGAAAGGGGGTATATGGCAGCTGGCTCTAGGCTGTGGATTTATGAAGCACCCTTTGGACACGTCTGGAATGTAAAGCGCTTTACAAAGTCCTGGGGAGCCGTCAGCATTGAAGGGGTTAATTCAAGCTTTTCTGTCCTCCTCCTTCTGTCCACTGGCTCCAGCTGTTGACCTTGGCTTCTCCTCCCACAGCTTCTTCCCCAGCATCACCCTTCCTGTGGCCCCCTCCTCCTGAAATCCTCCTCTGTGCTTCTGCTTCCCTCTTAACTACCGCAGCTGCCCAAAACTTGGCCTTCTGGAGTCTTCCAAACGGCCCTGTTTGTACAGATTCACACAGACCTGGCGTGGGGGTGTCGCTCTCTGGCCATCCCCCTCTGCTCCTGTCATTCCGGACAGCCTTTTGGTATCTCACTGCCTCCTTGAATCTCTCTCTCAATCTCAGCTGTAAATAGCCCCTTCCGCTCCCTTGTCTGTATCTCTTAATGCCTCTCCCGCCCTCAGTCTAGTACAATGGCCGAAAGGGCGGCGGGGGTGGGGCAGCTTCTGGCTATTTGTTTTTTATTTAGACTTTTGAGAAGCAGAAAAAGGCGCTTTTATTCCACGCTTCGTTTTCTAGCCGCCGTCGGAAAGCAAGTCGGTACAAGCCGCAGCCGCCCACGGGATACAAGTCACCGAACCAGTGCTGCAGGGCCGATACAATGGACATACCAGCCAAGCACCCTGGCAGGGTGGCTGGGTTTGGGCTGTTCTGGTTCACGCTGACTGTCGCTTATTCACGTATATTGCAGACTAGGGTTCTTTTCCTGGCTTTGCGGCATGACCTTGGGCAAGTCTCCGTGCCTGAGTGTCCCCTCCTACCCTGAGTGTGTCTTCCGTTTAGCTCATATGCTCTTTGGAGCATGGATTCTCTTAGCAAGGGTTGGGTACAGAGCTATTGAGGCACCTGGTGGCAGTAACAAGTAGGGCCTTTTCTCAGTCCGACCGTATCAGTTTATGCAGCATCTCATGCCATGGGGCCCTGATCTCAGCTGGCCCCTAGGCCAGGAGTGGCCAACCTGGGGCTCCAGAGCCAGATGCGGCTCTTCAGAAGTTAACATGCGGCTCCTTGGATAGGCACCGACTCTGGGCTGGAGCGAGAGGCACCAGCTTTCCAATATACCGTCCGCTGGGCTGGGTTAGATCTTCCCAGGTTTTCCCGGGGTTCCGAATAGAGCCGGGAGGGAGGGGGACCCATGGCCCGTGCGTTGCTCTTGTAGGGCCTAGCGAAGTCGGTGGCAGCAGGATGCACCGTGCGACGGACACTCACGTGACCTATGCTTGCTCCCCCCCCCCACAGGTGTGCACGACCTGTCCCATGATGATGCCCAATCCCTGCAGCTTTAACGCTCATCAACGGATGCACAAAAACCGACCCCCTCACGTTTGCCCCGAGTGCGGCGGGAACTTCCTCTTGGCGAACTTCGAGGCCCACTTGAAGGAAGCCTGCCTGCATTTCTCCAGGAGGGTGGGGTACAGGTAGGCCGTGCTTTCAGCTTCTCCTTACGCAATAAACCGGTATCAGGGGGGCTTGGGATCCCCCTGGCCTTCCTGCAAGGCTGGAGGCGGGTCCTGGAGGGGTCCCAGTCAGGTGAAGTTGAGAAGCACCGGACTAGTCCGATGGCACAGGCTTTGGATGGCAGATGTTGCAGGGAGAGGTTTCCGTGCAGATTCTTTCTGCTTGGCTCAGTCGCTGGTGCAGCGTGGAGGATGAACTCTGAGCCTTGCTCCCTTCTTCTGGCCGGCGTCCGTTCGACTGCTGGTGAAGAATTTTCCTCTCCCTATAAGAAGGGGCAGGAGCTCCTAAGTCAGCAGTTCAAATCCAGCCCTGGTTGGTTGTGACTGAGCTGTGGGATGACTGGTGGCCGTATGAAATTAGCAGGGTTGGGGGGGATAGAGGCGAGGCTCGTTCCAGATGTCCACAGTGTGCCCCACCGTCACAACTGGTATTGTCCATCTCAGCAGAGGCCAAGGTGGTGGAACTGGGCCCTTCTGGGTCACAGCTGAGATGCCGCGGTGGGCCACCTGTTGGCAGGAATCAGACTCGTCCCATGGTGCACCTGGCCTGTTAATAAAGAGGCTTGCTGGATTCAGGGTTGCCAGCAGCTAGGAGAGGAAGGATGCTCCAGCAGTTAGGATTCTAGCCCTGGACGTGGGAGACCCAGTTTCAGTTCCCTGTTCTACCACAAAACTTCTTGTGTGACCGGGGCCCAAGTCACTTACCTAGCCTCTGTGGCCCATCTGTACAGTATAGTGAATAGCCCTGCCCCACCTCATGGGGGGGGGTTGTGAGGGTAGACGGCAAGTTTAAAACAAACATAAGGAAGAACTACTTCACATGGTGCACCATTAACCTGTGGAACTCCTTGCAGGGGGGTGTTGTGAAGGCAAAAATATGGCTAGGTTCGAAAAAGCACTAGATAAATTCCTGGAGGATAGATCCATCAATGGTGGTGTGGCTGTGGGGTAGGGGCCAGGGGCTAGCCTCAGTGGCTGGGAGCTTAGGGGCCAGACAGGACGCTCTCATGGGCTGTAGTTTGCCCACCTCTGATCTAGAAAGTGTCAGAAGAATTCCAGCTGGGCACATCCCACTAAGCCTGCTTTAAACTCTGCCAGCACATAGCCTGAAGCGGACTGTCTTTTCTCGCCGGTTACCGGAGCAGGGCAAAGTCCGTGACCTGATCCTGCCCCTCTGCAACAGCCATCTTACCGTGTGTTCTTGCTTCCAGGTGCCCCAGTTGCGCCGTGGTGTTTGGAGGAGTGAATTCCATTAAGTCCCACATCCAGACGGCGCACTGCGAGGTTTTCCACAAGTGCCCGATCTGCCCCATGGCGTTCAAGTCGGCCCCCAGCGCCCATGCTCATATCTACACCCAGCACCCGGGATTCAGCAACCAGCAGTCCAAGTAAGTAACCTCAGCCAGGGACCACCGCAGGCTGGGATCTGGGGAGCAGATCCAGAGCCCCACCCAGTCAGTGGATGGAGCGAGAGACCTCTGAGGAAAGCCCTCCAGCGCTCCGGGAGGGAGTGGAGGAAAGACCGTTCTTCAGTAAGCACCGTAGCTAGGAGCACTGTGCCGTTCAGGCGGCCGTCTGCCAGGCAGGAGGGAAAACCAGAGGCCACGGCGCATTTTGGAGAGCGGCAGCAGCTCTTGAGTTTACAGCACAGGTCCTCTCGGGTTCTGTTTCTACCCTTGAGATCAGGTCCACGCTCAGAAGTTAGGTCAACCCAGCTACGGTGCTCAGGGGGGCTGAAAAAATCCACATTACTGAGCTATGTAGGTAAGCTGACCTGACCCCAGTGTAGACGGCGCAAAGGGGACGGAAGAATTCTTCCGTCCACCTCTCTGGGATGCGGATTAACTACAGCGGCAGAAGGACCTCTCCCATCGCTGTCGGGAGGGGCTACGCTGATTGGGGTTGGGGTTAGTCCTGCTTTGAGCAGGGGGTTGGGCTAAATGACCTCCTGAGGTCCCTTCCAACCCTGATATTCTGTGAAGCACTGAGGTGGTGCTGTACTATTTCAAGTGTAGACAAGCCCCTAGTTACTTGTGGGTGGCCCAAGGCAGCCACTTGATTTTATCTTTTTTGTGGCTCCGTCTGTAAAATGGGTCTAAATACGCCAGGGCTTGGGGGTCAAGTGGTAAGGAGAGGAAAGCACTTTGAGATCCTTGGATGAAGCTCTGTTAGAGAGTCTCTCCCCCTATCCAGCATCCTGCTGCCCTCCATCTCAGGAGCTAAAAATAATTGGACACTTTGCTCACGGTAGCGCCGTTGAATGTGTGCTTTCCTTTGGAAGCACACAGTGTCTGCCATCCTCCAGTGTGCTCCTGAGATTAGGGAAGATACTTGAGACTGAATTACGCTTAATCAGCAGCATTGCCTAGTGAGCAGGATGTTGGCCCAGGACTGGGAGACCTGAGTTCTCTTCCCACCTCTGCCACTGAGTAGCTGGGTGACCTTGGGCAAGTCACTTCCCCTCTGACTCTGTCTTAGAATGTCCATTCTTTGGGACAGGCACTGTCTGTACAGCACTTAGCACTATGGGGCCCTGATCTCAGCTGGCCTCTGGTATGTAAATAATTTTCCTTGTGGGCTTTTTCATGTTTGAACCAAATTCAGGGAAACATACATTGATTGTTTCTAACCCATCCCCCCTCTTCTACTCCCCCCCCGATTTTCAGAATGATTTACAAGTGTGCAATGTGTGACACAGTCTTTACCCACAAGCCCCTGCTCTCCTCTCACTTTGACCAACACCTGCTCAACCAGAGGGTCAGCGTTTTTAAGTGTCCTGACTGCCCGCTGCTCTTTGCCCAGAAACGCACCATGCTGGAACATCTGAAGGTAAGTCGGGCACCAATACCCTGTTTACTAGAGAGGTAGGTGAGATCTGAGTAGGAACCCCCTGAGCTCTATTCCCTAACTCCCCGTATCCTTGAGCGAGTCTCTCCCTCCCCGTGCCTCGGTTTCCCCACCTGTAAAGTGGGGATGATCCTAACCATGTTGTGGCCCTATCACGATGCTGCTGTTCACTAAAGCCCCAGCTTTCCACAGGCCTAGCCTGGATGTTCTCCACTGGTCGGCGGTCTGGCAGGGCAGGGTACTGGTGCCTGGATGTGTTCAGCTTTCTTTTTAGTGTGACTCTACCTGCCCTGGGATTGGCCTGGGAACCAGCCAGGCCTGTGCGCTGGTCCCTAGAAGCCAGTGGAACTGGTTTTAGTATCTGTCGCCCTTCCAGTACGGCTGTAGATTATTCGTTCTTTGGGATAGGGACCGCCTCTTCATTGTGTGTACAGCACCTTGCACGAGGTCGCTCAATCAGGGCCGCTGAGTGCCACTGCCATCTCCTGCAGTGCTAGGAACACGCACGTGCACGTGCACACGCACACGCACAGACACAGACACAGACACAGACAGACACACACACGCACACACACCCCTGGCTTCCTCCCCCACCACTCCGGGATCACTGCATGGGCTGGAGCCTGGATCCGAGCCTTGGCAGGCTGACGCCCCTGTCTGTGTTTTACAGAACACTCACCAGCCGCAGAAACCCAAGGAAGACCTCGCCAAGAAGCCAGTCGCCCTGCTCACCCCCAAGGAGGAGCCCGTGGAAGTCCCCGTCTCCAAGATATCCGAGTCGTCGTCCTCGTCCTCGGAGGAAGACGAGCCGCCCAGCTCCCCGGAGCTGCGCAAGGCAAAGCGGACCCGCTTCCAGCGCAAGACGGACGCCAGCAAGTCGAAAAGCAGCGGCTGGACGTGCGGGATGTGCCACTCCTGGTTCCCGGAGAGGGATGAGTACGTGTCCCACATGAAGAAGGATCACGGGAAGGTGAGAGGGAATCCCCGGGCGAGTTGCTAGCCCAACGGGAGGAGAGCTGGTGCAGTTGATCCACTGGGAGCCTGGCCCTGTTGAAACACGGAGAGGGTAGGAAGGCAGTGTTTTGTATGTTGCCTGTGGATTGGGATTCCTGGCTGGAGCAGCCTGTGTGGCCTAATGGTTACAGCAGGAGAGCTGGATCTCCTGGTTCTGTTCCTGACTCGCTGCGTCACCTTGGCAAGCAACCCGTTCTCCGTGCCTCAGTTTCCCCACCCAATAAAAGCCCCATGCAGTGGGAGAAGGGGCTATCCGGTACACTTGAGAATGGGCTGATGCAATGGCAGGACCCATGGCATTACCTGTTCTCTTGCTTCCTCCAGTCGGTGAAGAAGTTCCCGTGCCGTCTGTGCGAGCGGTCGTTTTGCTCCGCCCCCAGCCTCCGGAGACACGTGCGAGTGAACCACGAGGGGATCAAGCGAGTCTATCCCTGCCGGTACCGAGCAGCCTCCTCTCTTTCTGGCTTCGGGGCGCAAAACGGGGGCTCAGGGTGGGAGGTGTTGATGCAGTCCGCAAGGCTGTCTCAGACTCCTGGGGGGTCTGTTCTCCGCTCCGGAAGGGGGAATCAACGTAGTGCTCGGACTGGAAGCACTGGGTGGGTCGGACTCCTGAGTTTCCTGCCCGGCTGTGGGGAGAGAGTGTGCTGTAGTGGTTAGAGCGGGGGACTAGGAGTCGGGTGTCCTGGGTTCTAGACCTGGTTCTGCCGCTGCCGTACTGGGTAGGTAACATCACCTCTCTGAGCCAGTTTCCCCAGCGGAGGGGGGGGTGGGCTTGACACCTGCAGAGCACTGTGAGATGGGAGCAGTAGAGCAGGTTTAGGGATCGTCTGTTGTTCACCTCCAGCGGGCGAGGTACCTCCCGGAGCCTCATTCCCTCCCTGGCTCTGGTCCCTCCCAGGTACTGCACCGAAGGCAAACGCACCTTCAGCAGCCGGCTGATCCTGGAGAAGCACATTCAGGTGCGGCACGGGATCAAGGTGACCGACCAGACCAAGAGCCAAGAGGTCGTCATTGCCCGGATGGGCCCCGGAAGCTTGCAGGTACGGGGCCAACGGCTACAAGGGTGGACGCTCGCAGCTCGGAGAGAACGGGGGGCGGAGGGGTTAAAATAACTTGCAAACAATGCAGCCACCTCTTGGGGGGAACGTGGCTGCCATTATAACAACCCACAGCAACGTAGTGCAGTAGGTCAGGGCCGGAAGCAAAGAATCTCATCTTGGGGTGGGGTTTATGGCTTTGAGCCGGGATGTGCAGTGAGCACTAGCAGGATAGCTATGGGGCTCCTCCCTCAGCACCGTTCCCACTGGTGCATGAATCCTGGCCTGGCCCCATCTGAATCGTCAGCGCCACTGTGTACAGCTCCCTGCCTTTTGGCTGGTGGTCTCCAGTCTGACTAGTTGGCTTGAGAACGGCAGCAGGGAATACAGAGTGGAGGCTGCGGGATGAGTGTATTTAGGCCAAGAAGCGGATGAGGGTGGGGCTGAGTCTGCTGCCAGGGCCGGCTGATCGTGCATTGGGATTTTCATCCAACCTGAGATCTTGCGGCTAGAAGGGAGCCAAAGGATCATCTTGTCTGAGCTCCTTGGAGCTGCTCCTGTCCCCTGCGGCGAGGCGCGGGAGGGCCGTGTTCACTGCATGGGGCAGGCGGTTGAAGCACACAGGGCTCAGGCCCTGCCCTGAATTAGGGATCAGATCTCTCCAAACGCCTCCTCCCCCAGGTGTCCAGCAGGAAGCGGAAACTCTCCTCGGACGAGGGTGATTCCTGTAGCGAGGAGCCAGACAGCACCACGCCGCCATCCAAGAACCCCAAAGCGGATCGCAAATCTCCCTTCCGCTGCCGCAAGTGCGGCTACGTGGCCTGCAGCGCGGCCGAGTTCCAGGAGCACATCCCCCAGCACAGGACAGACGAGAGCTCCCACCAGTGCCGGGAGTGTGGCCTTTGCTTCACCTCCCAGGTCTCCCTGAACCGCCACCGTTTCATCACCCACAAGAAGAAGAAGGGGGCGGGGGAGGTGGAGGAGCCCAGCCCCCGCGGCGGCCACGAGGGCGGGGCCCAGCGCTCGGCCGACGGCAAACTTGTGTGCAAGGTGTGCGGGAAGTGCTTTGACACCCAGCTCAACCTGAAGACGCACTTCCGCACCCACGGCATGGCCTTCATCCGGGCCAGGCAGAACGTGAGCCCGGAGAACTAGGCGCGAGCGAGAGGGCAGCGCGTGTATATAATCTCCGCACAGAGCTCATGCGTCCGGCCCCACCCCCGCTCTGTGCATCGGTTCAGTACCTAGGCTGGATGCGTCCGCCGTGAAGAGAAACGGGATCCTTAGCTCTAAACCTGGAGGAACGTCGGACGGATCCGCTCTCTGGCTTCTTTTGGTGGGTGGCCTGGCTGAGCCCAACGCGGGGCGGGGAATTGGGCTGGTTTACTGTGTAGGGAAGCTGTAGCTCGGAGACTGCACGGGCGAGCAAACGGGGCGCGTGCCGCTCTGAATGATCACGGGGGACGTGGCCTGCTCTGTCCACGAGCGCGTGTTTGGATTGGCATGGGCAGTGGCTTCCCCTCATTCGAGCAGAGCAGTTAGTAGTCCCTTCCCAGTGTTGCTTATAGCCCAGGGAGCTGTTTCCCAGCTCAGAGGATGGTGTTGTGGTGCCAGGGTGGTGTTTGCAGGCTCAGCTGCTTAAGAATCACCTTTCCTGAGCCCTGTTTCTGCTCTTTCTGATGGGCGCTTCCCCCACTTCCTGGGAGTGTGCCCGAAGGGCGTCCTTTTTCTCCATGAGCGCTGCTGTGGGAGAAGCCCCCAGCCGCCTCCCAGGGCAGGGAACCGGCTGGGAATTTAAGTTACTGTGTTGATAAGACTTTCACAGCAGGATACAAGGGTTTTTTTGGTAATGTTGCTTATTTTGTATTTTCATCCGGAGCTCCGGGAAGAAATCTTGACCTGACTCTCGGTTCGTTGCCTGGTATCTTAACTGACAGCGTCGAGCCGAGTGTTTGTTGTTTGTTCACTAACTATATTCACCCACTGAATGCATGTGTTAGGAATCCTCTTCACAGGTTCACTTGCACTAACTTCACACCTTTCTGGGGTTTGTACTAACTTGAAATACAGGGTTGACGGCTGCAGGTGGCCTGGATTTAAAAGGAAACATTTGGCTATTAAGCGGCAGGTGACGAGCAGAACTGCACAGCTATGTGTGTATGTGTGTGTCTTGAAAATATGTGTGTGTCTTGAAAATGAAAGCAATAACCTCAGGAAGTGAGGTCTGGCAGGGAAATGGACTGAGAGCCAGGGCAGTGCAGTTAACCCTGCATGTACTATATAAAGAGTGTCTGAGAAGCCAGAAACCACTTAGTTTGATCCTTGCCTACCTCCCAAGGCAATCCCTCAAAATCAGAGGGGTGATTAGTCCTGAGTGAGTTTTCCCCCACCCCTTTGCTAGCATTTGTAACAGCCTCTGCTTGTGGGCTCTTCTCTCTTTACCAAAAAATGAACCAAGTTATCAGCAAATACTAAATCTCTTTACAGCCACAGGGGTCAAAGGATAGTTGATCAAAAACAGAGATTTTGTTGCAGGTGGGGATTTTATTTTTGGCTGGGGGGAGGATCAGCACCTCAAAAGGATGCACCTGAACCCCCCTTCTCCCAGGTCTTATTGGTTGAGAGCTGAGCTTAAATCTTATCTGTGGGATGAGATGAAATTCCAAGGGCCCCCCTCTGTGGTGCTGCTTGGAAATGCTGTTTGTCCAGGCAGAGTAGTGAAGAAGCAGAAGGAGCTGGTAACAGAAGAGGGTAGCGACTCCATTTCCTTGCGTGGGGCTGCGAGAGAACTTGGATCTTGAATCCAAGGGAGTTGAGAATTAGTCTGTTCAAAGCCTCTTGTTTGAAAACCTCTGCCAGGTTTTTCCAACCTACCAGGGCCTTAAAGTCCCAGCTGGTTGTAAATAACCGGGTAATTTAGAGGGTAAGAGAATGTGCTTTGTTAGAAGCAGAGGGGGACACTAAACCCTCTTTTTAAAAATAATTATGCAGAATTCAGTTCTTAGACTTAGACACTTTCATTCCCCACCCATATGCACCCACAGGCCACCCACAGTTAAATCATGGCAGCTGGCATTGCAAACTCTGCAGGCCTCGATCTGCAGGAAAAACCCCACCCCAGGCCACATTCATTGACCAGAGCAAGCGCTACCCTGAAACTCACCCTTTGGGTTCAGCTTTCATCTCCACTTCCGCTTTGGGTTCTGGGTCCCTCCTCTGCACCGATAGCGCATTCTTATACCACGTGACCAAGATCACAGCCCAGTGAAGGGCTCGGAAGCATTTTAACAGCAGTTTTGGACCGTCATATTGCAGCAGTATCTATAAGAATTTTCAAAATTTGTGCAAATGGCTGCGTCCCTAAATCAGGTTTGGAAAAACCATTTTGACTTGTTTTGTTTGTTACTTTGGCTTCTGTGCTTCAGTTAGGGTGTTGTGTAATTCTTATTTCGGTAACTTAACTTTGGGTTATGTTTTTAATGGTGAATAACTCTTAAACTGTGTGTAAAAAGTTCTGTAACATACACTAAAAAAAGAAAAGCTACTGTTGTGATTTTATTTTTTCTTGTTTAGAAGAAGGATTTGCCGTTTTTAAGTTCAACAGGATAACTTTCTTCCCCCTCCGAAGATGGTTTGGTTGAAAGGAACAAATGCGGTTGTTTTTTTAATTCACAGTAAACAATTTTTTTTGATCCAATTGAATGTTTATGCAGCAGCATTTGAGGTTTTTAAAAAACCACACACCTTTTACTGTATAAAACTGCAATCAACTATTCCCAATGCTGCTTGTTACATCCTGCCTTCCACCATGGTCGTCAGCTGCAGTGGAGTGGTAACTCTCTATTTTTAAGCCATTTAGTTCCACTAGCAAGAGTAACCAAGCTGAAATGAAGGTAGCTACATATTTTAAATTTCCTCCCAGTTTTTTGCTTTGTCTTAACTGTCTTTTCTCCTGCCCTGAAAAACCCTACACTTTTGAAAAATATATTAGCTTGGAGCTGTGAAAGTGTAAATGCTGTTCGATAAGATAGACGACCCTAAAGTTTCTACAGTTTTAGAGAAGAAAAACAAATTGCTTTGTAATCTTTGGTGATTTTATTTCCCATGCACTTCAGTGCCTTTAGATTGACTTCTGTTTAAAAAAAAAAAAAGTGAGAAATCTGCATTTTGTTTTTAGAGGGGGTTTGTGAACTGATGATTATGCTACATTAAAAATATGGGCACTGCAAAAGGCTCTCAGGTATTCTTTATTCTTGTAGTAATAATGCAATTAAAACTTTTAGTGGTTTAACTTCTGCTGTACATTGTGTTAATTAAATGGTTTCAACAGTTTTAACTAGAGACAGGGATGGTCAATGGAGTTGGTTTTGGGGCCTGGTTCTGGGCTGGGTCCCGATGTGGTTAGACCTGTCATTCTGGCGTGTGTCACGTGGCCTGGGTACCAAATGGCTCACTGCCAAAGTGGCTTGGTTTGTGCTGTATGAAGGCATCAAGTGAGGGGCAGTCTTACCTCGTAACTCACTAGATAAGAACATGGAGAGATGTTACCTGATGGGAACACAGTAATCCTGCAAAGACCGTATTTGCCTGGCAATAAAGGTTTAACAATTGCATCTTTTTTGTATGGGCTGCGGGATTTCCCAGTGAGAAGCAGGACAATAAAAAGAGGGATGAACTTTGGCTGCAGGAAAGCAGAAGTGTGTTTAAGGGCTAGCACAGCAGTTTGTGACAAAGGCCAGCATTCCCTCTGTGCTACTACCACTGATCTAGTTAAAGTTGGATTTGAACTCCTGATGCCTAGCCAGCTGCGGAGCAGTTACACTGACTTTCGTCTCCAGGGTAAGGCTGAGCTGTTAGACTCTCTACTTAAAGGATTTTTTGGAAACTTTCCCCCTTTAACCCAGGTATGTGGCATTTGCACTGTCTACATGTCAGTTTTGTGAGCTAGGGCTGGGATGGTGTCGGAATGTAATAGATAAACGTGGTCCCAGAGGGACAGGACAGGTGGTGTATGAAGCAGCATAAAAGGTGGTGCAGGTTCCTTTAAACAGCAGTTTATTACCAGGAGGTGGAGGGAGACGTCAGAACTGTGTGAGCTGCTGTGTTCGGTTTTTACAGAATATACAAGACTAGAGGATTTGTGCTGTCCGGGATGGAGCCGCGGAAGAGGCTTGTTAAAGACTCTGACAAGTAATGGGGTAGGAAACGTGAACTGTTCTCTTAAGAAGCTGGATTTTCAATCTAGATTTGCAGTCCAGGGTCTAGACACTTCAAAGCAAACCCTTGGGGAGGAACGTTCCCAGCAGGCTCAACAGAGGAGGGAGAATGTGATGTTGCCACCTTTTAAAAAACAAATGAATTCTGCTGAAGCTGAACAGCGCCCATTTCCCCTCACACGGCTTCAGCGTGGGCACTTTTAGGCTGGACACTCCTGTAGCTCTTCTGTTACCGAACCAGCCCAGTTCTGCCATCTGCTTGCTGTTCCCTTTGTTTTGAAGGGAAAACGCGTTCCACTCTTTACCGAGGGCTTTAGGAGCATCTGAGTCTTCCAACTATTACTTAGCTACCTGGGAATGGAGAGGACACCTTCCCTGCAGAAGCCAAATCTCCCCTGGGTCAGGTAAAAAGCACAAGACACCAGTGAGGTCATTGGTCATTCCATGAGTTTTCTGTGTCCTACTCTGCCCACCAAAATGGTGCATTGATTAGGTGGCGGTTTGCTTTAGTAGGAGGAATTGGAGGCTTTCAAGGAAATCTCTTCAAGGTAGCCAGGCAGCTTTCTTCTGCCCATGGGCGAAGGTGACCAGCTGTCCCAATTTTATAGGGACAGTCCCGATTTTGGGGTCTTTTTCTTATATAGGCTCCTATTCCCATTCCCATTCCCATCCTGTCCTGATTTTTCACGCTTGCAGTCTGGTCACCCTACCTCTGGCCTTGTCCAATAACACTGGAGAAGGTTTGGCTCCCCAGTTCAACATGGGAGCTGATGAAAACACTCTCTTTCCACTAGGCTGGAGGCTTGGTCGGTACAGATGAGAGTGAAAAATCTACAGCTGTTTCTGAAAGCGGAGCAGAGGTTCGTGTAGAAAATAAACCATCAATTTATTCTTTTTATACAGTTACGGAGGAAGGAGGGTTGTTTTTGTTTTTTTTTACTCTGCACAATAAGACCGAGCAGCTGTTCTTGTCCCCGTGAGTCCAAGGAGTAGGTGCTGGTGCCTGAGAAGAGCTGGCCCAATGCCTGCTAAGCTGTTCTTTGGTCCGGAGGACAGGCAGGTTAACCTGCCTCCTCCCTGCCTGCACCTCAGAGCAGAAGGAAGGCAACATGCTGGGGGGCTAAGACTTCAGAGGAAGAGGCTCTAAACATGATTCAAGCCACCTCCTCCTCCCACTCAGTTGCCTTAAATTAGTGGCTTCAATCCACCCTTGCAGCAGGGTATAATGCAGGAGCAAGGCTGATGGACACGGTTCCCCTTTGGATCCTGCAGACACGTCTCTTCCCTCCTGGAGTCCTGGCTCAGAATCGGAGCATGGCCCATCCATCACAGTTTCTCCACATAGTTCCCTGGGAACAGCCCTTCTTTCCCCCGTATCCTGCCTTGCCACCAGCCTGAGGGGTCTGAAAAGGAAAAGAGGGCCGGTAGCAGTCCCAGCCCGCTGTACAGCGAGCTTGATCGACCCTGTAATGGGGCAGCAGCCACATCCACGTTTTACCAAGAACGGGTGGTTCCCCAGCACGGATAAAATACGCCCCAGTCAGCCTGGTTGTGCTTTCCACGCGGGGACAGTGATCAAGCTGTGGATACAGACGGGGGAGGGATTTCTGATCCTAGACACCCCTAACCCTGCAGCCAAAGCCAGGAGGAGAGCCAGCCTGTGGCAGCTAGACCAAATCGGACTGGAAAGAAGCTGCATGTTTTGAACCAGCAGGGAACTAAAAATGGCTCGAGCTCAAACGAACGTGGGCCTAGCATGACAGGAGCTCAGCCTAGATTCTCATCAGTGTCCAGTGTAGCTTTAAGAGCTACACACAGCGCTGAGGGACAAGGCCAAGGCCCAGCCCCCAAGGAAGAGCTGGAAGCTCAGAGCCTTAGTGGCACCAGCTGCAGCTTAACACTATAGACCCAGGAGTATTCACTAGCCCAGGGGTGAGCAAACTATGGGCCACAGCAGGACTGTGGGACAATCCTGTCTGGCCCCGGCCCCTCCCCTACTGGCCCTGCTGGGGAGCATTGCAGCAGCTTGACTGGATCTAGCATGCATGGAAGGGGTTGGATAAGGGGGAAGGGTCTTGGGGATGGGGAGCAGGGGGCAGTTGGATGGGGCAGAGATTCAGGGTGAGGGTGGGCAGGGAACAGGGACCTGTTGGATAGGGTGTGGGAGTCCCCGGGGGTCTGTCAGGAGGTGGGGGTGTGGATAGGTCAGGACAGACAGAGCAGTGGGCTCACCAGAGGGGGCAGTCAGGGGACAAGGAGCAGGGTCAGTTGGATGGGGTCAGGATTCTGAGGGGGGCACTCAGGGCAGGAATGGGAGGGGGCAGCTAAGGGGCATGGCCAGGCTGTTGTGGGCGGCACAGCCTTCCCTCACCCAGCTCTCCAGATGGTTTTACAACCCCATGTGGCCCTCAGGCCAAAACCCCTGCACTAGCCCTGACTCAGAGCCCTAACAAGCTGGTGCAGGGGAGGCTTCTGGCCTGAGCCCATGGCCATGTTCAGGGCACAGCAGAGTGCCTGGCAGCCACTTGGGCAGGGGGCTAAGGGACTGACCTGGCTTAGGCATCAAACTCCAGGAGAAGGTGGGCAGCTGAAGTTCCTGAGTGTCCTGGTTGGGGCCTGTCAGCCGGGAGCACCAGGCCAGCGGCTGGGGCATGCAAAACCTCTCTCCTCAGCAGGGCCTTGCTGGGCGGCGGGCGTCTGCCCATCCCACGGAGGGGGCGTGGGGTTCGGAGGGCTCGGTGCTGATGGCTCTAAGCTCCACGGGTCCCCGGGCCGGGGGAAGTGCTCGCTGGGGTGTTTTTTTAACCTGGTTGGGCAGCATCTCTCCTCCCTAACACATGGAGGGAGCCCAGCGCTTCAGAAGTCCTGGCTTCCACTCCCTGTTGTGGCAGCCTAGTCACACCCCTGCCCAGCCCTTACTCTAACCACTCACCCGCACTCCCTTCGAGACGCACAGCCCAGTGCGGGAGGAGGGGCGGGCAGGCAGGGGGAGCCGCTTACCTTCTCGAATGATTTCAATGCATTCGTCGGCGTTGAAGCTCAGCTCGTCTGTGTCCTGGGCATCATAGGCGTAGAGGGCGCGGCACTGGGGCAGGCGCGGCTGGGGCTTTGGCTTGGGTTTGGGTTTGGCTCGCCCGCCTCCGGGGACAGGCTTGGCTTCTTTCGACAGCCTCCGCTGCCAGCTGAGGAGAAGAGGGGAGGAGATCAGCCCCCTGCGTGCCCCCACCCGTGGGTGCCTGCGGGAGCCTGTCGGTCCCCAGCTAGCAGGCTGGAGGCTGGTGCTTTAAACTCACAGGGGCTCTGGTGGAATATTCCTGCAGCAGAGCCCTTAGGAGCCAGGGCTCACTTGTGGGGCGGAATCGGGACCTCCCAGGCAGAGACAGGGTAGCCCCACGCTGATCACCTCTGCCTGGCATCAGCCAGGGGAACGGCATCACCTCTTCCCGCCCTTCGGGACTAGCCCAGCCCAGCCCCGAGCAAGCCGGGCTCTGTGAGGCTGCCATCTAGCGGGTGCTGGGAGAAGCCAAACTCACAGCTCAGGAAAAGGCAACAGCCGCATGGAGGCCACGGCTGGGCCGGGCAGGGCTCTGACTCCTGCAGGGGGCGGCTGGCTGTGCCCGAGGAAGGGGACACATGAGGGATTCGGTTCTGGAGTCTCCCAGCGCCACTGACTCCGCTTCCAGGGTGGGGCCGGGAGCCTCTGGCGGAGGCCCCGGCTGGTCCGCTGCTGGTGGGGTTAACCCTCCGAGGGCCAGAGCCCTGCGCGCTGACCCAGCAGCCTGGGGCACTTACCCGGCCGCGCCCTGGTCCGGCACATTCATGAAGTCCAGGTTGAGCTGGGCAGGGAAGGCTTTGGCCTTGGGGCTGGCTCCATGCCTGGGCAGCGTGGGCTGTTCCATGCTGCCCTGCCGGGCGAGGGAGACACGGTGCTGGAGAGGGGCCCGGGACACAGGGCCCCTGCGCCGGCTGGCGTCACTCCTCTCTCTGCCTGGAAAGGGGGGAGGGGGGAGAGTCACTTGGAGCCGAAGGAACCCAGGCATCCTGCATTGGGCACACAGGCCAGCCTGCATGGGGGCAGAGGGGGTGGTGTGTGTTTTGGGGGGCACGGTAAGGAAGACACCCTGGGGCCATATCTCCTCCTCCCCAGCGTGGGGTGATCGATGGTACGTGTGGGGTGACGGGCTGCATCTGCCCCAACGATCCCGTGCCTGCCCCATGCTGCAAAAGGAGCCTTGTACCTGCCGCAGGCGGGTGGTTCCAGCCGGGGATGCTGCTGCTGTTCAGGTACCTGCTCTTCCTGGTGTCCCGCCGCGTGGGCCCTGCAGTGGGAACGACCGCGATTAGCCCTCCCGCCTGCTCTTCCCCCTAGACCTCCCCGCATCCCCCAGCGCAGGGTTGTCCCCTGCAGCGTCCTGCCCGGGGCTCTGCTGGCCCGAGATCGGGTCCCATCCGCACTGGGACTCCCTCTCTGGACAGTTTCCCCCAGACACTCACGGGCGTTCCTGGGCAGCCCGGGCCCGATGCTGACAATCAGCACCTTCCCGTTGATCCGCAGCAGCGCCACGTCACCCTGGCAGATCTGGAACTGGATCTGCCGGGAGCCCGCTGCCCCCCAGGGCCCCCAGCCATCCTTCTTGACCTTGAACTCCAGCCTGGGGGAGGAGGGAGAGAGAAACCAGCTGAGCCATCAGACTGAGCTAAGCAGGAGGGAAAGCACAACCCCCCCACCCCCAGGGGCCTGAGTACAGGCAGCGGGACAGGGAGCCAGGCACTGGATCTAAGCAGCCCTTGGTACCAGTATAAAGCAACCAGCAGCACATTGCAAAGGTGAATTGGGAGATCATGTGAGATGCGGGGCCCGCACTCAACTCGGGCAGGAATAGAACCCAGGAGTCCTGACTCTCCAACCCCCTGCTTTAATCGTAACACCCCACTCCCCTCCTAGAACTGGGGACAGAACCCAGGAGTCCTGACTCCCAGCCCTCCCTGCTCTAACCCTTAGATCCCACTCCCCTGCTAGAGCTGGGGATAGAACCCAGGAGTCCTGAGACTCCCCCACCATCTTCCCCCCACTTTAATTAGACCCCATTTTTAGACTGTAAGCTCCTTGGGGCAGAGGCTGTCTCTCTCCTCTATACAGCACCTAGCACCAAGGGGTAGTGGTCCCTGGCTAGGGTTGCAAGGGGCTCTGGTTAATAGGAATAGTTCCTCTCCAAGGGCTTGGAATGGAATCCAGGCTCCCAACCCTCCCACCCTCACGCTGTAAGCCCACCTCATTCCAGGGCAGGGAGAAGAACCCAGGAGTCCGGGTTCCCCCAGCCCCCTCCGCTCCACCCTGCTAGGACCCAAACACAGCTGCCTGGGCCAGTTCTGCCCAGCGGGGCCCCCTGCTGGCGGCAGCGTGGACTCACTGGTTGCTGAACTTCACGGCCAGGGGCCGGCGCGTCCTCTCCTCGTAGCGTTTACACAGCAGGCTCAGCAGCTCCGTCTTGAAGACGGACTCCAGGACGCTGTCGTACTGCGGCTCGTGGACGATGAGGAAGTCGTCCTGCAAGGTGCTGCCGGGGAGGGGGAAGCAGAGGCCGCGTCAGCCGCGAGGGCCCCTGCCAGGCTCTCTCTGAGGCCGGAGCTGGTGCCCGCGGGCTGCCCGGGGCAGAGGAGGTGCACGAAGCAGGCCGGACTCCGGCCCAGGGCGGGAGCTGCCGCTGGAGAGGTAGCTCTGGCTGAGCTCAGCTAGGGAAGCGGCCTGGTGCCGCAGTCCCCGGCGCGGGGCTTGGCCACCCCGCCAGCTGGGCCAGGGCTGGGCTGGGCTGAACCAGAGCCCAGGGGCACCGGAGCCTGCCAGGGCGGCCGGTGGGCTCCTACCTCAACGACACCGACTGGATCCTCTCCAGCTCCACCTGCCGCTTCAGCACCTCCTTGATCGTCCCCTTCTCGGGGCCCTGCTTCACCTTCTCCCGCCCGATGAGATACAGGAACCGGGGCGTCAGGATCAGGTCCCGCTTCACCATCTGGGGGGGGGGGGGGGGGGGGGAGGGGGGGGGGGGGCCAGGGGGCCCGCCCGGGGCCGGGGGGGGGCGCGGGGGGCAGGGTGTAAGCACGGGGTGTTGGGCAAGCCCAGCAGAGCCTGTGGGGCATGAGAGAGAGGAGGCAGCTAGGGGGACCGCACAGCAAGTGTGAAACAGCGGGGCAGGGGGTGGGGAGTTCAGAGGATCCTATATAAGAAAAAGACCCAAAAATCGGGACTGTGCCTATAAAATCGGGACATCTGGTCACCCTAGAGGCAGCACACATTGGCTCGTGGCCTGGGGTAAGATGGAAACAAGCACGTGGGGGAGGGTAGGGTGGGGTGGGGGGGAGGAGAAGGAGGGGGGAGCTGAGAGGAAATGGGGGAGCAGAGCCCAGCCCCCCAGGCAGGAAGCCGGTGGGGGGGGGGGGGGGGGGGGGGGGGGCCGGGGCCGGGGGGGAGCAGAGCCCGGCCCTGGGGCAGGAGGGCGGGGTGAGTCCGGGGAGGAGCCGTGGGCGAAGGCAGCAGAAGGAGGCGACCGGGGGCCCCCCCGCGCTCACCTTGAAGCGCCGGTCGTACTTGGTGACGGTGTCGGCGAAGTCCACGCGGTCGCGCCGGCCCACGAAGCGCCGCAGCTCGGGCCGGCTCTCCAGCCCGACGTAGTCGCCCACGAAGTTGCGGTTGAGGCTGTTGCGCCGGCGCTCCTTCTTGTTCAGCAGGATGTTGGAGGCTAGGGCGGAGGGCGTGGGGCTCGGGGTCAGACCTTGGCGAGCGGGAGTGTGCAGGGGGGTGCGTGTCCCCCTGCCCCAACTGCGACTCAGGCCTCGTCCACACGGGGGTGGATTCTGGAGCAAGGCTGGGCCCATTGTGACAGGCCAGAGCCCTGCCCCCAGCTGACTCCCAGAGCAGAGCTCAGAGCACAATGCTGGAAACATGGTCAGCAATACCAAATCCCCCGCGCCCTGGGGAACCTGACCCCAGGGGTCATCCCGCCCCTGCTAAAACCTCCGCGGCCGTTCTAGCTGGAATTGGTCTCGCTTCAGCTCCCAATCCCTGGACCATGTTCGATCTTTCGCTGCTAGACTGAAGAGCCCGTTATTAAAACTCGTTCCCCACGTACGTCATTAGCGATGGGATCCAGCCACCCCTTATCCCTCTGATGAGCTCCATGAGCCTCTCGCTCTAACCCTTGAACCCTCCTCACGGCTCTTGTCTGGTCCCTTCCAATTTACTGATCTTCTTGCTGGGTGGGCACCAGAACTGGACTCTGGAGTCCTGCTCGGTCCAGCTGGTGTCCCGGGGGGACAAATTTTATTCCACGATCACTGACTTAGGCAGCAGTAGCAGAGCTGGTGGGGGTGGGGTGATGGGGCATTGGTGGGACCCCTTTTAATTGCACCTAAACATTACCGGGGGCAGTTTCCCAGGGTGGACAAGCCCTTACGCCTTTGTTCCACCCAGGGGCCCTCTCACTGAACCCGGCAACTGTTCTCCTGGAGCCCGTCCCTGACCACCAGGAGCTGTCTCTGGCCCAGCCTCAGAGCCAGGGGGGCATGCCAGTGTGTGTGTGTGGTGCGTGTGTGTGTGTGTGTGGTGTGTGTGTGCCCCCATGCCCAGCAGTCACTGCAGGGGATGGCTGCAGAGCTCAATGGGGAAACCTCAGGATTGGGGCCAACCCCAGGGGCAGAAGGAAGGAGGGACGGGCTTATGGGGATGACCCTGGGCAGGTCACTGCAGCTCCGTGCCTCAGTTTCCCCATCAGAAAGTGAGATCAGTGCTCCATCTTTTCTCCCAGCCTGGGTCTATCCGGTGCGCAAGTGCCAAGCGGCAAGAACTGCCTCTTGCCATCTCCATGCAGTGCCCGGCCCATCCGGGCCCTTCTCTCCCTTCAGGCCTCTCGGCACTACCGTAATACACCTGATAGCTACGCGGCGGCCGGAGGTGGCCGGCCTGATTCCGCTTTCCCCAGGACTGGGCAATTGGCGGGGTGTGTGTGTGGGACCCACCTTCCTCCCTCATGCGGATGTACTTGCGCACGGCCACGTGCTTGCGCCAGGCCTTCTGGATGACCCGGGCGTATCCGTCATAACGCCGCTCCCGCATCTCCTCCAGCAGGAACAGCTGTGGGGGGCAGGGGGCACAGGCTTGGGGGGGGCTACCAGGGTGAAGCCCTTGCCCCCCCCCTCATGCCAGGCCCAGCCTCCCTAGTCCCCAACTGGGAGCCAGCCCCTTGCGCTGCAGACAGCCCCCCTCCCGCACTCAGCAACTTCAGGGTCTGGCCCCTCCACCACTCCAGGGACTACCCCGCTCCCCTTGGTCTCCCCCAGCCCCGCCAACTCACCAGCTTCAGGGATTCCCCCCCACCTCCTGGAGGTCCCCCCTCCCATCCAACTCCAGGGAGTGCACACACACCCCCCCACCGACTCACCGACTCGGGGGCCTTGATGAAGACCTTGCTCTGGCCCAGCTGGTACTGGTCGGGTTCCATGTGGACGGAGCACAGCAAGTGCACCACGCCCTGCTTCTCGTCCCCCCGCCAGGCCGGCCACGTCTCGGGGGTGAGGATGGCGTACCTGGGGGAGAGGGCAGGTTGTCCTCGGGGCTCAGCAGGAGAGCGGGGTGGAGGAGCTGCGGAGGGACGTCTCCAGGGGCAGCCCCCGGGAACCCAGCGAGAGAGGATGAAAGGCAGGGACACCCCGGCCTTGCCCCTGGCACGTTTCCTGGACCAGAGCCTCCCTACTGAGCCCACGTGGCACCACAGAAGCCATCAGAGCGGCCACCTCCCTCGTGGGCTGGTCCCCGGCGCTGGGATCGAACCGGGGGCCTCCAGACCCCACAGCATGAGCCTCCGCGCTGAGAGCCAGACTCAGTCACCTCTGACACGGCGCAGTCACAGGGGGCAGAGGTAACTCAGGGCCATAAAGCAGCTACCAGGGGGACCCCTGCGTCAGCATGGCTCATTCTTGCCTCCCTCTGTTCCCTGTCAGGGGGGACCCCGGCTCCTCCGCCCGGCGCCCCGTCCCATAGCGCCTGCAGCAAGAGGCCGAGGCTTGTGCCCCGGCTCCTCCCCTGCCCATGGGGCGGCAGCTCCTACCTCTGCAGGAACTTCTGGAAGAGCCGCCGGTAGGCGTAGCCGGCCCGGCGCACCCGGATGTTCTCCCGCAGGCCCAGGTATTCCACCTGGTGCTTCACCCTGGGCGGGGGGTGGGGAGAGACAGGTAAGAGCAAGGGAGGGGTAACCAGACACCCCGCTGCCCCACCCGTCTTCTGCCTGGCAGCAGATCTCGCCCATATAGGGAGATGGGGATCCAGCCGTCCCCAGAGCCAGGAGGTGGAGGGGAGGGGCCAACCAGCCCTACAGAGCAGGGAAGAGTCTGGAAAGGAATGAAGGGGAAACGCCCCGGGGCTGAGGGTGGATCGGCCGAAGGCTGGGTGTGAGGGGATTGGGGGGCAGGGACAGAAGCTGCCCCAGGGGGAAGGGCAGAACAGCCCCCGGCTCGCAGCCCTGGCCCCCACCTGCTGTCCTCCCAGTCGCGGGGTCTCTTGGTCTCGTTGGGTTTGATGCAGCGGATGTAGTGGGGCGTACACTTCGTCAGGGTGCCCACCAGGTCGTTCGCTTGTTTCTTCAAAGGAACAAATCAACGTAAGCCCCAAAAGAGGGAGGGTCTCCATGGTAACTGGACCCCCCCATTTATCCCCCCTACCCCATTCATCCTTTAAATGGGGTCACAATATGGCTGCAGAGCCAGGCGCTCAGAGACCAGGGTGATGGGCGGCCATATTACCCCTGTGAGGACAGAGACATCCCACTGCTACTATCATAAAGCTCAGACCGGATGTCCCGTGTTTCGATAGCTCCTCCTCCAATCTCCCAAACCCCGCCCCCTCACTAAACGGCCCAGTCAGGGAGCGCTGAAGGGCAGCTGGCTCTGGGGTGGGGCGCGGCCACTGTCTGGCAGCGCTAGGCATCCCATGTCCAACGGCTCCAGCCGGCTGGTGGGGAGGCCCGGAGATGAAGCAGTGAGAATTCCACCCTGGGAAGGGACGGGGCTTCCCCCCAGCTCTTCCCCCCCTTGGGTACCTTGATCTTGCTCCCGGCTGTGGTGGGGCGCCCTTTCTTCTCGGCATTGATGTTCTCAGGAAAGAGGTCTCGGATGAAGGGGCTAAGGTGGGGAGGGAGGGAAATTAAGGCAGCGCCCGGTGGGGCAGGGAGGTTTGGGGAGGGACTGGCTGGGAGTTGGAGCCTTTTGCCCTCTCCGTCACCAGCTGGAGGCCAGCCCAGGAGCAACCCAACATGGGACGAGTTTGTTGGGCCTCAGCTCAGCTCCCAGGGGAGGAGCATCCACAGCACAAAACCCACCGTGCTGTTCAGCTGTCTACTCAGCAGCCTAGGTAGAGGGGCCAGGGATTGCCAGCCCTACCCCCCACAACCCAGGGCCGCCTCCAGGACAGGGTTAGTGAAACGGATGCGTAACCCAAAGCAATGAAAATATTCAGCTCTTAACAGCACCACGTCCTAAAGCTGGGGATAGAACCCAGGCGTCCTGGCTCCCAACCGCCGCACTTGAACCACTAGACCCCACTGCTCTCCCAGAGCTGGGAACAGAACGCAGGCAGCCTGACTCCCAGGCCCTCCCCCTGCTCTAACCACTGCCCTGCACTGCCCCCCTGCCCCGGGAAGCGGCACTCACAGCTCACTGCTCTGCATCAGCTCGATGAGGTCGGTGAAGAGCACGTCGCGGTTCCGCTCACAGAATCCCTCCACGTCGTAGGAGACCTGAGGGGCAGGGAGCCGGGGTTTCAAGCAGAGGCCCGGGGAACCCCCTGGAGCCGGCGTTCTGGGGTTGCTCCCTCCCACACCAGCCAGCTCCCTCCCACAGGCTCCCCATCACAGAGCCCATGTCCCCCCCTGAATGCAATTCCACTCCCCAACTGACAGCCCCCCCAACACTGATTCCCTTTGCCCTCTGACCCAGCCTCCCTCTCCACCCTAATCTACCCCTCCCCCAGCATCTTCTTCCACCCTAATTCACCCCCTTGCCCTCCCAGAACCCCTCGCCCCACCCCCCTCACTCCCCTTTACCCACCCACCCCCTCGCTTGCCCCAGGCCCCCCCGCCCCAGCCCCCCTCAAACCCCTTTACCCAGCCCCCCTCGCCCTCCCCAGGACCTCCCGCCCCAGCCCCGCCTCACACTCCCTTTACCCACTCACCCCCTTGCCCGCCGCCCCAGCCCCCGCCCCCGCCCGGACCTTGCCGGCGTAGTGGTGGACGATGAAGCCCTTGTTCCAGCTGCTGAAGTGCTGGTGGGTGCCCACGGCCATCTGCAGCTTCTGCAGCAGGCTCTGGTCGGCGCCCTCGCCCTTGGCGTGCATGGTGGCGCACACGTCGTCCAGGATGCTCATGAGCCCCGGCGGGTTCTGGGGGGAAGGGGGGGATGCTACTGCTCAGCCAGGAGGGGGCGCTGTTCCCCTGCCCGCTCTCACTCTGGCCTGTGGGAGAGCCTGCGCCCCCTCCTGGGCAGCTCTGGGGCTGCAAGGAGGGAGGGTTTGGGGCTCCCCTGCAAAGCGGGGAGTCCCCCACAGCACTGAACAGACCCCCATTAAGGTAGAGGAACTGGGGGTACGCTTGGCTCTCGGGAGATCCCAATAAAGGTGCAGCTGGGTGGGGTCCCCTCCATTGCTGATTAAGAAGGGGACTAGGAGAGGTTGCCAGGGAGACCCCAGGTCCCAAGGGAGACCCTGATTAAAGGGGAGTCTTGCGGGGCAGAGCCCACCACCCAGCTCAGATGTATGCGGTGGGAGGGGCAGTTCTGGGGATCCCAGTTCCCCAGGGATCAGAGACTCGAGGCGGCAGGGGTCCCAGGCTTGGGGGAGGGGTCTTCCCCCGAGGCCTGAGATATTTGGGGTGGGGGGAGGAGGACAGGACGCTCGCTCACCACTTTGCTCTCGATCAGGTCGCAGACGATTTTGTTGTTGAAATAATCGATGGGGCTCCAGCGAATCCCTTCCTGGACGTACTCCTCCTGGGGGGGAGGGGAGGTTGTGAAGGGGGGAGGGCTGAGATCGGGGCAGCCCCAGGTCTCGTGGGGGATCGGGGGTTGGGCTCTGCCCATGTCCGAACTCTGGTAGTTGCAGGTGCCGGCCCCCAGAGGCAGACATGGGTGCTCAGACTGCACAGCCCGCAGAGGTGCTAACGCGGGGGCAGCGCTGTGCCAGGCGCTGTACAAACACCGAAGGGCCCAGTATGCAACAGGCGGGAAGGGAAACTGAGGCACCAAGAGGGGGAGGATCATGCCCAGGGCCAATGGCAGAGCTGGGAACAGCATCCAGGCTTCATCCATTGGGCCACGCTGCCTCGCAACCCCATTGGCTGAGCTCTCCCATCCATTCCCACCCCACACCAACTCCTCTCCCTGCCCCTCATCTACTCCTCCCCATCATCTGTCCCCCCCCACCTACTCCTTCCCCACTCCACCCCATCCCTCCCCTTACCCAACCCGTTTCTCATCTGCCCCACCCATCCTGCCCCTCATCTACCCCTCCCCCGCCACCTGCTTCCCCCCCACACCCCATCCTTCCCCTTACCACCCCCCATCCCTCACTGACCCCTCACCTGCTCTGCCTTCAGCGTGAGCTCGATGAAAATCTGCTGCAGCTTCTCGTTCACAAAGTTGATGCAGAATTGCTCAAAGCCATTTTTCTGGGGGGAGACAGACAGACCCGTCAGGCGCCCGGTGTCCACGCTGGGCAGGGCCAGGCTGGCATGGAGAGTCCCCACCCCTACACTGGAGGCGGAGCGCGACCCAAGGGGGCTCTGGCTTGCTCACAGCAGAGGAAGGGGGTCACAGAGAGCTGAGACAGGCCAAGGGTGGCAATAGGGCACACTTGACACCCAGCTCACGCGCTGTTTGTCGCCCCCCCACCGCCCCCACCGAGAAGGGGTTTGCAAATGGTGGGGGGGAGCGGGGATCCCAGATCTTCTCAACGTGCTTCTCCTCTTCTGCTGGCCCGAGCCCCCGAAAGCCAGGAGGGGACCTAGGAACCAGAAAGCCCAGGACGGTCTCTCTCGCGCCCCTGCCCCGCGGTACCTGGAAGATCTCAAAGCCGTATATGTCCAGCACCCCGACATTATATTCCTCATAGTCCTTCTGCATCGCTTTGTTGACAGTCTGGGGGCAGAGCAGAGATGGGGGTGGGAATTCAGGGTCTTGCCTGGAAAATTACAGGCCAAAACTCCAGCCCCCATGTGTGTGGTGGGGAAGGGGGTGACAGAGACCTGGAAGAGTCAGTGGGGGCGGAGCGGGGGAATTCTGGGTCTTGCCTGGAAAATTACAGGCCAAAACTCCAACCCCAAGCTGTGTGTGTGGTGGGAGTGGGGGGTAGGGGGGATGAGAGAGACCTGGAAGGGTCAATGGTGGAGGGGGATGAAGTGGGGTTAAGGGGGATCAGACACTGGGCCCCCAAAGAGAGAGCAGGTGGGGTTCGGCGGCTGAGCTGGGCCTCCCGACTGCAGGTCTGGGGGGTTCAAGGCGCCTCCCCGCTCCCGGCTGGAGGGAGCTGGGCGTGCCAGGCCTGGGCCCCCCGGGGTGGGTGACTCACGTCCACCAGGTAGTCGAAGAGCCGGGAGTAGAGCGCCTTGGCGAGGGCGTCCCGGGTGAAGCTGGCCTGCTCGGTGTTGAGCGTCACGTCGATCACCTCCGATTTGCCCCCCCATCGGCTGTCCATCTTGCGGCTGGTCAGCTTCTCCTTCAGCCGGCCCTGGTCGATGCCCAGGAGGTAGGCGGGGAAAGCCAGGACTGGGGAGGGGGAGGGGGGCGAGGGTAAGAGGGGAGGGTGTCAGGGGCAGTACCCCAACCCCGGCTGCCTCTCAGCACAGTTCCCCCCCTTCTCCCCAATCCTGGTTCCTCCCTCTTCTCCTCAACCCCGTCTGCTAGATTCGCTCCCCCTCACCCCTCGAACTGCCTCCAAGGAGGGTGGGGTATCGGCCTCCTTGGCCCCCGCAGCCCCATGGGACCCTCCTCCCCAGAGGGAGCGGAAGGACGGATACAGGAGAAGGTGGGCCCCTCCCAAACGATGGAGGCACATTAGCCAGGCCCCACCCCCATGTCAGGTGCCTGACATATCCCACCCCATATCCACCCTGAGCCAAACCCTGACAGGGGGTTCAACCAGGCCCTGAGCCAGGCTGTGATACCCCCGTCCAGACCTCAAAGCAGGCCCTGATGGGGACCCCACTACACTCATCTCCACCCCGAGCTAGGCCTGACAGACCCCTTCTGCCTCCCACTCCACATCCACTCTGAGCCAGACCCTGCCAGAGGCCCCCCCTCCTCCCTGTGCTCCCCGCCCCCCACTCACAGTCCTCGCTCTCCACGACGGCGTAGTTGCCCTCCTCCCGGAAGCTGATGTTGCCCAGGTGAAGGATCCCGGCCACGATCTGCAACACCAGGGCCTGCTCCTCCCCTGAGAGCCCCACCACCTCCATGGCCATCTGGGGGGCAGGGGGAGGCATCAGGCTGGGAATGGGGGCGGGGCGCAGCAGGGGAATGGGAGCTCAGGGGCCCAGGATGGGGAGTTGGGGGTGGGGGCAGGACAGGGGAGTACTGGGGCAGATGGGGAGCGCCACAGTGCGGGGGAGGCACCAGGATGAGGGGTGGGGGATGGGGAACAGCTGGAGTTTAGGGGCTCTATGGTGGAGGAAGAGGGGGGCACCAGGATGATGATTGGGGGATGGGACACAGTAGGGGGTTGGGGGCAATGTGGTGGAGGAAGTGGGGTGGCAGCAAGACGTGGGTTAGGGGATGGCGGTACTGGAGGGGCACCGGGAAGTGGTTGGGAGCACTGTGATGGGGATGGTTCGGGGGGGGCAGCAGGAAGTGGGATGGGGGCACCAGGAAGAGGTTAGGGGCACTGGATGGTGGATGTGGGGGGCAGCAGGAAGTGGGCTGGGGGATGGGGGTACCGGGATGGGGCCCTGGGGGGGACATAAGCTCCTCGCACCGATGGGGCTGGGTGGACCCCGCTCCCCCCGTACCAGCGTCTCCTGAAACTCCTGCCGGTCGTTCATGTCATCCACCTTGTAGGCCGCCGACTGGTTGAGGTAATAATAATAATCCGGGGTGGTGATGCCCAGGTTCTCCCGCTGCTCCGGGGAGGCTCCCTCCAGCAGCTGGGCAGGGAGAGAGGACAGAGTGTGTATGTGGGGGTCATGCATTGGTGGCGGGGGGCGCAGCGCAGACCCCCTCCCCCCACATACCGATCCCCCACACACCTGGTAGTAGATGTGGAAGTTTCTCTCGCCGGGGTTCTGGCTCACCACCCGTGACTTCTCCAGCAGGAAGTTGGAAATCTTGCCCCCGTCGGGCTCCCCACCACGGCTGAACTGGATCTCGAAGTACTTGCCCTGGGGCAGGAGGGGAGGCCAGGTGAGCCGGACCCCCGGGTGAGGTCCCCGCAGGAGAGATGCCACCCCCAGAGCAACCCCGACCTGGGACGTGCTCCAGACCCTGGAGCCTGATGGGCAAAGGGGTCATCTGGCTTCCTCCCTCGCTGAGCAGGGTCTGAGGGGCAAGCCAACTCCTGGGAGCCAGGACTCCCGGGTTCTCCCCACCAGCTCTGGGACGGGAGTGGGAACTAGTGGTTGTGTGCGGGGGGGCTGGAAGCCAGGACTCCTGGGTTCTATTCCCCAGTTCTCACAGGGGAGTGGGGGCTAGGGGTTGTGGGGTGACGGGGCTTGAAGCCAGGACTCCTGGGTTCTATTCCCTAGCTTTGGTAGCAGAGTAGGGTCTAGCGGCTGTTGCAGGAGGAGACGGGGAGCTCAGCATCTGGGCTCTACTCCCAGCTCTGCCACTGCTGCATTGCAACAGGTCCCGTTCCTTCTCTGTGCCTCAGTTTCCCCATCAGTAAAGTGCAGCTAATGGCACTAAGCTGCAGGGAGGGGTTGCGAGACTGAGCTGGTGAGCGGCTGTGAAGCACTCAGCAATGGCTGGCGGGCAGGGGGCAGAGAGCAGGCTGTCTGTCAGGCCCCGGCAGGCGCTGCTGAATGCCCCAATCAGGAGGGACTGGCAAAGCCCCTGGGAGCCCGGGACTCACGAAGCGGCTGGAGTTGTTGTTGCGCACGGTCTTGGCGTTTCCAAAGGCTTCCAGGAGCGGGTTGGATTTCAGGATGATGTCCTTGACGTGCTGGGGGCGGGAAGCGGGGCGCTTGTTAGATGAGGCCGTCGGCTCCACCAGGCCCTCCGGGAACTCCCAGCCCAACTGCTCCCGGTCAGCCCAGGCTCCCGGCCCCCCGCCGCTTCCCCCCTGCCCTGTCACGCCCCGTGGTACCTGCACTTTGGGGCCCCCGCCGGACACCTTGGAGATGTAGCCCATGATGTATTTGGCTGCCACGGTCTTGCCAGCGCCGCTCTCCCCGCTACAAGAGAGAAGGGCCAACACTGGCGTCTCCGCCGCGCCAGGGAGGACACCTCCCCAGCCCAGCCCCTTCTGGAGGGCAGGGAGCCTGGGAGGAGAAGCTGGGGGGCTGCACCTGCATTTTCCTGTCCTGCTCCAAGCCAGACAGCGACTCTCCTTTAAAGGAGGCAGGATGGCCTAGTGGTCAGGGCACCCGCCTCAAACTTGGGTGCCCCTGGCTCAGCTCTCTGCTCCGGCAGTCCCTTAGCCTCTAGGTTCCTCAGTTCCCAGTCTGTAGCCAGGACGGGGGCATGGGGGGAGAGGGACAGCCTCGCCCTACCAGGCGTCAGCTCCAGCGCAGCGTCCGTACCCCCTCTGCCAGGGCTGGTAGCAGGGCCTGCGGGACCGTGCCTCAATTTCCCCATCAGTAAAATGCAGAGACCGATGTTAGGTTGTCAGGGGGGGAGGGGAGGCGGCTCTGCGCTGGAGGGCTAAGGCAGGCCAGACACAGAGCCATGCCGCGCTGCTCCCCCACTCCCCTATATGTCCCCTGGCCACTGGGAAAGGTCTTAGAACTAGAACTCGGCACATGCCCAGATGTGGATTCTGCTTTCGCTCCCCCTTCCCTTCCAGGCTCCAGATGTGGACTCTGCTTCTTCCCACTCCCTCTTGCCCCAGTGGATTCTGCCCCTGCTCTCGGCCCCACCCTACCTGATGATGACGCACTGGTTCTCGCCGTCGATCAGCATGTTGCGGTACATGTTATCGGCCAGGGCATAGATGTGGGGCGGGTTCTCGTACTGAGCCTGCAACCAACGCACCGGCAGGGGACGCGGTTATTCCACCGTGCAGGATGTTTGGACCCAGGGAGGTGGCAGGAGAGGAGATGGGGCTAGGCTGAGACCCTCTTCAACTCATCACACTGGTGAGCTGAGCCAGGAGGAGACCCCAGCTCTCTGGTTATTTGTCTCGGGTGGCACTGGGGGGGCCCGTTCCGGGATCCCCATTGCGGGGGGGAGGAGCTGGGGTGGAGGCTGTTCCCATTGCTCCACCCGCTCTGGTGAACAAAACGTGCTAGAGATTTGCTAAGGACTATGGGGACACAGTGTCCTCGAAATGACTCAGGGCTTTGGGGGCAGAGGATGAGGTCTCCCAAATGGTGCTATCCCTTTGCCTTCCTCCCAAGGATCTCAAAGCACTTCACAGACCTTAATTAACCCTCGCAGGGATGGCAGATCAGTGCCACCCCTATTTCACAGATGGGGAAACTGAGGCCCAAGCAGGGAAATGACTTGTGCAAGGTCAGAGGCTGAGCTGGGAAGAGAACCCAGGAGTCCTGGGTCAGCCTCCCTGCCCATCCCTAGGCCAGCCTAGACCCCCTGCGTCCCTGGGAACAGCCTTGATGGGAACTAGTGGGCTGATCTAGCCAGCTCCCCCCAGGGCCTCTTGCAAAGCCATTGCTTAGATCTCCGTCCCAGCGCCCCCACAGCTATACCAGGGGGATAGCTCCTGCCATGGATCCACCCACAGATCTCAAGCCCCAAGTCGCACTCCTGGGGAGGAGACGCCAGCGGATCAGGAGCGTGGTGGGCGCACGGTCCCCTCTACCGGCGCCCCCAGTTCCCTAAGACAGCAACCAGGCTGCTCGGTTTTCAGGAGGGGAATCGGGACCTGCAGTGAACACAGGCGGCTGCCGCTGAAACAGCAAAGAAACCGAGCTCCCGGAAGCCTCTTTGGGCTCTAGCTAGGATACGGAGCAGGGAATCAGAGTGGAGCTGGGAATGTCTCCACACCTGCCACTAGGGGGCAGGCCGGGAGCAAGGCAGCTCCCATGGGGTGGGGCAATGGGGTGCTGGCAGGCTGATCTCGCCTGTCTGGAGCAGGGCGTGGATCCCAGCTGAGAATTCCTGCCTGGGTGACTCACCAGCTCCAGGAATGATCTTCCCCTCCCAGGGGCAGAAGGGGATTTTCCCAGCCGGAATTCACTCCCGGGGCTCCTTGTGGGTCACTCCACCAGATGCACCCCCTCCCCCGCAGGCTGTGCACTGATGGGGAAACCCTTCTTCAAACTACAGCCAACCTCCACCCCATTTAGCCACACCAGGCTTAACCCGAGTTTTCGCTCAGCACACGCCAGGGGCTCTGCCTGGAGCCTGCTCCGGGAGACACCAGAGCTGGGCGGCCCTGGGCTCCCTCCCATTTAGGGAGCAGGCCCCACTCTGCTACATAGAATCGGAGATGATCAGGGTTGGACGGGACATCAGGAGGTCGCCTAGTCCAACCCCCTGCTCAAAGCAGGACCAATCCCCAACTAAATCATCCCAGCCAGGGCTTTGTCAAGCCTGACCCTAAAAACCTCTAAGGAGGATTTTACCACCTCCCTAGGTAACCCATTCCAGTGCATCTCCACCCTCCTAGTGAAAAAGTGTTTCCTAATATCCAACGTAAACCTTCCGCACTGCAACTTGAGACCATTACTCCTTGTTCTGTTATCTGGTACCACTGAGAACAGTCTAGATCCATCCTCTTTGGAACCCTGCTTCAGGTAGTTGAAAGCAGCTATCAAATCCCCCCTCACTCTTCTCTTCTGCAGACTAAATAAGCCCAGTTCCCTCAGCCTCTCCTCGTAAGAAATGTGCTCCAGCCCTCTAATCATTTCCATTGCCCTCCGCTGAACTCTCCAATTTGTCTACATCCTTTCTGTAGTGGGGGGCCCAAAACTGGACGCAATACTCCAGATGTGGCCTCACCAGTGCCGAATAGAGGGGAATAATCACTTCTCTTGATCTGCTGGGATGCTCCTACTAATACAGCCCAATCTGCTGCAAGCCTTCTTGGCAATGAGGGCACACTGTTGACTCATATCCAGCTCATATTCAGCTTCTTGTCCACTGTAATCCCCACGTCCTTTTCTGCAGAAATGCAACTTAGCCCGTCGGTCCCCAGCCTGTAGCAGTGCCTGGGATTCTTCTGTCCTAAGTGCAGGACTCTGCACTTGTCCTTGATGAACCTCATCCTATTTCTTTTGGCCCAGTCCTCTAATTTGTGTAGGTCCCTCTGGACCCTATCCCTACCCTCCGGCATATCTACCTCTACAGACCAAGGAGGAGCCAGAGAGGAGCAACTCAATGGCCCATCTAGTCCAGGATCCATCCAGCCCATCAGTGGATGCTCCAGAAGAAGGGGGAACTGCCCCCCCAGTCTCCTCCCCCCGTGCATGAATGGGTTCCCTCTCCTCTCTGCCCGGTGGCTCTCCCCAGCTGGAGCATGGGGCTAACAATACCAGCCCACCTCCGTAATGCACAGAGAGATCCCTGGACTGAAATTGCTACCTGTTATTGCTCAGGGGAGAGGTGCAGGGGATTGAGGGTCTGACCTCCTCTATACCCCAGGCCAGAAAACCTCACCCAGCGGTTCTTCCATCCAGCCCATAGCTGGTAGTTGAGCTAGAGCAGCATTCAGAAAAAAAACAGCCCAGCTTGATTCCCACACTGCAAGTTACGGAAAATCCACCATGCCCCTTGCTAAATTGTTCCTAGGGTTTGGGAAACTAGAGAGATTCAATCGCTCCCTACAAGTCAGGTTTTCTAGATACCGAATCATTCTTCTAGCTGCTTTCTGAACTTTGCCAACAGCCCGCTGGAAGTGTGGACCCCAGAACCGGACCCAGTCATGGTCTCCCGCATGCTGCCTACACTATACGCCCGTTTACCCGAACTGCCCCATTACCCCACTCCCGTCCTTGTCCCCCAGTGAGATACAGGACACACACACGCTAGGGAGCAAGGAGAGGATCTGGACAATGCGAAGGTTTGGATAAAGGGGCAGAGACTGTCCAGAGCCCCCAGCTTGGGGGATGCCAGCCTGCTGCTGAATGGCTCCTGCCCTCTCCATGATCTGAATCACATCCATGTCTCGCCACCCTGCTATTTGATATTTCCCTGCACAGAGGTACCCATGCTCCCACTCAAGGACCCCTGCTGCAGGGAGGGGGGTCACCGTGGAATTGGAAGCCCCCGGTGAGATGTTTTGGGGGCCCTTTCACCACTTACTGCAGCCCCTCCCCCATGCCATTACTCACGGCTCCCTGGTACATGTCAATCTCGCGATCGGTGAAGTAGGGCAGCTGTTTGAAAGGGTTGACGGAGATGAGGACCGGCCCGATGTACGTCTGGGGTTTCCGGGATAAGGATTGACCAGCGACAAAAGGGAGTGGAAGAAGCAATGGAAAAGAACCCCGGTGACACCTCTGTTCCTCAGAGCCTGACCCAGAATCGCCCCTCTCACACAGCCCACCCCGTCTTTAAAGGGCCACACACGGCTACTACATACAATCAGAACCACCCCCCACACCGAATCCACACAGCAGCAGACACATGGACACATGGACATTGTTACCTGCTGGTAAAATGTGCATCGTGCCTCTTTCTAGGGTGGTAGCCTACTACTCTTCCCCTTTCACTCAAGTGGTGGAGGGACACACTGGGGTGGGATCAGTCCCAGCAAGGGGTCATTATAACCTCACAGCAACCAGTGCATTACAAACACCCATCAGGCAGATGTACCTAATGAGTAAGGGTCCCTGCATTTACAATTAAACTCCCTACCTGGCCATTAATAAAAGCACCCAGGATTATTCAACATACAGAAGAAATTTGCAGCTTCTCTGTTACCCGTCCTCATTCGATCATCTCTCTCACTCTACTGTCTTCCTCTGGAGCAGTGAGATTGGCTCCCAATTTGCTTTTGCTCCTAGTCAATTTCATTATCCAATCCCCAGGATCAAGGCTATGGTGTGTGTTCCTGGCACAGCAGAAACTAACAGGCATAGCAGGAAGGGGGCTACGGGGAGACCTGGATCCAGGCAGAGATTAGGGGGAGAGCTGGAGATAGTTTTCAACCAGTTTTCATTGGAAAACACCGTCTACTCAAAACCGAAGGTTTTTTTGCACGGTCATGTCCATTTCGACTAAGTTTCATGAAGAAAATGTTTCAAAAACCTCAGACACTCTCCCCCTCCCCGTTTGGACATCTTCGGAAAAGTTCCGACTTTTCTTTTCAAAATGATGGTCGATTTTGAAATTTTCTCTATTTTATCTTCAACAAGTAAAAGGATCCAAACCGACATGAAATGTTTTCATTAACCCCAAATGATTTTTTTTTTCCTTCAGCATTTCATTTTGTGCATTTATTTATTTTTTTTGAAAATTTGGCTTTTCATCGTGATTCCGGATGAAACAAAACCCTGAAATCTCCAAACTTCTTGTGAGACAGAAAATCTGTTGTTCAACCAGTTCCAATTAGAAGATTCTATGAGTAAAATATTGAATTTGGTCCCATCCACCTGTCAAGGCAGCACGGACTAGGGCAGCGCTCTTCAAACTTTCGGCATCGCAGCCCCCTTTCGCGCTCCCCCCTCCGCTTGCGGCCCCCCGGCATATGTCCGCGGAAATGCCATCGAACAGAAAGCTTCCACTTTCTTTAGGCGGCATTTCAGCGGGCCAAAAATAGACCACGACTTCGGTGGTCTCCCAGGAAGGATCAGCAGAGTCTTGCGCACCCCCGGGGGTGGTCTCGCGCACCCCAGTTTGAAGACCACTGGACTAGGGGATAGTTTCTGGATGAGTACTCAGGATGCCTGGGTTCTATTCCTGTCTCTACAGCCCTACTTTGGGCATTCACAGTTCTGCTCTGTGCCTCGGTTTCCCCTGCCCACCTTCTGTCTGTCATGCCTATTCAGACTACGAGCTCTCCTGGGCAGGGACTCTCTTTCACTCTGCATCTCTGCCTGGGCTGGGCCCAACACACTGGGGCCACTACCAAGATAGAAATTATACTAATAATCCGTCACAATACTGATATGATCGTTAAAAGCATCTCACTGATGCCTGAAGTGCCTAGATTGCTCCATGTGCTACCCTGGCAATGGGGCGACCCAGAACCAGCCCATCCTGGGGAAGCTGAAGCTCGACCCCCACTTTCCCAATGATCCCCATGCAGCTTTGCAAACTGCTGTCCCTTTGGGCCAGGGAGCAATCAGCATTTCCCTCCCCACACTACCCTGAGTTCCCAGCGTCGCCCTCACTGCTCCTCCGCCCCCGGCAAGGATACGAAGATGTAGTCATCCAGGAAGCGCTTCTTGAGGTTCTCCACGATGGCGTCCTCGCTGATCTTGGCCAGCAGCACCATGTCGTCCACCCCGCTGTGCTTGACATTCTGGGCCTGCCAGTGGTAACGCTCCTTGCTGCCCTGCGCGGGGAGGGGAAAAGCAACGGGGCAGGTCTCAGTGGCGGCAAAGCTCCAGGCGCGGGAGCCCAGGGGACGCCGGTGCTCAGCAAACACGGTGCCATCGAGTTCTGCTCCAGACAGGGAGGGGGGTGGCTTAGGGCTGCTAAGCTGGGGGTTTGGACCAGGAGAGTCCATCACCGGGCTGGCAAGCAGGAGATCGAGGTTGAGCCCTCTGCAATGGATACCCCAGTAATCCTGGGGGAGTCACGTGATCTCTGGGCCTTGGTTTCCCATCCGTCAAATAGGGATCCCTCTCCCCCTCTTTGGCTCAATCGTGGGCTTTGTAGGACAGGGATGGTCTCTGTGTCTGTGCAGCGTGGAGCCCCAATCTCATCTGGAGCACCCCACAATGAGATGGGAGGGAGGGGGGAAGAGACACAGAGAGAGCAAGTGTGTGTGTGTTATTTGGGCAGTGTGTGTGCACACGACTGCCCCCTGCAAAAAAACAGACAACCCGCAATCCACGGCTCCCTCACTCTCCCCTCTGTGCCCTGTCCCCTCCCCAGGCTGGGTGACTGCGATCAAACCCCCCATCCCTGCCCTGGGCCAGCGAGGAAACTTCAGCCAAGCTCCGGGCCGTTGCCAAGTGCTCCTTCCTCCGGCCCACACAGACAATGCGAGCGGTCAGTTGCTACGCGACCATCGCTGGTGGCACTCGTGGAGGGAAGGAACGGCAGTGGGAGGCGGGACAGCTGCAGAGCCTGTGGCCAAGGCTAGGACGACGTTCTCCTTGCGGGTGTTTGGCCATGCCAGCCCAGCCTGCGTGGAGCAGGGTCGGACAGCCGGGTCTGACCGCCGCTCGCTGCGCTGATCATAGCCGTGGTGCTGCCAGCTCTCCCGCAGTATTTGGGGGGTTAGTTCAATCACCAGCTCCCGGAGTCACATGGGATTCTGTTTCTTTTAAGAAAACTCAGGTTTTGAACCTCTCTGACTCGCACCTTCATCGTATCTAAATACCTCGCACTGTTCAGCGTGTCTACTCTCACAGCCCCCCAGGAGGCAGGGCAGCGCAATTACCCCCATTGTACAGAGGGGAAAACCGTGGCACAAAGTGACTGCTCCAAGGTTCCACAGGGAAGTCAATGGTGGAGCAAGGAACCGAACCCAGGACTCCTAAGGCCAAGGCTGGCGCCCTAACCCCTGAGCCCTCCCACCTCTCTGTGGAAAGCTTGGCATGAGTCCTGAAGGCTCAAACCGCCGGTGGCAAATTAAAAAAAAAATAAAGGTTGAGTTTCTTTTTAATCTTCTGACTTAAAAAAAAAACAAACCAAAAAAACCAAACACACAGCCAAGCTGGTGATTTCTGGGGACCGACTCCTGGTGCTTGAGCGCTTGGGGAAGGTTCCTGCCTCGTCCTCCCCTTGCCCTGGCCCATGCAGAGTAAACAATGAAAAAAAATATATGATTTATTTGGATGGTGGCAGTGCCCAGAGGCACCAGGCGCTGACCAAAGAGGGAGCAACCCGACAGGCCCCATCACAGAGTTCTTAGCACCTATGCGGATAATAAAAAGCGAGAGCTCGCAGTGGGGAGGGGAGATAAACCCTTGCAGGCGCCGGCCAATCGCTAGCTCCGCTCTGACCCAAAGGCCAGGACTGGCCTCCAGGATGGGGCACCGAAAGCGCCTGGCACGGATAAGATTTGAACCTGCAGCAGGGCTGGGAGGGGACGCAATTAGCTTCGCTCTGCCGCCGGAAGCATTGCGAAGTTGGGGGATCCCCACACTTATTAAAGGGGGGGTTGGAAAAGTCCCCCCAGGGCCGGCTAGCCCATCACCGCGGGGTTCCCCTGAGGCAGCTGGTGCCAGCGGCAGGAGATTGGGCTGAGTGGGACCGTGGGCCAACAGTGCCTGGGTTTGGTTTGCTCTTGTCCTAAATGGAGCGTCAGCTCGCTGGAGCAGGGAGCAGCCCTGTTCTGATCCCAGCGCTCGGGGAGGGGACAGGCAGGGCCCTCCCAGTCTGGTCTCAGCTCAGAGAGCTGCTCAGAACTTTGCTCCTCAATCCAGAGCGCCCCTGCGTGGCAGCGTATGTCTGGCACATGGGCAGCACTGGTGGAGGGGCCTTTGTGCCACCACGGAGCGGAGCAGGTAGCTGGTGAGACCCCAGGGCCAGCGACTGCACCTCGTGACAGCAGCCCTGCCACGCCTTTGCCACGTAACGAGCCCGTGGCCTGGCCGCTGGTGAATAGGATGCTTAGGTGACAGTGTATGAGCCCTCTGCAGCGAGGAGGGCATCTGAGGCCAGGCCCACCCCTGGGGTGATCTGGAGCTCTGGCCACGTTAAGCCTCAGCAGGCCTGTGAGAAGGGAAGTGCGGTTGCCAGGCTGCCGAGGGGGAAACTGAGGCACGCAGGAAGGAAGTGACTTACTTGCACGAGGTTCTACTGTGAGTCAGCGGCAGAGCCAGGAATAGAACTATGGGCCCTTTCTCGTGGCCCTGCGTTCTAACCACTCAACCGCACTTCCTACCCACAGGCAGATAATGAACTCAGGCGTCCTGATTTCCAGCCCCTCAGCCTCCACCACCAGACCCCACCCCCATCCTCAAAGCAGGGACTAGACCTCCAGGAGTCCTGCCTCCACCTCCCTCCCTGCTCTAACCACTAAACAACACTGCATTCCTACTGCCTCGCCCATTTCGGCGTCTCTGCTCCCTCAGCCAAGGGCCGGCCCAGTATCGTATGGTTGCGAAACCGCCTTCTCCGGCGGCGTTATTCATTAACCTGAGCTGGGCGAGTGGGCAAAATCCCAGCCCAGCTCAGGGAAACTCCCAGGAGAACGTCACGCGCCAGCCTGAATGTCCCACGGTGTCCCTGGAATCCAGAGCGGCTCCGAGCCTCACAGCCACGCAGCCGCGAGTGCAAACCTGCCTATCCGGGGAAGCAACGTCGAGGCGGGCTGAGCCCAAATGGCTCCTCGCTTCAGCCTCTGTGGGGTCCAGCCAAACCCCATGCCTTGGAGAACTCCTACAACAGGGCCAGTCCTGCTACAAGGATTAACAAAAGGCAGCACGGTCCAATGAGTAGAGCCCATGGCTGGGCCTCAGGCCACCTGGGTTCTGTTCCTGGCTCGGGCCTGCTGGTTGATTTCGTGCAAGTCCCATCTACGCTCTGTGCCTCGGTTTCCCCTCCCACCCTATATCTGTCTGGAACTTTGTGTGATCTTGCTGCTGTAGCGCCTAGGAGCTGTGGGGCTGGAGGCTGTACAGACTTTCCCGCTCCCAAAGAGTTTAGAACCTAACCACATCGGTGCGATCTCGGTTGGGAGTGGGGCAGCATCTCGCATGGGGCGAGGGGACTGACTTTTGGTTGGGGTTTCTGCGTGAGCAGCTCCCAGCACCACGGGGCCCCAATCTCAGACAGGGGGAGGGGTCTGTGCAGGGTCCCACATGATGGGAGCCCTGATCTTGGCCGGGGTGAGGCTGGGGGTCCCCCGATCACAGTCGGGGTCTGTGCAGGCAGGACCTCCACTTCCTACCATAATCCACGTAACAAGCCCCGTGGCCGTTGGTGAAAATCACGCCCCGCTCCCTCTCCAAATGGGACACGCTCAGACCTCCCTGGATGCCCTCGCCCTGCTGCAGGGACGGACCCGCCTGCAGGGACGTCCAGAGGGTGCCCCGGTGGTGGGGCTGGCGGAGGGGGAGCCAGGCAGGCTTTGGAAGAACAGAGAGATTTCACTGGCACATTCACGCCCGGCTCCCGGAGCTGCCCCCGCTAGCCAGCCAGGGCAGTGGGAGGAACTGGCCGCCGGGACAAACGCGACCATTGTTTAAGGCAATGGGTTCGCTAGGGGCAGCATTATCCCTGCAGGGCTGGGCACTGCCGGAGCCGGGATCCTGGCAGCTCTGGGGTGCAGCACCTCGTCTTGGCTGGGGGTGGGGGTTTGGGGGCTGAAAACCAGGCCTCTGCTACCAGGACAAGGTTTGACCCAGCTAGTGTATGTAATGCCCCCTGGCCCCGGCCCATCAGTTCACTGTGCATGGGAGTGGGGGGGGTTTAGGGCAAGATCTGGCCCCCCACATAACCCCCCAAGGGTGCCCATCCCCCCAATATACACACAACCCCCACCAGCAGGCACATGCTTCTGCCCCTCCCAATGCAAGGGAGTGCCTATACACGCCTGCCCCACACCCACACACTACCCCCCGGCTCTTCCAACACACAGGGCGGTGTCCCCAGAAACACAGCCCCAGACCCAGCCAGCAGGGCCTGCTCCACCCCAACCGCCCCCCGGTGAACAGGGGGCCGAGGCTGGGAGGAAGGGGGGATCCCTCGAGCAGGGCTCATTTCGAGTAGGAAATGAGCAGAATCACAGCCCCGGGCCAGGCATTTCAGCGGGGGCGGCGGCCGGCACGTGACTCCGCAGGCCTGATCCCGCCCCAGGGGCCCCAGGCCAGCAGCGCTCCCCCGGGCTGTACAAACACCAGAGCAGGGTTCATGGTTAACCAGCCTGGCACAACTGGTGGGAGGGGGAGGGGGAGGGGGAGGGGGAGGAATTGCTGGTCAGGCTGGAGGCTAGGAGCCTGATCATGTTGTGTTATGAAACACGCCTCTCCCTGCCCATAGCAAAGATACCCCTTCCCTACGCCACCTGCTTCCCCACAGCGCCCCGCGACCCCCTCCCCACGCAGCCCCCTTCCCCACAGCGCCCCGCGACCCCCTCCCCACGCAGCCCCCTTCCCCACAGCGCCCCGCGACCCCCTCCCCACACCATCCCCTCCCTCCATGCCACCCTTCTCCTCCCTCCACACCGCCCCCTTCCACACAGTGCCCCGCAATTCCCTCTCCACACCACCCCCTCCCCACACACCACATCACCCCCTCCCCACACCACTCCATGACCCCCTCTCCACAGCACCCCAGGGAGACAGGATCCTCTGTGAGGCGCTAGGGACCAGCAACATCACTGCCGGGCAGGGCTTGGGCTGAAGCTCTCAAATTGCCTCACCACGCCCTTCCCACTCCGGGTAGAGAAACCAAGGCACAGCGACCGCCCTCCCCCTCAGGTCACACTGACAGATACGGGAACAGAGCCCAGGAGTCCTGGCTCCCAGCCCCCTGCTCTATCCACTAGCCCCCACTTCCCTCCCACCGCTGGTTTCCAGCCCCACTCTGGGCTCTAATCAGCAGGGATGACTGTCGCACACATGCATTAATCACCCTCTATTAATAGAATCCCAGTGACGCGCGGGGCGCAGCCACCTACCAGAGCGGAGCCAGAGGGGAAGCCTTTCTGCACACAGGATTGAAGCCAGCAGGGTTCATGCTCATCGTCCACCCCAGCGGGTCTCAGTCCCGAACGCCGGCCTGGGTAACCAGGATCCAGCCGGGGACTCACCACCACCGGGGAACAGCAGGGGGGCTGTGCTCGCCCCAGGCACAGCCTGCAGATTGAGCCCCCCTGCCAACCCCAGCCGGTGACCCCCGCACCCGACCGGTGCCTGCTGGCCCTGAAAGGTGGGATGGGGGTGCCCCAATTCCATGCTGCTGGCTGGAACCAACACCAGACAGACACCCCATCTTCAGGCCCTGTCATGATAGTGTCCCTGCAGGAACAGGATACTCCTGGCTCCAAGCTGGGACACTGCAGTGTTGCCACCTCTCACTAGGTGGTACTCTTTTGCCAAGCCCCAGCTGCTGGAGTCATGTGAATACAGGGAAGACTCTGCTCAAAATTAAAAGGAAAGAGCCTGTTCTCCGTCCTCATGGTCATGGAGAAAAGCTTAAAAACCCATCCTGAGTGTAACCCTAAAACCTCAAAAACTTTATAACCACCACCACCACCCACAGTTGGTCATTTGGTTTGTTTTACTCCAGATTTCCATGCACTTGTGGTTGATGTGGAGCAGAATTAGCTCCTCCTGTTTGCTATAAAATTACCCAGCAGAAAACCCAGTACATCATCATTTAACAGAGAGGGTAACCAACCAGCCAAACAGATTCCCAAGGGACAGTATGGATTTTCCAGCACTTAGAGTCACTGATATCCAGACTGGACATTTCTTTCCAAAAGATGGACTGTAGCTCAACTATCATGTATGGGCTGAATGCAGGGATCATTGGGTTTTTTTGTCTACATGAGGGAACTTGCCTGGCATAGCTATTCCAGAGTAACTCCCCAATGTAGACAAACTATTCCCGAGTACAATCACTTTTATTCTGAAATAATTACTCCTCTTTGTGAGTGGTGTAATTATTCTGGGATAGACCATTTACACGGAAGCTCTTGTGGAATTGCTACACCCGTCCATTTCCTCACTGAGATAAAGACTAAGGAAGAGTCCCTAGCTTTGTTACCCAGAAGGCCAGATCAGATGACCAGAACGGCCCCTTTTGGTGTTTTAAAAACTAATTAAATCTATTCAACAATAACAATGCAGCCCTAGGCCTGCAATTCAGTGCCCGGTGCAATGGGGCCCAATTTGACACAAAGATCTCCCCCAAATCCCATAGCAAACCCATTTGTAACACACTCTCTCGCCACTGCTCTCAGAAACCAGAGCAGACATTAAAACAAAGTCCAGCCCATGCAGCGGGAGGGAATGGCTGAGTCCTCTAAGCATCAGGTTCGAAACAACCAGTTTTCCTAGCACAGGTCCTGTTAAGGAAGGGAACCCTGAAGTGGGATCTGAACACCTTCCTCCTTCCCAGGAACAGAGAGGCCCTGAGACTCGCTGTGCCAGAGGCTGTACTAACATTTTTAAAGTGCCTCTCACCTTCGCCCCACACTAAAGCTCCCAGGTGTTTTTTATGAGCTCCAGTAAAGTCAGTGGCCCTCAGAGCCCCTCCTGCCAGCCTGTGCTCTGACAGAAATTCTAGATACACCACCAGACAGCAGGGGAAACAGGAGCCGTTCAGGGTGACCTGGCCAGGAATAGCACCCCCATCCTCCAACCCCTTTAACATACACACACCCCTTAAAGATGTCACTGTCTCTGTCTGAACCCCTCCAGGACACTTAGCATCAACTTAAATGTCCGTTGTAAGGCCCCGGTCCTGCAAAGGGTTGTGGGGAATCGGTGTGTGTGTGGTTCAGGGGTCACCCAGTGCAGAGATCGAAGGGCAGAATCAAGGGCCCAAACCTTCACAAAGGGAAGGGAGCAAATATTCAGGGCAGAACTCAGACAGGGCCGCAAGCACCCCGGTTAGACAGAGACTGCGGGGACCACACAGGCAGCTGGCTCGGGACTGGCACTATTCTGCCTGCGTTCTATAGCCCCGCAACAAGGATTAAGGCCTTTTAAGAAGTCTAGCCGGGAAAAGCAAAACCAACCCACCCTCCTCTTTCCCCCAGAAGCCGCAGAGGTTCCCGCAGAGAAAAGAAGCCAGAGCCCCAGCCCAGGGGAATAAGCCAGAGGAACGAGAGGGGCGACAAGGAGGGTTTCTTGGGAATCCCAGGCAGGCCAAGGAGGATCCTTCACAGCCCCACAGGCTGTGTCCGACCCAGCTTCTTTCTATCCCATTTGCAAGGTGATTCCTGGCAGCTGCTGCTCGTGGGGGCGGGGGGGAGGAGAATGGGGATTTTAGATACAAAAAAACCTCTTCAAACGTCCCATTAGCTAAATATTAAACTGGAGTGCGGGGGGGGGGGTATGGGATTTGCTGGGCGGGATCTTAAAGGGACCGAAGCTTCTCCAGGGGGGAGCAGGAAACTCACCATGGCTGGGTCGTGGTGACTCTTCCCCACGTCCTACCTCCGCCCCGGCGTGGCTCAGCGGGGACTCATGGCTGGCGCCGGCGATGGGGCGGCTCGTCCTGTCCCGCGGCCGCCCGGGAGCAGCTCCTCTCTCGGGGGAAGGCGGCGGGAGAGGAGCCGGGCTGGGCAAAGCTGGAAGGCGGGGGCGGGGGCTGCGGCGGGGCAGGTACAGGCAGGTGAACGCCGGGCGTCTGCCCGGAGCGCTCCCGGGCTGGGCAAGGCGTGGGGAGGGGAGGAGCGCCCACGGGCGCCCCCTGGTGGAGCGGAAAGGCAGCCGCGCGCAGCTGAGGGCTCCCTCCTCGTCGCGCCTGGCCTCTGCTGGGAGAAAGGGGAACTGCAGGGGTTGGAAACAGTGGACTTGCTTGGGAAATAGACCAGTTTGGTGGTGGTGGTGGGTTGGGGGGTGGTGGCCACACTGTCTACTCTACAATAGACAGTAGCGCAGACGCAGCCGAAGCCACTGGAGAGCTGGGCTTCACGCCAGTTTAACAAATGCAGAGTACACCGCTGCCAGGGCAGAGATCCCAGTCTGAGGTAACCCAGGGCAGCTCCACACACATCTAATCAAACTCTCCCGTTTCACAACTCTCTGCCTGGGGGAACAGGATAATGAGCCTTCCCCATCTCCAGGGTGTTGGGCCAACTGCACCCAGCATGGGGAGTCAGAGGATGGGAGTCAAGATCCCCAGCTCTGCTCTGACTTGCCTGACTCCGGGGAAGTCTCCTCTTCCTGAGCCTCGGTCACTTTGTCCAGGGGGTAGGGAGGAGGGTGCTCTTTTGGAAAGCAGACAGCTCCAGCCGGCAGAGGTTATCAGTGACTGAATCAATCCCATCAGACAGGTGTTTGGGAGCTCCAGTCTAGTTCCCCGTGGACACATGCTGGCACAAACCGGCTTCCTTGTTTACACCCCCTCTGGAAGTGCCATGCTGCAACGGACAAACAGGTTTCAGAATGTTCTTCGAGGTGGGTTCTTCTCCGAAAGTCCTCGCTGGGTTCCCGGCTCAATGTCTCCGACTCCATCACCCACATACTCAGCTCCACAGTCCAGCCCGAGATCCAAATGGGAAGCAGGGCTCATTCCTTCACCTGCATCATCCCCAGTAACGGTAGTTCTGCAGGCAGAGCTCAGGCAGCCTCATGACTGTTAGAAGCTCCCTCAGTGAGACACCTCACCCTGTGACTGCACGTGGTGTGGCATAGGTGTTAGTGATTAGACCTCAGTCAACCATTCTGTTAACCATGCATGAGGGGGAACAGCCCAGCTCCCACTCTGCCAGAGCTGAGCCAGGCCAGTAGGGCTGCTAACAAGTGAAATCTTATTCCCATCACTAGCTGATCTGACTCCAGGAGAAGATCAACCAGGTAAGGCTGGGCCATATTTAGACATTTCCATTCCCCGAGTCTAATTCCAGCACCTTAAGCACAAGACTATCCTTCTGCTCTGCCACTCTCACTGCATGGCCTTCATCAAATCAAATCAGAGTGCCTCAGTTTCCCCATGTGTAAAATGAGGATAATGCTTATCCATTGTGTGGAGTGCTTGGAAATCCTCTGAAGAGGATTAGTATTCAAAGGAGGTTAAAAAAACTAGATCTGTCCTGAAAGCCAGGGTGAAGCTCAGGATCTGCCCCCAGTGCTCCTTCGGGGTCAAACTCTACCTACATGCATTTAATCTGTTTAATGCAAGCCTAGGGGCTTGACAGAAAGAGGCAGGCTTGGAATACGTAGGAAGTTCAAAGCAACCTTTCCCACCACAGCTTTTCCCTTTAAGCTTTTTCTTAAGCCGTCAGCAATTAACGAGACGCAATCAACAATTTCTGCACCAGCTTTTCTGTTTTTTTAAAAAGGACGTTTTATTAGAAATCAAGTTCTGGTTGTATATTTTATTTCTGAGTTTGGCCCATCCTTGCTGAATAGGAAAATAAAAAATCCCCACACATTGAAAAGTTCACACACAGTCCGTGTAGCCAGCAGCCGTCAGAAAGGGTGTTTGCTTCTGCTCAAGAGGAGGCCATTAGTATGGCCTATTAGGATTTTATTTTTGTCCCTATCCTCTTGCCATCATGAAGCCCATCCCCTTTTAGCGGTTAAAATGTACTCTCCGTGAGGGTTTTAAATGAAAACTACATTCCAAAGAATTCCATCTAGATTATGTAGCAACAATCTGCAGAAGTCACCCAACTGGCTGGGTAACTTGTATCCAGGGACACCATTTCACTTATTAATTTGCCACTTGCAGCTACCATGGGCTCAATACATCCAATCACTGGGTATCCGTATGCCATTTGCTACATTAAAGGGGAACCTAGTTGCAGTTCATGTCCAGGCCAGGATAAGTGCAGAGGGAGAAGCTAAAAAGGAAGATGGAGTCATTTGAAGTGTCTACTTGGGGCTTTTTACAGCCAGCCAAGCTTGAGTCACGGCAGAAGCTGAAACACAAAGTTAGCAACTAAAGCACTTTTCTGACAATTCAACAGGCTGCTAAGTGACATACAAATGAGTAAACAAAGCCCAAATTTGACCCAAAAGTTAAATCCCAGTGATTCCCACCGAAAAACCTGATTTGCCAAATGCTAAATTTTAAAATGATCCTTTTCTCTGCTCTGAAACGCAGTAGTAGCCAAAATGACCAATACATCATGGGCGGCTCCTACAAACAATTGCTACCCTCAGAATTACCACTGCCAGGTTGATTACAGAAGTGTAACCCCATTCAACACAGCAGCTGGCACATCTGCTTGTAAGCTACAAAATGTGACAACTATCACTCATTTTTCTGACATTCATAGTGACTTTTTGTCCCTATATTAGAGCGAGACCACCCCGTCCCAAACACTGATTCTCCAAACAATTCTATTATTTCTAGCTCCACCCCTCTGGCATTGTAGCGCTGAGTCTTTCCCACAGAAATTCAGATTGTTCCTTAAAATCTAGGCCCCTTTTCCGAGCCCCTGCTGGCTGCTCCGGGAACAGCTGGGTAACAACAGCAGTTACAAGGAGGAACTTGAAGGGAAAAATTAAAAAACAGACCAGAACAGACAGACAAAAGCAACTAGGTCGGTGTTTTGGGGTTTTTTTGTAATGAAACTAGTGCTAGGTCCTTTTCTATTCCCACCTGCAAGGATCAGAATATTGTTACCCCAGCATTCCCCATTCCTCTCAAAGTGTTTCAGGAAATGAAGCAGACTCTGTAATACACACAAAGGTTCAGTCTCAAAGGAATTATGGAAATTAAAGCATGGTGAGGAGGGTGCACACAGAGGAGGAGAGTTTCAGACCTTTCAGAGTTCCTTCAGTGGACAGTAAAAAGCCATACCTTACATTTTGCCAATCCAGTTCCAAACTGGTAACAAGTATAACCAGTTTTGAGCACAGGGAGTGACAGAAGGTTATGGCCCCACCACCACCTGTATGTTTTAATTGCAACTGGGAGACAGTGAAGTCTAACTTGCTGCTCATCTGTTGGGCTGCAGGAGGGTACACAGTGGCTTGAACTTCTGGTTGCAAAACTCGGAAATATTGCCTCTTCCTGCCAGAAACCTCCATCCCGTAATGTTAAAATACAATTCAAAAAAAGGCTAAATAATCAACACAGCAAAGTAACACGAAACAAACACACCTATCAACATGAGAGTCCACGTATAGGAGTCAATAATGGGCTGGAGGAGAACAAGGACTGAGGTAACAAATCACATACACTCAGGTAGTAGGGGATTCTACCATCTGATCAGCAGCTGCAGGAAGTTTGAATGCACGGAGGGGACAGAGGACAAGGGAGGGGACTTGTGTTTGAACAGAGTTATATTAATACAGAGAAATGGAGAGGTTTCAACAAATCAAACCTTGTTGCTCTTTATGAAGTACAGATGCTCTCAGCTGGACAGTAGTGGAAAGGGAGTTTTAAAAATGAAATCATCCCAGCACAGAGTTATTTCTGTGCCCTGGATCCAGATGCCAAACAGCCTGGACTTACTTCACAACTGCGTTCTACTGGTTCCTTGCAACAACTTTGTGCTTGTCAGCATCTGCTTTTGACCTGTGTCTGGGGATGAAAAATTAGCACGATCACTTCTTTACTTAAAACCGAAGAAAGGCACTAGCTATGCCCTGCTTGCTGCAAAACTAAAGATCAACCCTTCTCCTGAACTCTGGCTAGGTGTGTTAGCAAGGTAAGATGGATAAGCCTAGACTGGCCTTCAGTTACCCTAGGGAGAGAATTAGCAACATCAGTCCACGTTTTGCCTCACTCCCTGAGAGCCATGAAACTTGGCTCAGGGCAAAGTACAACACTGAGGAGGGCTGGGACAGGTTATAACCTCCAAGGGAACATTCTGCACTGAGAGGTCCAATCCAGGTAGATGTAAAAACTCGGCATCCACAGAAATGGGACTCTGTGCAGTTACCACACACCCAGCAAAGTGCAGCCCCGCTGCTGAGTTCAAGCCAGTGCGAGCTCTGGGCCAGGCTACTGCATCACAAAGATCGTCAGCCAAGAACAAGACATTCAGTGTGGCACAAACCCATGAAGTCGGATATTATTGCAGGGGAAAGCTTCATAGCCCCAAATTTGTGGAACAAAGTCAAAAAGGTGCTCAAAGAAAGACAGACGGGCCTGCGGTTGCATGGCCAGACTATGAGAGATGCAGATGAAAGGAAACAAAAATACCTAAGTCCTAATAACCCGATGCTCTGGAAGGTTCAGACTGTGCTACATGGGTTGTGTCTAGTGACCTACGATCTCCAGACCCGTTTGTTGTCTAACTTGCAACTTAAACTTACATGAAAATGTGCAAAGAGTGAAAAAAGCCAAACCAACATCAGGAGAGTCAAATAATGCTGACAATGCTGTACAGGAACATGCAGGGTTGGGAGCTGACGGGGATTCACCTCAACTGCATTCAAGTGGTGCTAGCAGAAGGCTCAAAATATCAGCAAATACCAGACTCAGGGAGAAGGATGGCTTTGGCCCCCTCCGCCCCAGGCCCTAAACGTTTATGAGATTGTGGAAGAGTTCACAGGACATCAGCAGGCATAATACTGAAATAAAGACGGGAGGAACCGATCTACACATAGTTCTGGTGTCTAGCAGATGCTCTGTTATCCACAGAGCGCCGATGGCTTTGTCTCACCAACGCCCGGACCCCGGTCACATTAAGTGATCGCAATGGTTGCCACATGATCCTTTTCGTTTTAGTCAATTTCACGCATGGATTTTGCTTCTCTGAACACTGTTTTTTGGTGGTGGTGGTGGTTTGAGAGTCTGATAAACCCGGTACCCGGGAAGTGCTACTGCTCGGCTCCCTTCACCACAGAGGGCAAGACCTCTTCCCTCGGCCAGGTGGCAGGTCTCCAGCTGGTCACCGCGGCTGCGGCAAAAGCCATCCTTGAGTCAGTGGCAGGGCGCAGCTGTCACATGATACCATTGGTGAGGTACTGGAAGCCATCGTAGAGCTTGGTGGTGATGGACCGCATGCTGCCATCCACCATCTGTTCAATGAGCATCTGCAGCTGCTCCTCCGTCATGTTCATGTGGAAACGCTCCTTCAGGTTGCGGATGGTACTGGAGCCATGGAAACAGGGCAGCTGGGAACCTAACACATGGGGGGTAGGGGCGGGGGCAGGGGAGGAGACGAGGAGCAGAGTTAACAGCGAATTCCGAAGCAGCAGGAAGAACTTACACAGAACGGTTGAGAATCGAGCAGCCTGGTTTGCGGGGTATGTTTTGCAACTGCTGTCTAGTAAGGACAGCGAAACCTGCACAGAAGGTCCCTTTAAGGTCTTGTCTGCTCCTGGGAAGCGACAAGAACACGTGCTCATCATCACAGCATTGGGCCCCGTTGTCAGCTGGTGTAAAATGGAGTAGCGCCATCAACTCCAGTGGAGTTGCACAGACATGCGCCTACTGGGAATCTGGCCCCACTGGTTCCAATGGAGCTGCAGTCATTCACAGAATAAAGTATACATTTCACGCATCTGCTGGGGGTGGCTAACTCATCCAGACTAGAGTTCACATACCATATGGTATGGTTGTGTGCTGAGAGGTGCTTAAAAGAGAGTCTCGTTAAGGAGCTTCTGATACAGGAAAGTAGGCAAAAGACCAAACCAACGGACAACCCCTATTTCTTAAGCGACCACTTTAAAGTCCCCCCCAGGATCCCAGTACAATACTGTTTGATCTGTAGCTGAAAGCCAGCCTCTGCCAGGTGAGGAATACCTCAGTGTATGCTTGAAACAGGTGACCAGTGGAGGAATGTGACCATTTCCTTCCCCCGCTGCACCACACAGACTTTGAACTGCGATACCCTAATACAGGCTCTTCCCAGTTCACCCAGCTGCGCAACATCAGCCAAATGCAGTGGGAAAGGGGAGGGTTACCAACTCGCTATTCTGCATGTGTGCAGCATCCTTGCTTGGTGCTGGAGGATTTTACAGCCCGGGCTATTGGACTGCAAAGGACGTGTTGAACCACACTAACAACAAATCATTTGGAAATGCTCCAACAAGGCTGCTGCTAGCTGGGCTCTAGCCTGAACGGCCAGACAGGCGTGCAAAGGGCCGGTGTGCAAGTAGAGCTGATGAATGAGGTTGTAACTCTCCCCGTGTGTGTGTGTAGGTAGGTAAACAGTGTTTTTAATGTACTGTGGTGGTAATTATGTTTGAGGACTGACAGGTGGTCATAACGATCCTTTCTGGCCTTAACCTCTGTGACTCTATGAACTGCTTCAAACCTGGCTATATGCTGCAAGGAAAGCTGCAAACTAGCCAGGAGTAAGAGACTGCAACATAGTGCGGAGAGAGGGCACGGTGCAGACATCATCAAAACATTGATGGTAATATCCAGCAAAACAATTAAATAGATTAACACTGGTGATAGCCCCCTGTATACTTTTAAAGGGGAACAGACCCAATTCATTAACAGCTAGGTGGGACCTTAACCATCCAATTTTATACCATTGCACAGTGTATTTTCACTCTTCTAATGCAGGTAGCTAAGAGTGTTATAGGAACTAAAGTTACAATATCTACATTTTTTATTTCCTTTTCCCTCTGCTCTTATGACCAGGCTGGCAACAGAACCCAGATTCCCAATACACTCTGCTCTAACCATTAGATGACCTGACCATAGGATCCCAGCTGCAAAGCTGTAGCTTGGTGATGCACCCCCTGAATGTTTCCGTTAGGGTCAGTTTCCCTGGTCCTGTAAGGGGAACGTAGTGAACATGGCAAAGCAGAGTATTTTAATTCTGCTGCAGTGAGGTTGATAGTGTGGAACATTTATCAGACTTAGATTTCAGCTGTCCCAGCCAATGCCTACCCCCTTCCACTCAACTGGGGCTGCTCTAACCTGCCACTGGGCTTGGACATTGCCTCGATCCTGCAAGAGTAAGCAAAGTTCCATGGCAGGTTTGAACCCGGACGGCTAGAGGGAGGGCAGGCAGTAATGGCACCCCTGTCATTGTACAGAGGTTCCCCTCATGAGGACTGGGTGGGGGCTGCCAGTCGAAGGACGTCCGCTACTAGTTTAAGATCTCACTCAATAGAAAACTTATCTGTGAACACTCTATTCTGCTTCCTGACACTCACAGATGGCCTGTGCTATCGTATGGACCTGGCTCTGCTGACTTTCTCCGTAACATCTCTGGCAATCTAGAGGACAAACTGACACACACGCAGTTATTGGCTTGCTTCTTTCCACACGCCAAGTATCTGCAGGAGCATGAAGACTGGCAAACAATTTTCCCCATGGCAGGCAACGTTGCAAATTACATTTTAAATAAAGGATCAGTATGCGAGGTGCCTGCTCTTCAGAACCTCGATCCTGCCAAACCTATTTATCATTCCATAGAACCCACACACAGTAGTTAAAGAGTAGGTTACACGACATACACAGAAGGAGACAGGATCAAAGCATGCTGCAGTTAGCAATTTGACTGAATGCTTGGTTCTACGCAATGCTTTCAGGAGTGTTGTGATAATTCTCCTCTAGTTCTTTTCCTCACAGGAGCTTAAAGAGCTTTGTATACACTAATCCTCACAATGCCTTCAGATAGGCAGGGACTCCACTTGTAGGAAAATGTAAGTCAGAGCACTTGCTGCTCCCATTGACGTCAGCTGGACTTGCAGCTGCAACTCAGCACTTCTGAAAAGCAGGCCCTGTGTGACTCTTCTGAAGTCACACACAGTGAGTGGGAGAGCTGAGAACAGAATCCAGGTGACCTGAGTCCCAACCTCCTGCTCTCACCATTACACAAGACCTCCTCCATGCATCCTCAAATTGCTACCGTTCAAACGGTCTTACGCGGATGCATTATACGGCGATGAGGGTCTCACACAAAGATCCCAGAGATTAATACTGTCTGAACTGCCAGATTGTCATATGATGTTTCATGTCCGTTTTCCATTTGGGAACACTTGCCCAATGCTGCGCAATGAAAAGAAAGACCATTTGGAGGGCAGAGACGGGGGGGACGGGAATTCTGCATCTAGCCATAGTGCTCTCTCCTTTCACAGCACAGGTGTGTGAAATGCCCATGTAAGAATAGATTGGAGCATGAGGCCGGACAGCAGTGCCATACCTTGCTGCATTATCTCTACAATCTGCACGACTTTATCCATGTGCTTTCGGGCAGCGATGAGGCCTTGCAGCATCAGCATCTTGTAGTAGTTAAACATATCACCATCCAGACCGCCCATGACCTGGAAAGCAAATCAGACAGTGAGCACGGGTTCTAGTGACCTGCCAAAAGCGTTCCTTAGAGAGGAAATTCCAACGGCAGCCCTGCCAGTAAAGACAGCTGGGAAAGCACCTCAGGAATTACTTAAAAGGCACCTTTACTTGAAGGATCTAACTTTAGGGTAAGACTTTGTATTTCTATATCAACCTTCTTCCTAAGATCGGAGAATTGAATAAGCATGGACTCTTCTGTAGTGCCGTTCATTTGAATACTTTGGAGAAATCAATTACAATTCTCATAACTACTCTTCCACAAGAAGTAGGAATCATCCCTCTTGTACAGCTCGAGAAACTGATGCACAGTGAAGAAGGGATTTGCCCAAGATCAGAGAGGAAGCGTGTATGGGAGAGAACCTAAGAGTCTGGTGTTCCAGTCCCCTGCTCCAATCCCTAGACCACACACCCTACCAAATCTGGGAACAGAACTCAAGTTTCCTGGCTCCTGATCCCGGGCCTGAAACCACAAGACCCTTTTCTTCCCTGGAAGGATTTAGCTATAGCTTACTTACATCAACGAACTCCGTCGTGAGCTTGAAGGCAGATGTCTCGAAGCCAAGGTTCCTGGGGGAGCTGGAGAGAATGAACCCAAAATCTATATGGATGATGTGTCCATCTGCATCCAGTAATATATTGCCATTGTGCCTTGAAGGAGAAAGAGAACGAGAGAGAAAACTATCAACAAGTTCATATTTCAGACACCATCTCCCTGCCAGTCACTTGGTGCTGGAGAACTATGCACCCACTCAGTAAAGAGCTGTAAGGTTCCCACCCAATGTGGAGGAGCAACTGCTTGAGCACTGAGAAAAGAAAATAGGTACTGGCTTTAGTTTAAGCCAGCAACATCACTTGTTATTGTCAAGTACACACAGCGCTGTACATTTTCTCTGCCTCTTGTACAACACTCCAAAAATAATGTTTTAACTAGGTACATATACAGGGGTTTATTGCTTACAAAACAGCCCTGCAATTACACAGCGAATGCTCCGAGCAGCATGGCTTCAACACAAATGAACTCCCACTACTCAAATTTCAGGTTCCTCTATGGTCACCTCTTAGGAACCTCTTCACTCCAACACACAGGGCCCACCTGTCTTTGACTTGTAGCAGGTAGCACACCAGGCAGTAGCCAGCACAGCTCTGCACAAAGTTCCTCTGGGCCGTCAGAAATGCTTCAGTAGTGTAGTTGCCATGCTCCTGGAGGAAGTAGTCCAGCAGCGAGAGCTGGGATTGTTTCTTGACTTGGTGGATGGAGACTGCGTTGACAACCGGCTCGATCATGCCACTGTCTGCGGAGATGACGAGGATTTTGTATGGCTTGATCCACAAGGGCACGCGTTCCTGCTCCCAGATAGACTGAAATGAAAGAGAGTTGTGAGTCAAACGCATCAGTGGGCTGCATTTACAGACCCACAGCACTAGTCTTGCTCTTTCCTACCTGCAGTTGTTTAAGGACCTGGAATGCTAGCAACTCTTGCCTGAGGTCATCTCCGCATTTGACAATCACCGAGAGGAGGCGCCAGTTTGGAAGGTGACCATAAGGGGAGCCTTCCCTGATCCGTCTGTGGGGAAATCACAACGGGTTAGAGAGAGGAGAGCCTCTGCTTGCTCCATGGTATCTCTGGAAAGAGCCTAACACAACAGCTTAGTAGTAACAAGACAGCAGCTGTAAGTCAGTACCAAGAGGTGGATTTTGATTCAAGGATTTTTAAGCTAGGCATATGTCTCTTTCACTGCTCGCATGTGGTTAAATGCTTTGCTAAACAGACTTCAGTGCTTTGCTGACTTGGGGCTTTTGGACGGTTGGTTCTTAGAGCCGGGACAATCATTTATGATGTCTGTACAGCACTGACACCACGGGGCCCTGACCAAGCACCACAGATCAATGTTAAACAAGCAGAGAAGATGCCAAACTGTACAGCAGCAGGAATTAAGCACAACTGGAAGGAAATAAGGCCCTTTTCTATCAATCACTCTCCCTCCAAAAGAATAAGGCAAGCACCAAGCTTGCAAGACTCAGAGCACCCTGGAGCCCAGAGCCTAAATCAATCACTGCTGTGTATGGAGGGCCTTTAGTTTTGGAAATACTGAATCTGAGTCAATATTTGCTCCTAAAGGCAGACAGAGCCCAAAGCTGAGGCTCCACATTTACTTACAGAGCAAATCAGCACAGGCAGCCCCAAGTGAAGCTATTCCACAGAGTCAGAGCTGGGATTTCAAAACAGATCTATTACAGGAATGGGGACGATTCAGCTTTCCCATGAACCCCACCTCCTTCACTCATACCTGACTTTCTCCTGCCAGGGCTCCTTCAGGGCAACAGCAGAAGGATCCTCAGGGTCTCTCCTGAAAGCTGTTGGAGTGTGTGCAAGCTGCTCTGAGAGGCGCCGTCTGGAAAGTAAAGTCATTAAAAATGCATGTCTGCTTTCCCCAAAAGCAAGGTTTCAGTGACAGTCCAATATCATCACACACACATTAGCCCAAAGCACCTTACAAAGCTTGTAGGGTCAGGGATCACATTACCCATCACTGACATGCAGACTCCGCTTTGGAGTGGAACGTAACAGCTGTTTAAGAATGCAACAACCCTACACAACAGTTTAAGGTAGGGGACGAAGAAGAATGCTGTATCTAACGGAAACAACAGAGGCTGATTTTCCATTGGCTGAATTTACTCCTTCAAATTAGGAAAATGGGTCTTACACCACCATGGCTTTGGGGGACACAGCCAGAACCGCAGTCTTCAGTCTCATTCAAGCGAGTCAATTTTCAGCAACACTGCACCTCCTAAAGTGAGCTAAGAGGCTGCATCAGTACCATCCCAAAAGAAGAACTCCACCAACGGAACCATCAACTCCAGCTCTTGTAGTACTTCATGGTTCCCTTGGAGATCGTGCATTCAAATTCTGACCTGGCCTAAGCCTATTTAGCTTCCGAGATCTCAGCTCTGTTGTAACATGCACGCTCACACGACACGTGTATCAGCAAATGGGTACTAATTGGTCAGCTGACTCACCTGATGAAGAATTTACCTTTGACTTTAGTCTTGCTCCTAGCTTTTAAAGATATTTAGATCTGACACTGAGTTTTGCTTAAGTGAAAGAGAACTCACTACACAGCTAATATGTGCATCTGTGTAGAAGAGGCTCTGGAATTAATTCATACTGCACATCCTTTTACACACAGCCACTACTCAGTCTTCACCTGCTTCCAGCCCAGGAACATACAGGGCACTTGACGCTTAGGCCTAATGAGAAAGATGAGGTGTACTGACTAACAGGCTTTTTCTACAGAAATTTAATGGAGATACCCGGTGTTACTCCTCCCCACCCAACACAAAGGCTTGTTTTAAATAAAGACTGTGATACCCATCTCCAGCTCTGCAGTCTTGAAGAATCCCTGTTACAGCAAGGGAAATCTCCCACTCGCAACACAAGTTCACTGATACCTAATATCGCCAGCGGCTATGAACACAGGCTCTTTGCTCTCTTGGCTGGTGATGCTGTCCACGGAGAACTGGGAGATATTGTCACAGCTGTTAGTGTGCATCTCCGGAAGCTGGAAAGAGACATGCAAGACTGAGTTTCAGACCAGAAAGTCTTAGTGTTCTCCTTAGTGCAAAATGATAAAATGTTACATTTATAAACCTTTCAGTCCAAAGGATCCATTAATCATGTTCAGAGCTACTGAAATGCAGCCACTCCTAGGGTGAAGGAGGTGAGCCTACAAACTGTCCAACAGCAGGGAAAGCCAATGGGACTTTTAATAGCCATTCAGAGCAGACAGGCCCCATTTTTAAGGACTCATCCAAAAGAGAAGAACGGGCACAGAGTGAGCGGCACAGCACTCGATTATCTACCTTGGCAGGATAAATAACTGAGTCTCTCCTGCCAAGATATGAATCCGGGGCTCCAGGCAGGCTTGCTATTTTGATCTCCGAGCCACAGCATTTTAATGCACAAGGGTGAAGATTTCACTTTGCTGTTTGCACTCAGTGCCAGGGAGATGCTGCATTGTAGAAGAGCTTTCAGTGCACAAGAGGCTGCTCACAAGAGAAATTCTCTCACACATCTTTCCTTTACAAGCCAGGCAGCTACTCCTACCACGATCATGGCTGGGAAGTCCCTTGTTCACCAACTAGTTCTGGAACGCTGCCGGGCTACAGCTAGCTCAGTGTTCTCACCGCGGGACATACCGAAAGGGAAGGAGTAAGACATTACAGACAAAGCTGTGGGGCAAGGGTGGGCAAGCTACAGCCCACGGACTATATCCAGCCTGTGGGACCAGCCTGCCCAGCACCTGAGCTCCCAGCCGGGGAGACTCCCCCACTCCTCTGAGCTACTCCGCCATGTGGGCAGCACTCTGTGGGGCGGGGCAGCGTGTCTGGCAGCTGAGCAACATGGTAAGGGGGCAAACAGGGAATGGGGGGACTGGATAGGGCACAGGAGTCCCGGGGGTCTTTCAGAGGGCAGGGGATGGATAGGGACTGGAGCAGTCAGAGGACTGTGAGCACTGGGGGATTAAGTAGGGGGTAAGATTCGGTGGGAGAGGGGGCAGTTAGGGTGGAGGGTCTCGGGAAGGGGCGGTCAGGGGACAAGGAGCAGGGAGGGGTTGGATAGGGGGTGGGGTCCCAGGGGCAGGGCTCTCTGGAGGCGGCGGTCAGGGGGGCAGGAGCAGGGGGGGTTGGATGAGTTGGGGACTCTGAGGGGGGAAGTCAGGGGTCAGAAAGTGGGAGGAGGTTGGATAGGGGGCGGGGCCAGGCTGTTTGGGAAGGCACTGCCTTCCCTACCCGGCCCTCCTTACAATTTTGTAACCCAGATGTGGCCCTTGGGCCAAAAAGTTTGCCCACTCGTACTGTAGAGACATCATGCTGAGCATGGCAAAGAGGCAAACTCTCGTGCATTCCACTCAAGCGACTCCGCTCTGGCTGCTCCTAATGCTGGTAGCATATCCCATAGAGAACAACTTCCAGGCCTCGTTGGCTGCAGGGAGTCACTGAAACCGGAGGCGGCTGAGTAGGGGGGTCCCTGTGAGAATAGACTGCACTCTGTATCCCCTCTCCCTTATAACAAGGACGCAGTTCTATGGCTGGGTCTTAGCAACGGGGAGTTTGGCTCCAGCGTCACTGGCTGCCTCACCTCCACTTGCAATTCCCCAATATCATCCACAGACCAGGCTTCATCATCGTTGTCGTAGTTGGGAACGGTGGTGAAGCTGCTGGCTCTCTGCTCATGCGTGATCCCACATTCTGGCAGGTTCTCCACAGACCTCGTGCTCCGGATGCGGTTCTCTGGGATCCGGGCTGGCACGTTAGTGGTGTCGAAATTTTCACATTCAAGTACTTCAACGTAGATTAAATAGGGGGCCTGAGGGAAGCAGAAACAAATGTCACGGACACAGGGCAACACAACTTACACTGACCAAGGCCTGAGTCTTTCATTTCTCTCTTGCTTTGCAGTTCAGTTTTAACACTGGCCGGTATCTAGCTGTTCCATTATCAAACCACCCTGACCATTAATCAATCTGCTGTTTCATCTTATCCTCCGATTGGTCCCTTGTCTTCGGTCTTGGTCCAGGACTAGGGCTCTTACTTGCTACCATAATCCTCTGACCAATAATAATCCCTGTCTTCCAAATACTCTGGGGATCAGCTAAACCTTTTTACAAATGGGAAAACAGGATTGTGTGTCACAGACCAAGTTAGTGCCACATCTGGGAGTTCCTGACTCTGAGTCCTAGATCCTGCTACTCTACAGTTTTCAGGGTTACCATGGTAGGCAATTAAAGTTTGTTTAATTAACTAATAAATAAACCTTTACTTTACATTCCAGATGAAGGTAGGAAGGGGATTATAGTCATTGGTATTGATACTGAAGATCAGGGATCTAATAACACAATATTGCAATATCTTGGAGCCAGAAGTATCTCAGCATTTTAGTGCACAAGCACACAGAGTAAGGTAAATGGAACAAGACACGCTTGATGTCAGATGCTAATGACGTTGAGTAGATACCAAAGTGCGTATTTTACTCTGATGTTAAGAGACATCAATAACATTCATATCAATGCAAAACTAACTTGCAATCACCAGAAGAAAAAAAAGTTGAGTGTGGAGGGCTCAATCCTGCAAGGTACTGAGTATTTTGGCACCAACCTTGCAAAGCACATCAGTACATGCTTAACTTGAAGCATGTGAGTAGTGTCACTGAAGTCAACGAGAGCGCTTGTGTGCTTAAGAGCTTTGCTAGATCGGGGCCAGAGAGTTCAAAGCCATGCAGAAACAACCCTTTAAAAGAGTAGTCTTGTACTCTGCCCCAGATGCCAATAGCTCAGATATAACCCAGCTAAGAATGTTACCCTAATGCCTTTGGTCGATTTTTATGACACTACTGGGTTGGATTCCCAGATGCTGAATGCCTGTAGGTCCCATTTGTTTCCAAAGCAGTTATGCTGCTCAGCACCTTTGAAATCCAGTCCTTATCACACTGCACTGAAACCACGCCACCATTAAACTTGGCCCTTTTTCTGAAAGGCTGTTGCTAGCGTCTGAAGGTGGCTAAGAGGGACATGAATCCAGGAACATTTCAAACCCAACATGAGAAAGCTTTGGGGAAAAACTTCCTCAAGCTTTCTCTGGACTCTCCCCTCCCAGCTACTCTTGCATGGACTCCTCTTCCTACCTCTCTTGAATCCTTGACCTTCTCAAGTGACACAGCCCAGACAATGATAGCAGGGAAGCAACAGGTCTGCTATGTGCTGCTCTACCTGCTACATCTCTGTACCATATGGTGATGCCAGACTCTGCCAGGTGAATTTTACTTATGCCTGATTGACAGAAGGTGAATTATTATTTATTTAGCTTAATAGCCAGAAGGTGCAGTGAGCTATGTTCCTAATGTTGGGTTCTCTGAAGTCAGCGTTTAAGGGAAGTGCTACTCTTACAAGGTTTTGAGAGAATTAATCTTCTTTGCTTGGCCGCTCTTACCTTGTCCTTGGAGTTGAGTACCACCGCCTGAGTGTGGGGCACCCGCACTACATGATGGTCAAAGCCAGCTGTGGGAAGCCAGATGCGTGCCGGAAGCTTATGGTTAAGTAAAGACAGCTCTGAGATAAGACGCTGAGTCTTCTGCTCTTTGGTGGGCAAAGTGGCTAGCCTCTTCCCGATGGCCATCAGGGATTTGATGAATTCTCTCTCTGGGGCAAGTCTGACAGGCTAAAATGTTTTAAGGAAGCGGAAAAGAGCATTATAAGGCAACAGTTCTGTGGGTATCTTACACACACTTCTACAATTAGGAGCCAGTCTGAAATCGTTGGGATAAATTGCACATGAAAGAGAAGCTTCTACTACCTGTTTGATGCCCTTGTGAATATAAGGAACAGGTGATCATTTGTAAAACAGGACACTAAAAAAATATGTATATTGAACACAAGAACCCCCTCCCTCCCCCGAGCATTTCACTCGCCTTGAAACTGGCTGTTTCCACTGGGATAAAAATCTTCGCACCACAATCCCATTGTGGTGTTAACTTAACAAGAGTAAGTGAAGAAAAATAACCACCTATCTGTGCAACAGCACAGATCTGGCAAATCATGTAAATTCTCTACTCCTAGAGAGCCATTAGAGGGAGCCCAGATCTTTTTCTCTAATTCTACTAGCCTCACACAGTTACTTTGGGTTGGTTTTTGTAAGTAAAAATCTGGGGAATATTTCTCAGAATACTGACCATTTTATGGAGGGATTAAATCTCACGCTTAAAGTGCAGGCTAAACCTTTTAACATTAACATGTTTGTGAATGGTTTCAGAGTGGTAGCCGTGTTAGTCTGTATCCACAAAAAGTACGAGGAGTATTTGTGGCACCTTCGAGACTAACCAACTTATCTGGGCATTTTTGTGAATGTGACTGCTGTATTTTGCAGGTTAAAGAGGGTTCTATTCATTTTGAGCAGCAGAACTGTAGCTTGAAATGGTAGAAGTTTCCGGTTGAATTTTGCCATTAAAGACACAGAACTAAAAGCTGTGAAGTGCCCCATCACCATTCATGCTAGAAATGCACATGCAAAAGCTATGTAGCGTGGGAAGAGAGAGCAAAGGAAAAAGTATTTATAACAGGCACCTTTTAGAACTATGAAAGACTAAGTGACATTGATAAAAAAGAAAAGTAGCCATCTAGTTAACATTAATGTCCTTTTCCATCCTCTGTAAGAGTAGAAGGATTTAGTTTTTGTCTGTAGTCCACATCAAAAAGCTTTCATGCTTCAATGTAAGTGTAGCACCTCACTCTATAAAGCAGTCAATAGTCACCCTCCTGAAGACAGCAGTTTTCCCTCACTAAGTTACGCTGGCTAACAAAGTATAGGTGTCCTTGCAATAGGTGGAAATGTTTGCATAGCAGCCAAGGTAGCATGATCAATTGCAACCACCGGGCATAGAATGAATATTTAAAAACCCTGCGCCATCTGATGTTCGGTCCTTTAGCATACACACATCAGAACTAGGTCTTGTAGGTCCCATCTTCTATTTTAACAATCCCCATCCAAAGTAGAAGAACCCAGTCTGTACGCTGCCTTTCAGACGTGCATCCTGACTCCACTGTCCATTATACAGAAACTACCTCTCTGCACTTCTGGTAACTCAGTTCCTTCTTGTTCCTGATCACCACACTGATGCGAACATACTCACTGCAGGGCTGGGGGAAAATAAATATTCTAACCCTCCAGAAGTATCCATAACACTGAAGCCGTCCACTTTTTCCACAGAATTTTTTGGGTTGTTTCAACCCAACCCCCAAAATGCTGCAATAGCTTCTTATGATTATTACTACTATTTTAAAGTTCATTGCGCCTCATGGCTCAAGTCAGTTTTGATCTGGCGTGTGTGCATCTGATAATTTCACATACAAAAATCAAGCAGCATAATTTATGCCTATTGAAATTTTTATGCATTGCACACGCTAGTGAGATATTCAATAAAACCTAGTTACTGCAGTAGTGATTTAGGATTGTGTGCAGTAGGATAATTAATGAATGGAACTCTGAGAGGCATAACTGTAACAGGACTGTCCAAGTCCTGATCTGCTAGGAAGAGAGCACTGGTACATACATCTATGGCAATGCACAATTCAGCTCATCACTTCAACATCTTATACTCTCCTGGTTTTTAAACTGTTTAATGGTTTAATACTTAGCATTCATGCAATGTTGCTCCTTGACAAAGTGCTTTGCAAACATTAACCAATTAAGCTTCACAGCCCCTCAAGTGAGCTAACGCTTGGCATTTAAATCATTTTTTAATCTATAGCTCAAAGCATTTACAAAGTTACAAATTGTCATCCCTGTTTTAGGAAGAGGGAAGCAGAGTGAGAGCAGGGAAGTGACTAGCACGAAGCTAGTGCCAGACAGGAATAGAACTCAGAAGTTCTTGGCTCTCAGGAGAAAAGCTCCATATAAGCGTGAAAGCTCGCCTCTCTCACCAACAAAAGTAGGTTCACCTTGTCTCTCTAATATCCTGGATCCACTACGGCTACTACAACACTGCATAGACATTTCTTGGACGTCTATCTGGATTATGGACCTTCAGAGTCAACTCATGCTCTCTACACCTAAAGTCAGTTGTGAACTGCCAGGAAATGGCCTCCCTATTGGTTATTATTGCTAAGTTCCTGAGTGCCAAGCAGCTCACTGAGATACACTTTGTTCTTCTGCTGAGGTGCCAACACAGTAGGGAAAATTAATCACCGCCTTGCGTTCTGTTACAGAGTCCATTTGGGAAAATTTAAACACCCAGTTGGATCCACACCGTCACTGACCTTGAATAATACCGGCAAAATCTAAGCTCTGTCTCTATATAATTTACAGACACTGAACCGCAGATAGGTCCGACAGATTGAATTAAGCTGATGCAGACCTGTATTCCAGCATTAGAAAATTAACAGTCCACTTACTTTACACTGGATCATGACATTAAACTAACTCCTGAGGCCAAGCAGAGAGAGGTGGAAGTGAAACCTGACTCCTTCATTCAGGTTCTCGGCATAGTTAAGTATCACTTTAGCACTCTCTAGGCCCATATAATCTCTAGGCCCATATAAATCTTTACTTGTTACTACAGTGACACATTTAAATGGTGATGTTTTCAAATCAGTCCGTCCCCTAAAAAAAAATCTACCCAAGTTAAACCATGACATTTCAGATCTAGATGCTGCTGAACCACCGCAGTGGGCCTTATTCTGATTACGAACACAGCCCAGATAACGGACATCCTAAGGGCACACAGTACACTATCCTGCAGTGATCAGAACCAGGCATTTGCTATACTCAGGTTGTGGTCTGCTCAGGAGTTAGGATGTGTGGTTTGGGGAACAGTGCCTGGGTCACCTTCTCTAGCAACTGTCCTCTCATAAGCATGTTCCTTCTCTATGAAATCATAACTCATTTTCATCTTTAATTTAACAGAAGTGCCATCTACTCCAGCCTCTCAGCCTGCACAGAAGCTTATCCCTTCCTCGGGGCTTTTGCCCAGCTAAGTTTTAGTGTCCCAAGCATTGGGGGTCTCCCCACTTCCCTTTGGGGCACCTGGCATTGGCCACTGTTAGAAGACTGGATACTGGGTTTGGTCTATCCCCGTATGGCCATTCTTATGTTCTGCAATCTAAGATCTTACTGTCAAAAAGCATATCCTGATGTTCAATCTGTATTTTTCTTGTCTCCAATATAATCCCTATATCCCCATTCTAGCCCTATTCCATTTGGTCCACTCTCACTCCTTGGCATGTGTATTCAAATATTTGTAGATTGTTATGATCCCACTTAGCCAGGCTACACGGACTTCTCACTTAGTCTTTCCTCAATTCAGTCCCCCTCATCACATTTCTTTGCCTTTTTCTGAGCTCCCTCCAGTTTATATCTTTCTGGTGCCAGAAATAAGCAACACCACAGGTGCTGTCTCAGAGCTATACATGGCAGAATCTCAGTTATATCCAGTTTCTCATATCTTACATGTTCTTTCACTTCCACTACTAAACTGGTAGAGACTCTTACCTGACGCACCGAAAGCTAGACAATAGTTGGCACAAGAAGCAGGCCATGGGTCTTTACAGAAATAAAGCAACGGTGCATTGACTAGAACTGATGTTCTACAGGGCATCTGGACTCTTCCAGCCAGCTATACTTTGCCACGAGATTTCAAGGTTAAAAATGTTAATGACGAGGAATATCACATCTCTCATACATGTGGATGTGTATAAAAACCTAGGCAATTTGGCTAGGCACGGGTGTCTGCAGCTGGTTCATAAACAGGACATAAATGTTTGTAAAGAGCATGGCTACAAGAAAGGTCTGCCATGTGCAAGCATGACATGAATAACTATGGTTAGTGAAGCCTGAAGAAGAGATTTCTCTCCTGAGGGAGAAAGGCAGAAGCCAACACCACACAGAGTCCCTTCAGGTTACAGAACAGTCCTTTAAACTGTAAATGGATCTCACAAACATCAGGCAACATTGACGTGAGAATTATAAAACTGAAAATCACTGATATGAAGGTAACATAACTATCGCTATAAAATATAGAAACATTTTTGCTTTTCTACAGCCCCTTCTATCCAAGGATCTGAAGAAATTTTACAAACATTAAGCTTTCCAACAACCCTGTGGAGGTATTTAAGTTTTGGTGATGTTGCACGCCATATGCTTTATGGAAGTATGCTATGAATATGACATAACTGGAATATGCTTTATGCTAAAGACCCCTTGTATGGTGTCATTAGAAAGCTTATAATCTACTAAGTGTGTTCATCTCATTTGGTTGCATGTATCATTTCTATATCTGGAGTAATAAGATATAAACTTGTATCACTGATTTAAATATATTAAGTGGAGGGCATTAAGGGTGCTCCAAAAACAATCAATTGTAAATGCCCCTAGTTACTTGAAAGCCTTCCTGTGTATGCGTGGGCCAGCCCATGGGGAATGGAGACTAGAGGTCTTACAGTGACATGTGACCATGTCACCTGATAATGAAATCCACCTTAACTCAGGTACTTTTCCATTTAGAAGGAGGTGTAGGGACCCAGAGAGACAAAGATTCCCGCCTTGTGCCAAAGCTATAAAACGGGGTGGAGCAGGAAAGAGGTAGCATCCAGTCATGAGAAATTCCCTGCTTACCACTTGAGATGTCTGCTGGATCTACCAAAGACTGTACCGGGGAAAGGACTGGGCCCAGACTAGGAAGGAGTCTAGTCTGTGAAAGAAGCTTATTGGAACATCTCTGAGATATTACCTGTAATCAGTTTCTTAATGTATTAGGCTTAGACTTGCGCGTTTAGTTTTATTTTGCTTAGTGACTTATTTTGTTCTGGCTGTTCTTACTCGAAACCACATAAATCCTACTTTTTATGCTAATAGAAGTACTTTTGTGTATTGACAAACCTAGAGTAAGTGATTAATACCTAGGGGCGCAAACAGCTGTGCATCTCAATCAGTGATACTGAGAGCGAACAATGTATGAATTTACCCTGTATAAGCTTTAAACAGAATAAAACGGATTTATTTGGTGTACTGGATCCCATTGGGAACTGGGTGTCTGGGTGCTGGAGATAGGTGACCTGCTGAGCTCTTTTTAGTTAAAGTCTGCAGCTTTGGGGGCATGGCCCAGACCCTGGGTCTGTGTTGCAGCAGGCTAGTGTGTCTGACTCAACAAGGCAGGGTTCTGGAGTCCCAATCTGGCAGGGAAAACACGTTCAGAGGTAATTTCAGCACATCAGGGGACAGTCCCAAGGGTATCTCTGTGACTGAACCCATCACAGTATTATCCTCTTTTTCTGAAAAAATAAGGAATAGAAAAATGTAGCAACCCACGGTCATGCAGCAATACAGTGGCAGAACTAAGAACCAAACCCGGATTCCTGGTTCCCAATCACCACTTCTCTAACCACTAACCTGCATTGCCTCTATCATCGTTGGCATATATTTTAAGGTTGGCTGAGTATATCAATAAACACCAGCTCAGTTCAGTGTGTTGCTTCTAAATTGGTTGTACAATTGGAGAACAGCATTGAGTTACTTTATGAGCCCACTATAAGGTTTCATTTACCATCCTTTTCTTACCGTTCCACACATAGCAACTGTGGGAATATAATCCTAGAACACGATAAGACTTCAAATCTACTCATTAGAGGAGCAAGAGACAGACAGTCAGGTAAACAATTCCAAGACCTTATTTACATAGGAGGAATTCAACATTATTCAAATTATTTGACTAACAAAATGGTACGTAAGACGCTGTAAATAATTATATTAAAAAAGACAAACCCCACAGCTCTGAATAAATGATTTTTGATCATGGACTACATATCTGGTACATGGGAAGCCAATCAGGAATCCCAAATTGAGAACGTGCACTGTTAGGAAAATGGCACAAATTAGAGAAATGCCCTTGATTAAAAAATGAAAAATATTTCATACTAAGAGAAGAATTATTAGAGAACATCAGTTTTGATCGAAAGTAATTTCAAGAGACAGCAAACTGATTTTTGTGGAAAAGGCAAATTAAATTCCATCTGGCAGACAACTAAGAAAATTTAAGGAACAGCATTTCCTCCAACTAGAGGGGAGAACACACACAGACAGGTTTGAATGAGTATTCAAAATTCAGTATCAGCCAGGTAATTCACCTGCGTTGAAGCTTTTAATTTCTTTTTAAATGCAATCTTTTATATCTCCACAGCTGTACAATATCTAACGTACAGGTCCCCTCATGACTTCTTGTTTGTTTTAGTCAAAATTGTACAAGCAAAATTTCCCAAAGCTCTGTTTAACTTGTATTTCACTGCAGGCTACTGAAAAGCATAAACTGGACAAATGTTATCCTCGTGTTCAGATCAAAATGTTATCAACTTCTCTGTTTTGCCTCTGCATAAGACAGGATAGCAGAACTTTGCTACAGCTCAAGAGGACTCAGCCAATAGAATGCATGCACTGGGCATAAAATGCTGGCATAGAAATGCTCTTGCAATGCAGTGTTCTACATGGAGTGGCTTAATATCAGAGCTATTTAAGGGCCATTGCCAGGTGACCAGAGATTAGTATTTCAGGACACAGAGGAAATGCTGCTGTAAAATAAGGAAGCCAGGCAACCCAGCCACTGGAACAAAACTGGCCAAACTTACGGAACAGAATGATTTATCAAGACTTTCCGTACTCGATGAGAATTCCTGGGAAAAGGATGAAAGGATTTTTATTTTTTTATTTTTTTAAGAAAAAGAAAGAAAGAAGGGGGAGAAAAGGCAATAGTTTAGCTCCAATTTTATAAGACCATTTTTCATTTATTTAAAAAAAAACCTCACGCTTGCTAACCTTTAATAAGAAATTGCAAAATCTGATCGAGAATCTTATTTTACTATGGTCATTGGATAATACTAGAGTGATCGGGATTAAGGGATCTGGCAATAACTTTATGAATCTAGATTTATTACGAGTATAATGCCATACATGTCCATGAAGCTTTTCAAACACAGATAGGGTTCCCTGCTTCAAAGATTTTACAATCTAAATTAGATCAGATTAGATTAGGCCTGTTATTGTTGAACTCTTGTAAAACAGTGTCAAATTACTTTATTTCCATTGGTCAAAATCTTTCCAAAATACTTCACCACACAAAAATGAAGGTCAAAAGTACTCTAGATTCTCCAAAACATATTAGTGCTATCAAATATCTGCTGTAGCGTCCAAATCAGTTTGTATTATTTAAAATGCAGTAGTGCCTAGAGGCCCAAACCAAGGATCATGGTCCTACTGTGCTAGCTGATGTATGCAAAATAAGCACACCCAAAACAATTCACATTCGAAACTACAAAACCTTTTCTTCACCTCTAAATTCATCTATAATTTTCCATTGAGTACTTCAATTTGGAAAGCTTTTTCACTAGAAAATTATCTTCATGGTAATTTCTCCTAGAATCAGACTAAAAAAACCCAATAATTAAGCCATTTGCTCAGTCAAGTTGGTGAAGTAGAATTATAATCAGGAGACAAGTATACTGAAGAAGCAGATTCACCATACTATCAGCAAATCTTTGTATCAGCAGGGCCACAAACACAAACTATTAATCAGATGTGTCTGCAGTGGACAAAGAAAAATTTTGCGTAGCTGCTGTAATGGTTATTTTAGGTTCCCTCACAAATTATTCCCAAGTAGATAGATGACCTCAATTTAACACTGGTTGTTTGCATCCTTATATTTATAATACTATCTGCACATAATCTTGTAGTTTACATTTCTATGGTCTCTATTTGTCTTATGGTCCCCATAACTTTCCACTATCCAAAAGTGAAAAACAAGAGGCAGCAGGAGGGATACAGAAGAGAAGTGTTAATGTAAATGAACAACAATTAATTTATCCCACAGAGCCTAATGCAAATACAGCCTAGATTACACATTCTTGCAGAGCAAGGATGCTCAAGGCAACTGGGGCACTGGCATGAACAGATCACCAAGCAGCTCTGGTAATTGAACAGAACTCCTAGTCATTTTTCTCCCCACCTCACGTTGCAGGAAAAAATTCCAACACAATTTCATGCTTGGAACCCAACCCAGCAGATGGCCACGGTACTCCAGAGTTTACCCAATTCACTGGAGAAACTGCCCCAGGCTTGGCAGAAATCCAGACAGCTTCCAAACTCTGACAGCTGAAATACAAGCTTGTTAAAAATCTGGCTGCGATATGCAGGGTCCAGCCCATGTGTCTACACTTGAAATGGAAGCAGCTGCAAATGGCCCATTTCATACAAACTCAGTGCAGCCCATGGTCTCTTGGAATGCTACCAACATGGGCCTCATGAGGCCAAAAAAACAGGGCAACCTGTCCTCTACTCCGATTTCTGTAGAGTAGAAGTGATTTACACCAAGATGTGCTTACCGAGTACCCAATCCAGAAATGTAAGATGGTGCAGAACGGGGGTACATGTTTATAAGCAGTGCTTCTCTGTGACACACCACCGCTCTGTGATCTGCGCTGGCTCACTAATGGTTTCCAAACTGAGTTTAAGGTGTTTGCTTTGGTCTATAAATCCACAAATGGCCTGAGATTTTTCTAACTGAGACACCATCTCTTTCCTCATGCCATAGTGCCAAAGCTGCCATGAGCAAAGCTGGCTCCCCTTCGATTTAAGAGGGAACCTGAAGAGCACTTTCAATGAAGGGCCTTCAGGTCTGAGATGAGCTCCATCTCCCCAACAAACCTGGGTCTGTTGACCTTCAGTGCACATTACAAGTAGTAATTTGCAAGGACTGCTGCAGAGGTGCAGGGGTGTAGATTTGTGTGGGGAAGGGGAGTTCTGTGTTTGTAGGGATTTGGTTCCAACAGCAGTAATTTAATTTTATGTTTGTAATTTGTAGCAGAGCGTGCCGAGAGTTTTGGCTAGGACCCTCTTATTTATGGTATAAATCTCAATAAATAATAATAAATGTTTGTTTCAGCAAAACTCTCCCCCTTTGGTTTTCATCTGGCACAAAGGCAGCAATATTCTGATTTCTTGAATAAAATACGGTTAAGAACAAAACCAGTATTTCTGTAGAGCCTTGTTTAAAATCCTTCAATCTGTTGTTTTCATACAAAAAGAAAGATAATAATGGAGCCTCTCACCTTTGAGACTAGCATGTAATTGATTTAATAATTCATTTCCCGAAGAGAAACAAACAGACCTGGTTTTAGAATGTTAATTACAGGGACATGCTAATTCCACAAGGCTTAATCTTACTTGAGAAATAATCGTATTTAAATTAATAACTTCCACATAAGCACATTAAAAAAATACCCTCCCAATTCTTAGGCCATAATGGTGGGTGGGCGCATGGGCACATATTTTAAGCAACAGCCTTGGAAGACTCATCAGAAAGCAACTATTTGCTTCCAAAGTCAGGAAACAAAGCACAAAATAGGTAAACAATCCAAATATGAATATTAATGAGGGATTTTCACATGGACAAACCTGCGCACAATGAGCCCAGCTCAATCAGCTTCATAAGGCTGTGTTTTGCACTTGCGGATTATTGAAGCTTTGTATTTAAAGAAGAGTCTCTCCTTTCATCACAGTTTTCCCCACCCTGGAGCCCACAGAGGAGTCAGAGCCCTGAGATTGTGGCTTGTAAATTAATTCTGCGGTCCTGCGTTCAGCATGACAACCTCACTGCAGAATGGAGTTAAATGAACAGGTAAGTTGGGAGGCAGAGATCATTTAAACAGATTTCCGTTGTCTGCTGCAAAACGGTAAAGGAAGAACTGGATACGAATTGGTGATGGAATGGTTCAGTGGTATGTTTCACCTCTAGAGCACAAATTCAGGTGCAGACTAAAAGTTGATACCACCTGCGGCTGTTTCTGGTGCCTTGTGTGTCTGTCCAGTTCCCAAGAGATGAATGTCCACATTAAAAAAAATCAGAAGTGGCACTCACTAACCCTTTTAGTCTCAGAGGCTATCTTCATTGCAAAATTGGCTCAGGCTTGGGAGCATCCCTACTACAAAGCACTACCTGTGCCACACCTGTGTGGCTGCATCCACAGCGGTGCTGTAGTAGCCCATGTGCTGGGATGGATTTCTAGGCTATTACATGGTTCTTAGCAGTGCGTTATACTGGGTCACTCTGTTATTCACAGTTTATTGTAAGAAAACTTGTCTGTCCTTCCTTGGCTCATGTGCAGAAATGCTCTTATGGGTCTTACCGATAGCTCACCACCGCTTTACCAGAAGGCTGGGGCCAACTCCTGCAGCACAGAGGGATTTCTTGGGCAGCATCTCTGTTCAAATGCAGCAGAAATGAAGCAGGCAAATGTGGGGTGGAAGTGCAGTGCAGAAGAAGGGAGGACTTAGAAAAGGAAGTGCAGCTCAGGTGGAATTATAGGATAGACTGGATGACTAACAGTGCCTGGGTGCTCTCATGGTAAAGCAGGTGGAATAACAGCCTTGGGTTAAAGGAAACCTGAGCTCAAGCATCTCCCCTCAGCTGTGCCTGCTAGCACCAAGAAGCATCCTGGAGCCTCTCAGAGATGTTTCTGTGTGGGTGGAAGGAAGGTTAGAGGCAACATGCAAGCTATAGCCCTGGTTAAGTTTGCAGTGAAGACATATCCAGAGAGATCAAGGACGCAGAATGAACTCCTTCCCCTCTCAAAGTTGGCCCTCCTATCCTAGAAGAGAAGTTGACATTTCCATGCTGAACCTGCTCTGTAATTAGATTTCAATCTCCAGGGCTGTCAATACGAGCCCTTACATGAGCCCTGAAGTCACAAATGCAAATTTTAAAAGTTGGCAAGAGAAACTATTAAACCAGGTGAATTGCACTTGTTTGAAATGAAGCCTTCCTTGACACCACAGGAAAACTCAGCAAAGAAAATCCTTCCATACACCTCCCTCTTTCTTGCATTTTATTTGCAATTCCAGGCAGGTTTTACAACAGTTTTACATCTCTCCACAATTTTTTTTGGCTCAATACTTCTACCACTGATTTCCTAACTGCATAAAGAAGTAGAGAAAACAATGAAAGTATGAGAGGTACCATTCTGTTTCTTGATACAGCCCTTGGGATAGTTCCCACGGAAGGTTTGAGCTTGTCAGCACAACAAACATGTTTAAAAATCTAATTAGCCGAACCAGAATGGACACGTTCATACCTGTGGAAAGTCATTCTGTCTGTTTAGAATGCACTGGTAAATTTACTGACAAGCTAAAACTGATATGAGTCAAGTTGAAATCAATTTAAAAGCATCACACAAAGTTGCACCAATTTAAACTAAAATCAGCATAAAGTCAGACCTAGTTAACTATGGCAACAGAGTGTGTCAACCACCCGCCTTGAGATACTGGACTGACCTAATCCCTGCTGTGCGTCACTGGAGACTTTGCAAAACATGCTACAGGGGCCTTATCACACATTCTATCTGTACACAAGTAGCCTCACTAGCTTCAGTGAACTTCTGACAGCTAATTTCTGCGCAATAAGGCTTCAGCTGGACTATGTCCTCGGTCTTCAACTCTAATACGGCACTTGGGTGCTATCTTTTCAGATTAATGAACAAAGAGCCTGAGATTCTCTCAAATGTACTGCTGCCCAACTCACTGGGTTGCCAGGTGCCCGGACACCAAAAGCCAGGTTACTGAGGGCGGGGGAGAGGGATGTGCCAGGTCACCAACCCATGACTCAGCTGGGGCAACCTCCTGCCTGCATCTTGAGGTCAGGTAGGTCGGCAGCAGCTCCGCATCATGCTGCAGCTCCCCTCCCAGCCCCAGAGCAGAGGGAGGCCAGCAGGAGGTTTGAGGGGAGGAGGTGGAGAGGATCCAGCAACCAGGCATGAGGGAGTGGGGACAGCAGCGAGTGATGAAGGAGGGGAGGAGTGTGCGTGTGCGCGCGCGGGGGGAAGGGGAGGTGACCAGTTTTCAGCAATTAGAAAGCTGGCAACTCTACCAACTCAGTGCATCTAGTACTTGTGGGTAGCGAGCTGTCTACACTACCAGCTGGATCGCTGCGTAGAGATCGATCTATTGGGGATCGATCTATCACGTCCTGACGAGACACAATAAATCAATCCCAGAGGCACTCCCGTCGACTCTGGAACTCCAGCTCACTGAAAGGCACAAGGCAGAGCCAACAGGAGAGCCCGCTGCTGCTGTTAGGATGGAAGACAAGTCGACCTAAGATGCGCCGACTTCAGCTACGGTATTCACGGAGCTGAAGTTGCATATCTTAGGTCAACCTTCCCCGCTAGTGTAGACCAGGCCTAAGAGAGGTTAAAAAAAAGGATTCTTGTCCTGCACCTCCCAAAACAGAAGAAATTCTAATCGCCAATACATCACTTTCCCCCTATGAATGCTCCGTTATGCCATAAGATCTAGAAGCTACAGGCCATCTAGTAAATTATTAAGTTGGGCTTTGTTCCTATAACTATTCACATACCAGGTGTAGGAAACATTCGTTATTTCAGAAATTTGATATCAGAGATGCCAGCATCTCTTTACTTACCCGCTAAATATTGTAATGAGTAGATTCCTTCCTAACACCACACATTACCACTTTTATAAAAGGCACCCCGGTGCCTGACACCACTGCAAACTGCTAGCTTGACTATCCACGGTGTTTGAAATCAAAACAAGCACAGCAGGACACACCTATGTTCAGTTCACTTCGTTAAGCGTTCAACAGAAGAACTAGCCTAGTGATGACTTGCTTAAAGTAGCTCTTAGTGCAAGTACCACCAATCTGCTGCCAGCTAGCAACCTGCGCTGCACAGAGCCAAATCATTTTTGATCTTTTTAGAGTTAAATAAAACCGTCGTCCAGTAAGAATAATATACGCTCTCACAAGTAGTCAGGATGGAATTACGGCCACGCAGAACATGACAATAGTGTTTTAGCCTTTGCACTGGAGAGATTTCACTGAAACAATGTTGTGTGCGCACTTTATTTTTAAAAGCATTTTCAAAAGTAAAGCAATTGAAACAATTTAAGATTGAGAAAATCAGACTGGAATTACCAGTATGTAAATTAATAGGCTCTCGTGTTAAAGAGAAAAATCTCATTGCAAAGAAAAGGAGTTTAAATAGTGTTTTATGTGGAATCAGATGTGCTTAAGACTGAAAGCATTCGGGATTACAAAGCGAGATACCATGCCTCCTACTGAAAAATGTCTCCAACCAACCATTTATAAGCAGAAAACTAGGAACTGCTAGTCTGTGTATTCAAGAGAAAGGGGGGATGGGGAGGGAGTACACTACACTTGGCTTTCAGGAATGCCATCCTGCATCTTCCTTCTTTTGAGCCGAAAAATGGGATCTCCACCTCTAAAGCAAAGCTGCAGAATGTACTTTGCCCAATTCTGCAAGGCGCTGAACATCCTTTGATCCCCATTACGACCAATGGGAGTTGAGGTGCACCCATACCTCATAGGATTAGGTCCATAGTTTCTTTGCAGTAAAGCATCCCTAATGTTTGTTACCCACAACTTAAATACATTACCAATTTGAAAACCAGTAGTGACTGATCTGCACAATGACTAATTATATATTAATGAGATATTTCTGCTGTACTAAGCAGACTAGAGTATGAATAGCTGACTGTTCTCGGGCTGTGGCCATAAAGTGCATTTCTTCCACATTACAGTGATAACCTTTGTTGCAGAGTTTAACACTGGACTCCTTCTAGTCACACAATGGGCCAACTCCAGCAACTGTGACCCAGGTTGAGAGAGACAGAGTCTGGATGAGTCAACAAAGAGAATGAAAATTATAATATGGTTGAGTCAGTGGATGGGATGCTTGGAATTTTTCTCATTAAAGGGAAAAAGGCAATACTTGCTTAATCCCAGCAAAAATTAAATAGAAATGATATTTTTTAAACCAAATATAAACTCAAGCAAATATGCCAACATTAGACATACTCAGAGGATGAATCATGGAGTTTCAGAAACTTCTGGGTAAAAGACAGAGGAAAGAAAAGCGGGGAAACACTCCAGAGATCCAAACTCAATCTAGCCTCTTCTTCCCCCTGCCAACAGCAGATGGGATTGTAATACACAGCTCACTCAAAGAACGAAAACTACACTGATTTTAGTAACTACGCCTGTTTACAAAAAGCAAGTCCCACTGACTTTCAGAGTGACAAAGTCATTTTGGAAAATGGGACTTAGGCTGCTAAGTAATTTAGATGCTTTTGACAATGTTATCTTAAGTCATTAAAAAGAATAAGCCTGATTCCCCATCCATCCTAAACCCCTTTTAATGTCACTGGGGCAGTGTCAAGGAACTTTAGGGTATACGTGCATCAGTCCCATTGTTTTTAAAGTGTATTGAAACGGGATAAAAAGCCAACAGGAATCCTCTTCTTGACAAGTGACAGAGTCCTGTGGCACCTTAAAGACTAACTAAAAGTATTAAAGCATAAGCTTTCGTGGGCTAATACCCACTTCATCGGATGCATGCAGTGGAAGTATCCAGGGGCAGGTATAAATAGGTAGGCAAGAACCAGGTTAAAGGTAACAGGGTGGGTCCAATGAGGCTGAACCAGCTGTTATCTCTAATCAGGGAGGGTGGGGTATTCCTCTAGCAGCTGAACTGGAGGTGTGAACAGCGAGAGAAGAGAAACTGCTCTTGTAGTTAGCTAGCCATTCAAAATCTCTACTCGGTCCCAAATTGACTGTGTCAAATTTGCAAATGAATTGCAATTGCTTATCTAGGAAATTGATTATCTAGGAAAGCAATTAAGAGCCGATTCACTTGAAGAAATGAGCAAATTCCTGTGCTCTACAAATCAGCAGGTTCTATTAGCCTAGACTGAACTATGATCCTAATAAAAGTATCACCACACAATGGCAGAATTCAATAAGTTAGTTACTACCTGCTGCCTTGTTTAAACTATCCAGGCAAATTTACGCTTCTAAACAGCAAACTAGATAGACCCTTTGTTTTTAGGGCAAAGCCAGTTTACCATGTATACTGTCAGCACAGTGTTTAGAATATCAGCCAATTTCCAGCTTCTATTAAACATATACACATATACAGACAAAAAACCTCAAATCAAAGTGGGCTCTGTTTATATAAATCTGTGGGTCATGGAATCTTTAAAATCTTAGTGTGGGCCTCATGGTTCTTACAAATACAGAGCAAGTTTCCTGCACTGAAGAGCTTATAGTCTACATAGCCAAAACAAAGCAGAAAAGGAATGGATTTAAAACTTTATTAAAACCAATGTTAAAAAAATGAAAACATACACAAGTTAAGAAGTAAGGTGCTGGACATCTGGAGTCAGGCTGGGGTTATGGGCGATTGTATGTAAAAGCTACAGGGTTTTCAAAGTACATGCATATTTCATATCCAGCACAGATCCAGATTGGGGTGTGGGAGTTTTTTAAAGCGTTAGTGTATTACTACATACAATCAATGGCCGCTGCTTGCTTGGCTTGTGTTCTGTCAGCTGCAAGATTTTTAAAACATATTTGAAAGTGTAATAAGAGCGTAATGAATGAATAAATGACATGAAATCTGAGCAGGGTTGAACTGTTAGATATAGAAAGGCTACCAGAAGAGAAAGGTTTAGGAGAGGCTTGAAGGAGAAGAACAAATCTTGCTTGAACGGGCTCTCTTCCAAACACAGGGGAGCAGCATGACAAAAGAAAGCAGAGTCTCAACTGGGAGGGGACAGGTTTAGCAAGGCAGAGCTGGCAGAGCATAGTCCATGAGTAGGAAGTTAGTAAGAGCCAACACTTAGGTGGGGTAGTAAAAAGGGAGTGATGGTAAGATACAATTGAACCTTATTTCTTGGCCACAGCTGTTTGATCCAAGTCAGGATTACAAAGGTCACACAATCCACTGACTTCAATCACTGCTTTTACAAGGCCATGCCATGGTGCAGAAAGTCAGTCTGAGCACTACTGCACTGTCACGTTATTTGACTTATTTACTGCTGCAACAACTTACAGAAACATGAACCAATGCTAGTTCAGAGAAGGAACAGCTACTGCACAGAGCCAGTCAACTTCCTCAAAGGCTCAGTTTCCATTTTATTTTTAATTAAGACATTCCCCTTCACTGAACACCTCTGCAGCTCATGTTGGTATGACAAGCAGATTATATAAATAACAGGACTGCCTGTGTCAAATATGCAAACACATAAACCAACAAATTTATCTTCCTCTCCAGAGGAGGGGTTAGAAAACATGTTTACAAGGCCATCAATAAGATCTGGTTCTGCTCCCCAAACTAGTGTGGAGGCTGAAAATCCCAAGGCACAGTGTAATGGTAGCCATGGAAATGAGAGCAGTATGGGATTCCTGTAGCACTATCTATGGATCCAGACAAGTACCAGTTGATGGTGTCACACATGGCAAAAATTGATCATGATGTTGCGTTAATGTGTAACAATCAAATGGAAAGTCAAGGAGGAAGTGACTAGACTGATGAACAAAGGGCATAGCACAGCAGTTCTCAAACTGGGGGTTCTGATTCCAGGGGGATCGTGAGCCCCCGACGCCAGTGAAATACCTCCGAGTTGAATGCTTCTGCCTTCAGAGGCATTTTGGTGGAGATATGTGCATCGGGGAGTCCGCCGAAAAATCGCCGAAGTGATAGTTTCCACCGTCGGCAGCATTTTGGCAGACACACAGACGCACACGGCATGTCCACCGAAATGCTGCCAGAAGCGGGAGGATTCAATTCGGCAGCATTTCGGCGGACATACCTGGGTCACGAGAGCATGCGCGTTTGGAAAAAGGGGTCGCTCAAACGCTAAGTCTGAGAACCACTGGCATAGGTATGGCTGATGGGTCATTTGGCTGGCTAAAGATCATGGAAGACAGCTTGTGTCATTAGAAATGAGACACACAAAGCTGCGACCTTAGTCAAAAGCACCACAACAGGAACCAGGGACCTAGTGCATTTGGACAGGAATGGCAGATAACTAAAACTGCTGTGGAATTCAATGGATAGTTTTTTGCTAACTGTACAACTTTAGGCATGACCCGGAGAAGTTCACCTACCCTCACTCAATCTTAATGTTCTGAGCTGTATTTAACAGGGAGGAAATGGTAGAATTTGCTTCTCCAGTTCTAGAGGGCTGCTGAACATGAGAGGGAAGTAAAAGTGGGGTACAGGCCTAAACCCTCTTAGTAAACCAAAACCAACAACAAAATGGTGTGAACATTGCCACAAAGCCTGAACGCTCACAAACCAAATCAACATGTCAGAGGAAATCAGCAGCATTTCCTCTACCAAAGTCCTTGGGGACCTTGGGAGATGAGAGGAGAAATCCAGGAACAACCTTCAATGACGGATCTCAGTGATTTCACTCTCACCTCTCTAGTTAATCATACAGGTGAAACACGCTCACAAGAGGCACCTACAGCTCAGTAGCACCTTAGCAGGAAAATATCCCATCCTCACAACCTTCTCATTTCTACCTGGGTGCATCCTCCAAACACAAAGGGGCACTGAGATTGCAAGCACCCAAACCAGAACTGACAGTTTTATCTGATGTCCCAGCTGTGTGTTCATTCCTGGATGATGAGTTCTAGCAGGGCAGGCACATTTGGGGCATCACAGAAAAGCACGGCCATATCCACCATGTGAGTGCACCACATCCACCAAGACTGAATTGGCCTCATTAGCACTACAAAAACTAATTTTCCCTCTGCTGATATTCACCCCTTCTTGTCAACTGCTGGAAATGGGCCACATCCATCCTAACTGAATTGGCCTCGTTAGCACTGACACCCCCATTCAGTAAGGCAACTCCTATCTTCTCGTGTGTGGTGTATGCATACCTGCCTACCATATTTTCCACTCCATGCACCTCATGAAGTGGCGTCTAGCCCACGAAACCTTGTGCCCAAAGAAATGTGTTAGTCTCTAAGGTGCCACAAGGACTCCTCACTGTTTTTAGAAAAGCAGGGGAAATTCTCTGCCCTTCACGGATCGCCACCTCAGCCACCAGTGAAAGAGTTACTTGGTGCTTCAGTTCGATATCGATCAGTTTCCCTTTGTTTGTGCTAATGTGCTGCCAGCCTACCTTCTGCCAAGAAATTGCTTTAGAAAACAAAACAGTGGGAAAAGGAGTGTGTTCAAAGCAGGCCAAAAGCCAACTCCTCTCCCTAGCAACTCAGAGATATAGATGTGACACCTGTGAATCACTTGTCACCGTCCACATTTGTCACCAGGGCAACAAGAAGCCTCAAACATTAAATTCTCTAGACTTTCTCATAAAAATCTGAAGTTCATAGCACATTCATGGACACTTGCAGACTTTGACCATTCATTACAAATGCCGTTTGCCTGTTTATTTTCACCACATATTTCTCTCTACACCAAGGAGAGACTCAAAAATCAAATTCTAGGTTTATTTTTAATGAAGTACTTATGATTTGATAGCATCAGGCTCGCATTTGTAGAGCTTTGCAAAATTTAAGAATAATGCTCAGCACAAGTTTTCTACCCAATGAACACAGCTCATCATGATAGTGAAAAATAACTTAAATGATCTTTGTAAAATATACAAAGCCAGACATGCCTGGTTTCATTTAAAACACACTTTCACTTCCCAGGAATCCTTCCTGCCAGGCTGTCAACATTTAGACCTGTGCACTACCTAATCGAGGTATCCAAGTCATCTTACTTGATACCCCTAGAGATACTTTAACACCTTCTCCCCAATCAGACTATGCTTTTCAGAGAAGTGGCCATCTGTCCATTATTATTTGTATTTGGGTAGTGCCTAGAGGCTCCAATTAAGTGTGTGACATGGCCCCAAGTGCACCCCCAATTTACAGATGGGGAACTGAGGCAAAGAGCAGCTGAGTGACCTGCCCAGGGTCACATGGATACTAGTAGAACAGAATGGAGTCCTCCTGCCCAGGCCTATCCCCTGGACCATAATACCAAGGCACACTTCCCCCCTTTTCTCACTGTTCATATAACCTTTATTGGACTAGCTCCATGAAATTAATGGGTAGCAAGTGCACAGTCAACCTGTGGAACTCCTTGCCTGAAGAGGCTGTGAAGGCTAGGAATATAACAGGGTTTAAAAGAGAACAGATAAATTCCTGGAGATTAAGTCCATTAACGGCTATTAGCCAGGATGGGTAAGGTATAATGTCCCTAGCCTCTGTTTGTCAGAGGAGGGGTGATGGACAGGAGGAGTGGGATCACTTGATCATTGCCTGTTTGGCTCACTCACTCCAGGGCACCTGGCTTTGGCTACTGTCGGTCGACAGTATATTGGGCTGGATGGACCTTTGGTCTGACCCAGTACGAACATTTTTATGTTCTTATGTTACATCTATGACGCATTGCAAAACTAATGTACTTTTGTTTTAAAAGGGCACGGAAAACCAGATCATGGATGCAAGGACAGCAAGGTGGGGAAAAAGGGAGAGAATTTTACAAGTGAAAAAAAGCAATTTTTTGGTGCAGAATACTTCTAGAGGATTAGTTTTTATGAAGATAGATTTGTATTTATACAACCCTCTAGCACCACTTCTTAAACTATTGCTAATGCTGCTTAAGACACTGATATCAATGCCTGCACATTTAGGGCTGGTCTTCATTGGGGGTGGGGGAATCGACTGCAGATACACAACTTCACATAGCTGAAGTCTGCATATCTGCAGCTGATTTACCTGCCATCCTCACGGCGGTGGCAGCGCACTCCCCCGTCGACTCCAGCTTACACCTCCAGTCAAGCTGGAGATACGGAGTGGACAGGGGCAGCGCTGGCGATCGACAGCTACCCGCGGTAGTGAAGACATACCCTCTGTGTCTTTCAAACTGGTATCACTCCAAAGCTCTGAGCTACTTTGCCATACCAAGCTGACATGTTTCTAACCAGCTGCAGAGAAATTGGCATTTAAAAGCTCTGGTTTTCAATACTTATTCTTGGCAGCCAGCCTAGTTCTTAACTATCATCAAATTAGAAGTTTTCTACTTAAAATTTTTACCTTACTAGCTGAACCAGCATAAAAATTCTGTTTATGTGCAGCAAACTAAATTAGGAGCAGATTCTGTGAGGACCCAAGAACCATCAACTCCCAGTTCATAGTAAGAGCTTGGGCAGGTCGGTAGTTAAAAAAGAGAAATTCCATTTAGATTAGATAGTTCTAATTTACTGAATTAGAATGAAAAAAATCAGAATCCTTTTGCTCTCTGGTTTTAACAATCTTGTGGGTGGCAGGAGGAGGAGGGACAGGCGCGACAGAGTGAATGAGCCATACAAAAAGATTACTTTGCTGCTATTCTCCATGACAAAGATTCTCTGAGGAATTTCAGTTGGATTTCTTTTTTGCATAGCCTAACAAAGTACAGCACTGTCCTTCATCACAAGAACTCTCTCATTGTCACATGATTCTGAAGACAAAATACTGCTTAGTAACTTGACAAGTTACAAGTTGTTTTTTTTATTAAAACACTGTCGATCCAAAAAAAGACCCTGTATGAACTCATCTCTGAAAGAAGCAGCTATGTTCTTAGTGATTTATGTCCACATCTCTCCCCCTCAAAAAAATAAAATAAAATTTTTAAAAAATCACTGCTCAGTTTGAAGTATCACAATTCAACGGTGTGATATATTTATTACTTGTATTGCAAAGGGGCCCAGGATTTATAGGATCCCATCACACTAGCCACTGTACAAACTCAGAACAAAAAGAATGTCCTTCTCTCAAAGAGCGTTTTGGAAATCAGGAGTGAGGTGCACTGGAAGGGCTGGGAGTTTAGAGAGAAGACTGGAATAGAAGAGGGTTGCAGAGGGGCAAGATTGTGGGACACCAGAAGAGCTAACGTGGAAGATCAGAACTTTAATCCCAGTGGATGCTGCAAACTCAAAACTGCATTGGCTGAGCTGTGCTGAGACCCTGGACCAGCAAAATCAAGAGAACTGGCACAGTTGTTGAGAGATGGAGTCCATTTACTCACCTACCTCAGAGGGGAGTTGTATGGATTAATGTTCGTATGGAGTTTTCGAAGTACAAAGATGATATATAAATGATCAGTAAAAATATCAGGAGGTGCGGAAAATGAGGACTGACAGCACAGTACTCTCTCTTTGAGCACAGATCACCAAAAGCTGAGCCCTACCATTGCCTCCTATACCAAAATATTGTAGAGTAGCAGGCTGGACCTGCAGAACATCAGCTATGGAACTGGTCAATGTAGCACTACCATTGATACCATCCACAAAGTATTCGCCGGCTCTCACTACAGGGAAGTTCACAAGGAAACTGATGCAGACATGGTTACATACTGGATGGGAAGCATTCTTTACTTTTGCAACAATCCCCCCATCCTAAGGACACTCAGGAGAATGTTCTGCATCTTTACAGTAAACCCCCATTAGACTTATGGCAGGGATTTGAGAAAACAAAAGTTGTTTTCTTTATTTAAACAAAGCCAAGAAATGAAACAGCAGATGAGATGACTTCTTTCACTTTAAATTTAAACATCCCATCTCCCAAAAGCAGAAAAACCCTTAACTGGGGTCAGTAAGAGACAAGCCCCGAATGAGCCACAAGACAGGCTGTCTGTCTTGTGGGTCATTTGGGGCCTGTGTAGGGTGACCAGATGTCCCGATTTTATAGTGACAGTCCCGATTTTAGGGTGTCTCTCTTATATAGGCTCCTATTACACCCCCCAGTGCCTGCCCCGATTTTTCACATTTGCTGTCTGGTCACCCTAGGCCTGTTTCTTATGGAAATTTAACCAGCTGACACGAGACGTGCTGGTTTCTGCTTGCAAACAGTAATTGTTTGAAGTCCTTAAACCAAGATTTGAGGACTTCAATAGCTCAGATACAGGTGAGAGGTATATTGCAGGAATGGGTGGGTAAAATTCTGTGACCTGCATTGTGCAGGAGGTCAGACTAGATGATCATAATGGTCCCTTCTGACCTTAAAGTCTATGAGTCTATATTATAGTCTTTTGATTATGAAAAAAATTTCCCTGGAACCTAACCCCCTCATTTACATTAATTCTTCTGGGGAAATTGGATTTGCTTAACATCAATTTGCTTAAAGTTGCATTTTTCAGGAAGTGAGGCATTCCTGTATCACCAGCAGAATTGCCCAAATTCACCTTGTCGCTACTCAGGGGAAACACTGCTTGGTGACCTGATCTTACACTCCCCCGACCCCGGTTAACTCGACATGTTCACTGAGTCAGCAAACAACAACCTCCCTTTATCCTGCCCCAGAAAGGTGACATCATTCCAATAGTAGTCACCACAGCAACTCTTCCCCCAGAAATGGAGCAAGCAGATCTCCCTGTACAAAGGTTGCAAAGCCAGAAAAGACTGCAAGATACTTATCCCTTATGTTTCAATGGAGGAAAAAAATGGGGAGGGAGTTCCTTAAAAATATTAGGCCTAAATAGTGACTTGGAGTTTGAGAACCACTGCCATGGCTGAACAAGCAAGCATGGTTTCCAAACGGTGTTGGATATAGACTGAAATGATCTCATCAGCAAATAAGGTGATGCAAAAGAAACAGATTTCTTTCCACTATCAACAGTGCACTCCGGAGCTAACAAAATTGCCAGGATCATTTTCCAGCCCAAGCACAACATTTACTCGCCAATTCCTTATGACAACAAGATATAATTTTTCCGTCAAAGACAGTTACTCATCCTCTGCAAGTAGAATTTTACAAGACTGATTTGTAGGTGCTATAGACCGTGGACAATTTGCCCATAAGTAAATCATCATTTGGCACAAAGAACTGGTTAGTAGATTCACAGTTTGTGCAGAGTGCATTACATTGTTTCCTGGCCCCACCTTGGCACTTCCGATTTCCAGGAGGGATAAAGGGGAAGGGAGGAATACTGGATGTGATGTAAAGGATGAAAGAGAGAGACGTGTTCAAACTCAAGTGATAGGAAGGTCAGCGATGACCATGACAAAGGAAAGGAGTGGGGGAAGAAGAGTCTCCTCAAGCAAATGGAGCACAGAATCCATCTCCGGTGCACAGAACGCTGTTTGAGAGAATTTTTGTAGCCAGTACTCAATGGAAAACTCCAACAGAGAGACACATTGTGAAGAGAGAGATAACACCACCACCTCTGAAACTGTAGGGCAGGCCTGCACAACATGTGGCTCGGGGGCCATATGTGGCCTGCACAGGCTCACTGTGCGGCCCGCACGGGGTGAGTAGGGGCGGGGCAAGGCAAGCCAAGCAGTGGGGTGGGGGGAAGCGGATGGGGGCGGGGCTTTTCGGCCCGCAGCTGGTTTTTTTGCAGTAATATGGCCCTCGCTGCTTTCTGAGGTGTGCAGGCCTGCTGTAGGGCATCTATATCGTATGACTTCTTCACTGGGAAGATTGAGAACATTCTGTAACGTGAAGGATTCCTACAGACATGTTGTAGATTGCATGTGGCATTTCAGACTATTTTCTATGAATGAAGCACTGGACAGTATTCCACTGTCTTCTGTTTCTGCTTCTGAATTAAGTTACAGCAAGTTATCGTATGTCCAGGTCTCAAGTTCTTCAAGTGGAAAACTAAGGTCATTAAGTAACTGTAACCAGTGTCCACATACAGACAGTATTGGATGCTGATTTGAGCTGGTGAGCAGTCCCCATGGTGGTGAAAGCATCAGAAATAAAGATCTCATTACAGGATTTCTTGATGACTCTGATGCTTGATTGACAGGATATGTGGTTTATATTCCAGGGAGCAAAAGGACCCATCTGCTTTCCATCATGGCCCCCTAGCCCTATTTGACATGCTCACAAGATACCATGGCATTCTTCTGTAAGGAAGCCATTAAGGGCAGAGACTTGACTTAAGATGAGGAACAGGAAGTGCTTTAGTATCCCAATACAGCCAGAAATGGTGATTTATTACAGCGACGTAAAGAAACCGAATTGTCTCACCATAAAAATCAAGATAACCCTTATCTCTAGTGTTACTGTGCTAACTTCAAATGATTGTTTACCAGTTGGGTTGTAGCACCATGCCTCTGAGCTCCAGAAATGCTCTCTACCCGAGTCTCTCATTCAACCCCCACTAGCCAGGCCTGCGAAGCATGCTGGCACCAGATTCCTTGGCAACTGATCGGATTGTACTAACATCCCACCCGATTATGTTCTAAAAGGAATGCATTTAAAATAAAAAAGTATTAACGCCTGCTTTACCCTGGACTGGCTTAATCCAGAACTGAAGGTACTGACAGAGGCTTAACTGAACCAGAAGCACTACGAACACGGGTCTCATTTAAGGGTCCATAAACAAAGATGGTGGGGTAACAATAATCTTTGAATTATAGATTCATCCTTATTCAAGCCATAAGATCATTAATTAACCCCGTGTTTCAGTTCTTCCTGATTCCTACAGGCTTTTTGCTAGTGCTGAAGTCAATTCCCATTGTTTTTAATTTAAATATTCTCCTGGACCAGATGAGAGCTAACGGAAAGATTTACTTTTCTCAAAAATCTGGTGCTCCATCCCCCACACCCGTCCTCTCCTGAACTGCTGTCCTGAATTTGTCTTACTTAAATGCAAGTAAATCGTGTATATTTGTAAAGCCAGGCATAAGAGCTACAGAAATGTTCTGATAATAGTATAGGCCAATTGGTGAAAGTTTAATACCTCCTCCCGGGACCTGGTCACCTCTGAAGTTTTTACAGGTTAAAAAATGAGGCAACTGAATGTCCCTGGCAGGATGATGCCAGTATAGGACCAGATGTTTGGATGAGGGCGTTGTCAATAAGATCAAAGTTGAAGGAAACCTTAGTCATGAACCTTGCCAGTAACCCACTTTCTTAATCTTAATCCCAAAACAAGTTTTCATTTTATCATCAAGTTCTCAAAATTCATTCTTTTTAGAGACTGCAGGAGTCAGAAAAAAAGGCAGAGGAACTTTCTCCTGGGGCATGATTAAAGTATATTTCTTATGGTTCATGATCAAGTTAAACGAGGTCAGCAAGGGCTGACATGGAGAGTGACATGTTATTGGTGGAGATTTTGCTGCCTCTGCTGCTCTTCCACCTGGTCAGTGCTTGGAGGCACTTAGTACTGATCAAATTCCCCTAATAGAACCTTAAGAATAGCAGCAATTCACTGGGGCAGTTAGAGCCTCTGGGCTCAGTACTCATTTATGCTAATACCCTATGCTGTTCTAGTGGCACAAAGAAGCTGAAAACCACCCCAAGCACAGGGCTCTAGAAGGACCCTGCACCTAGTGCACATTGAGGATCAAGTTGGAGTGCACTGCGCTATGGCTATTCTCAGCTTCCCTGGAGCCATGGAAAGCACAGCATAAGTTAAGGCTTACTTGCACCCACAGGGCAGGGCTCTGCCCAGCCCCAAAATACAGGGAGAGGGGGGTGAGAAAAGCTTAGAGACACATTAGCCCCCACACACCAACACTGTTCCAAGTGCAAAGATGAAGTGACTGAGAATTATTTGGCATTAAATAGCTGCCTCTCAAGACCATCTGACAGTCTGCAGAAGAGTTTGTTTTCATAGGAGTTTAGCTGTTTTACCACAAGACAACATTTCTAGGAATTTCAACAGCAAACGGAGGATCTTAACCAGCCTCTTAAAAGTTCTGGTGAGGGGAATGTTTTTAAAAAGCCTGGATAGCAGAGGCCTCCTTCACTGCCATACACCATTTAAAGGCTTGCGTGGCCTCTGGACCAAAATACGTTTTAAACGTTGCCAAGAGAAACTCTTCTCAGTGCAGCTTTATATAAATTATAGATGAAAGCTTCAGTTTCCATTATGTGAGCAGCTGCAGCCAGTATGAGCTAAGGAGACCTCCACGTGTCCTGCTTTCTGTCAGCCAGCTGTTTTCTACCAGTAAACTGCCACGGACACAAAACATTCACTTACTCTACCCACATGGTGCCTTCCCCTTGGCTCGTGACATGCGAATTTGGAGGGTTGAGAAAACAGGACATTTTTAACCATTAATCGGTCAAGTTGTGTTCAGCTGACATAATTAATACTTCATGTTTCTGGGGAGCCTCTTTCTTGAAGGCTCGCAAAAAAGCTTTCACAAGTTCTATACATCCAAGGATTACACAGCCCCCTCTGGCACTGCATAACAGAGGGGATGGGGATCATTAGCCAAGGATGTCAGCTAAACTCTCTGCTGTTTCAGAAACAACCACAAGATCTTTAGTGTCTAGACAGAAGAGAGAGGAACTTGGTTGTCTTTTATTCAGAGGAGACCTTGAAAAACAGGCATACATCCAGAGAAAGCTGCATGGAATTAAGTTTATCTGTCTTGGAAAGACCAAGGGCTGAGTCAGCCCTACTGGGATTTGAACCTGTGGAGTAATGTACAGATGTAACAAGCCTAATTCTCTGCCAGCTAACCCATCCCTTCTGGTTAGATGATTCACTACCCCAAGAGAGTATTTCAACTGTTTGAATTAAGACAGAGGAAGTGATGTATTGTTTCTCTCCAATTTGTTGAGCACAACTCACAAATCTGCACACCTAACACCAACTCCCTGCCCGTTTGCACACTAACACCGTATCACGGGAAATAAGACTTGCACTCCTCATTACCTTGGTTTCCGAAAGAACATGTGGAGAAAACATCAAGGTCATTTGAAAACCATATAGTAAAGCTCAGATTACCAGATTTTTCCTCTCCTTTCCCTCCCTCAGAAACCAAGGATACAGCTTTATCCTTTTGTTCTGAAAGGCTATCTTCCTGACCTGTGAAATGGATGTAGGGGAGTCTAGATTCCTTTTGTAAGAAATTCAGCTTAAGTGAAAGCTTCAGAAATCAACACAGTACCTGGCAAACAGATAAAGCACTCTGTAGAGGCAACAATATGGTTGCAAAGGTTATACAAAATTCATGTCTATATGCATAATTCTTCTATGCTTAAAAATAACCAGTCACCCAGCCAGTCACAAGGCTTGAGAGAGCCATTCAGGTCTGGAAGAAGTATGACATGGAAATGTACATGTGTATGCAAGTTTGATTTAGTCCTTATTTAATGTCGCTTAGCATTAAACTGCATTAAATTAGACATTGCAAATTGGCATAGCTTCACACACAGCCTAACCCTTCCAGGATAACACAGTTTGACTTCCCTCTGCTTTATGGCTGAGTGGAAAAGGAGGACCGATTAAAAGGTCGTCTCATTACAATAGGCAATTTGCGGAACAAGAAAGTCAGCCAATATAAAAATGCCACGGCTCTCTTCTTAAAAGCAAGGGCATCTGCATCAGACATTCATTTTGGACAGTGAAGGCGGACTAGATCTGGTGGAGTTGTCTGGGCTTATCTGCACACACAGGCAGTTTTGTTTTGCACAGGATTATTTCTGAATACCTCGATGGAATCCGCCTTAGAGGTGACTATGAAGGAAAGCCACTCTGTGCTAAATTCAGGAGCCTTCCCTTCCCCTGCTTGATGCATTCAGCTACAGGTGCATTCCCACCGATCTTGATATTAACAACCCTCTGTTCTGAGCCTCTCTGCAACTCCTTTCTTGATGCAAATGTCAGAGACAGAGAAATGAAAGTTCAGCAGGGCCTTGAAATAGTCATTCTGTGCTTTGCATCAAGGCTGCAATTTTACAGTAATATTCCTCCCAGGATGAGCTCCCAGGGTAACCAACAGCAAACCCTAATGCACCAATTCAAAAACTTCAGGGAACGAGTAACCCAAGATGGGTCTCCAGCTGTATTTTACAGATGTGCTGATCATATTTATTAACCAATTTATCACAGAAAAGACTGACCACTGAGCAAGACATTCATATGAACAATGGTCATGAGATCATCTACAGTAGCTATAACTAACAGGCACAAAGCAGTCCTACATATATTTATAAATTTACAGGAGACTTCCCTGTAATAGGAGCAAGCCTAAATAGGGCTCAGAGTTAGGGAATAGGAGCCTGGGTTCTATTTTTAACTCTAGCACTAAATCACTATGTAATGTAACTACCTACTTATATGGGCCCATTCTTGTTGAACTGGAACACCTCATAAACAATAAGAAGTTTATCTTTCCAAGAGCCTTGTAAGGTAGGAAACAACTGTCTCCATTCGCACAGACAGCAAAATGAAGATGAAGATTAAATGACTTGCCCAAGGTCATAGAGGAAATCTGTGGCTTGGAAACTGAACCCAGAGCTCCTGAATCCCAGCCCACTAACTTAACCATAAGGTCATCCTTCCTTTCCTAGCATCCCTAGCAGTAAATCAGGTGAACAATACTCACCTATCTTTGTAAAAGCACCTGTAGGACCTTCAGAGAAAAGGCATTAGAGAAGAGCAAAGTATTTTCTTTTATTAAAGTAGAGATTTCCTGCACGAATGGGCTCTACGTTTTCCAGCCATGGCTACAGCACATAATGCCACTTTGCTTGGGGAAAAAAGGAAATGAAATTTACACCATTTGCACTGGTTAACAATTATCTCTAACAAAGGAAGAATTATGAGATGAGGCTCAAATACACATACTGCTGGGGACACAACCTTTACAGACAGGCTGCATTTTAAAGAGACTCTAACATTACCTCATCCTCGCTCTCAACTTTGGGATTGCTGGCGGTCCGTTTCAAATTGCTGCTCAGACTGATGCTAGCTGTGGCATCCGACTTGGACCTCTGGTGAGTCCTTTTGGAAGGTGACAACCCCATGTCGGGCGCCGGGCTCAGAGATGGCAGCTCCCTCTTTTTGTGAGCTGGCTTCAACTCATCGGAGAGGATGAGCTTCCGCAGCTTGGTCCCACGGGAGTGTCGCTGAGTTGAGATGTGCATGTCTGAGGAGTAGGCACCCAGCAGCAGGGCGCACTGGAGGGAAAAGTTGATGCTTTGCCGACAGCGATGCACAATATAGGGTTTGATAGCATCGCCAACATCTTCATCCATATGGATGTACATGTTTAGAAGCTGTGGCAGGTAGAAGTCCACATCCTCGTTCCTAAAGCAAAACAACCTATTTCCAATATAAGCTTGCACCCCTGGTTCTTTTGAATTGTACAAGTATGAAATGGCCATGGAGATATCAAAGAGTTTGGATTCAAAGAGCCGGAGCAGCCAGGACTGCTTAGCCGAGTTGTTCTTCTGCCGCCTCCGGGCACTTTTCACTGTGTTGGCCATGGTCTCATCTTCCTCCTGGATCCTGGAAGGCGTGCCAGGTGGGTCATCCAAGCATTTGATTTCACAGCCAGCTCCAACGTCTCCATTGGCTAGTTCCAGGTTGGTCCGTGGAGGACTCTCCATTTCGTTGCCATCATCTGATTTAGCCACGCTGTCTGAGGAGACCCCATGCATCAACTTGACCTTCTCTAGGACCTCTTCACAAGCTTTCTTTGCCACCTCAGGGTCGATTACCGCCAACTCCCCAACACCTTCTCTGATGACGCTGAGAGGAGTCCCTCCATTTCCCTGCAGCACTGGGCCGGATGACTGATCCAACGCTGTCCCAAGGGATGCGTCTACAATAGCGTCACCCATAGCAGTGGCAGGTCTGCACGCTTCAAAGCTGAAATGAAAGCAATGTGAAAGGTCATCAATGGCACCATTCTGGGAAGGGGAGTGAGCACATCTGCCTATTAACCTGCTGCAGAGCTTGCAAGGCGCACGTGGTATACTCTTTTTGGGATGTACCTCAGAAGGTATTTAGAGTTAAGACAATCTGGTGTGAACATTTTTTGACTAAGGTCTTGTCTGCATAGGGATGGCACACACATTAGTGCAACTACAACAGAGAAAACCTTTAGTATATGCACAATTTACAACAATGAGGCTTATCTTGAAGTAGATCACATTTGACCTTCAGACTACTTCTCAAGGCCCTTTCTACCCAGCCTTGATTTTCAAAAAGCAAAAGAAAATAACCCGGAAACTCTTTATACCTCACACTAAAGGAATTTTGCAAGGTTATGTCGCCATTAATGGGGATTATGGCTTTATACACCCAGCTGGGTGTATCCAGTGTTCTTTGTTCATAACTAGAATGTAATAAAAGCTGAATGGGGAGGGATTTATCATTTTAATTTCCCCTTGTGACAGATTAATACTTAGCGCTTACTTAGCACTTTGAACATTAAGTTGCCTGACCTCCTGGGAGGTAGGTGTTATCCCTGTATTACACTGAGAAATTGAGACTAAGTGACTTGCAAGAACTACACTTAGAACAAGAATTCCTGCTATGCCCCCCCTGCTACAATTCACACTCAGTTTTAGCTTTTTTTTAAAAAAAAAGTAATATTAAAACTAAGAATTGGAAACACTTCCTACTTTTCTCATCTCAATCATAATGGTAACAACATATCCTACTATGGTTAACCAGAAATAAAGAAAACCAGTGCCAAATGGAAATATTTTGTTAAACTGACATTCCTATCACTAAAAGTTTGTTATCGCAGCTCTGACTGCTTTCTTTTCCTTGCTTATACTGTACAAGAAGATAGCTCACTATCACCATACAATAACACCACTTTTTTCAAATGCACAAGTATTTCAGTAGGATTCCTACTTCTCACCCCCTCACAGTCACATCCAAACAGTACAATTATTGGCTGTGGAAAGCATTCACTAAACAGTTTTCAGCCTATCCATTCCCAATCGGACCCTGACTCCATACAGTAGACTCTCGATTATCCAGGACTGTGTTAACCAGAAAGTGGATTAACCAGGATGTCAAAAAAAAAAATAAGCGTAACTTGCAGGGCTGGCTCTGGCTTTGTTGCTGCCACAAGCACACAAAAAAAAACCCCACCAGGGCACAGGGCAGCCAGTGAACCCACACCCCCTCCCCCCGGCACAGGGTGGCTAGTGAACCAACCCCCCCACCCCATATTTCCTATGGATGGTGATTATCCAGGATTTTATTAACCGGGATTAATTTTTTCCCTATCATCCTGGATAATCGAGAGTCTACTGTATTTACAGTCTACAAAATCCTTACTGGCAGGGCACAGGGCCTAGGACAAGAAATTTCCCTGCTAATTTAATTACTTGGTTTATTTATGTATTTCTAAGAGTGAATACCATGTTTATCTGCTAATCCATGACATAAACCCCCTGAGGGCAACCAATCACATGGTTACTTCCACATGCTGCCAGAAGATCTATTCTTCTTCTTCCCCATCCACCTTTAAGAAAAAAGCCATTGCTATTTGTAGAGTCAAAAGATAATCCTGAAACAAATTAATGAGAGGGCCTCAAGTTAGTTTTCGTAAGGCAAATTCCTTACTGTAACTGTCCGACCAAAGCTCAACATCTAAGGCAGAGGTAGTCTATTTTTTGTCAAGGCCCAAATTTCTTGGTCAAAATATAGCCAAGGTCCAGACTCCAGAGAAAGAAAAAAATAAATAAATAAATAAAAAACCCAATGATGATAATAGTAAGTAAATAAAGATCTCTATTTTTGTAAAATAAAGATTTTCTCTTCTAACCGAAGAACTGCTTTAATTCTAGCTTCTGGGTAAGCGAAGTTTGACCAAATTTCAGCAAGATCCTATCAATTCTTCTAGCCATTTGAAGCAATGTAACTACATCTTTCACCCCTTCTGCCCAGAAATAACACACACAGCATTTGTAAGTTACTTTTCCTTTGTGTGTGCCATTTCCTTTGGTGCCTGACTCACATACTTAAAATGTTTGTGGCAATTAGATCCTAACTATCCAGAAAACACAAGAAAGTTATTTTCCCTCCTTAATTAGCTCTGTTTTGCCCCATGAAAACCCAACACTACCAATACATGGACAATGGAGAGCTTTTCATCTGTCTTTCAACAAAAGACTATGACTGTGGAACAACAGTAGATATTACAGTTTGCCTACAACTGGGGGAAGCCGTTCCAAGGGATCTCTGCAAGCTGGAATCCTTACAATGTTAACATCAAGCCACCTGGGATGACAAACACCAACTAATAAAAAAAATCAGCTGTGGCATTTGTTAAAGCCCAACCCAAGATCATCAGCCACATGCCAACTGCAAAAGTACCTTTTTTACCATGCTAAGCAGTCATCCCTGACTAATATAACAATCTAACATGAAATCACAAAGGACTTTTATAGTCCCAGACACTCGGGGGTGGGAGGGGCTGTTTGATGCAGAGAAATACTTTTGACAAGTTTCTTGTCAGGTTGCAGAGGAAAAATACTATAGGGATCCAGTTAAAGAACTGTTTTCACACACACTTATTTTAAACTTAAGTATATGAAAGCTATGAAGGAAATATGGCCATGGGGTTAAGACATTGGACTGAGACTAAGGAGATCTGAGCTCAGTTCCCAGCTCTGTGTAACCCCGAGCAACTCACTTCATTCCCCCGCCCCGACACACACACACACACACACAAACACACACACACACACACAGCCCAAAAAGTGGTCTTGTCTATTCTGCACTCCAAAACACGTATGGTCCCTTACTACATGTACATATGGGATCTAGAATAGGGCAAACTTTTTGGCCCAAGGGCCACATTGGGGTTGCAAAATTGTATGGAGGGCCGAGAAGGCTGTGCCTCCCCAAACAACCTGGCCCCGCCCCCTCAGACACACCCACCGCCACTTCCCGCCCCCTGACTGCCCCCCTCAGAATCCCCAACCCATCCAAACCCCCCTGCTCCTTGTCCCAACCGCCCCCTTGCCCCTAACCACGCCCCCAGGACCCCATTCCCTATCTAAACCCCTCTGCTCCTTGTTCCCTGAGTGCCTCCTCCCAATACCCCCCCACCCTAACTGCCCGCCCAGGACCTCACCCCCTACCCAACCCCCCTTGCGCCCCGTTCCCTGACCCCTATCCAGACCTCCCCAGGACTCCCACGCCCTATCCACCCCCACCCCCCCGTTCCCTGTCCCCGACCCCCCCGCAGAACCTTTGCCCCATCCAACCACTCCCTGTCCCCTGGCGACTGCCCCCTGGATCCCCTGCACCTTATCCAAGTGCTCAGAGCAACACATCTGGCAACCGCGCAGGCCGCCAGAGCCAGACACACTGGCCCGCAGGAGTGCGGAGCGTGCAGCCTCACCGGAGCGAGGCACGTAGCTACAGCACTGCCCAGGAGCAGCAGGCCAGAGCACTGCTCGTGCTGCGGGGAGGGGAGAACAGTAGGCGAAGGGCCGAGGTAGCCTCCCTGGCCGGGAGATCAAGGGCCAGTCAGGACGGACCCATGGACCGTAGTTTGCCCATCCCTGATTTAGAACGATGGAGGGGGACTGTACTACACATACAATAATAAGGGTCAGTATTAGGCATAGCAAAGTAAGAGGTATTATTCCATACTAGCTTTGCAACACATTAGCCAAAAGAAGATCTGGAAGAGAGTACAATACATCCTCTAGCAACAGGTCCAGATAAGGAAACAATTCCATGGTTTGATTTCTACACCCTTTCAGCAGCGCCCCCTTCCCCAAACCATAAGACGGTCCCTGGTTAAAGGGTCATAAAAGTGGGAGGTATGCAGCTCAACATGGACCCTATTAGAAATAGAAATGTTTAAGATTTTCTCTTCAGTTTATTCAAACTGCCCAGAACTCCTATGTCATGTTTCAGTATCATTAGAGACAAGCAAACAATTACACTGAAATGTTGAGCTGTAAAACCCGCTTAAAGCATGCAGGACTTGGGCTACTGCTCCCCATGTGTCATCTAGAACAGCTTTAGACCCCCATTCTAGATACCCATCAAGGCACATGGGGGCTTCCACCACTGTGTAAATCTCCAAAAGCCTCCGCTTTGGGAAGCGATGCTTGCTCAGGAACAACGCAATAAGAGGCGCTGCTTATAAGCAGTGCTAACTCGGCAGCAAAAGGAGAAAGATGGCGAGAGACTTGCAACCGCTCAGTGGGTTCAGCTTGGATTAGAGAACCGTGAGAGCCAAATGCAACACACAGGCCTACTGGATCCCCTCCCCATGGCAGTTCTAGCACTGGAACCAGTGCAGGTTTCTTAGAACTACAGTTTAAAGCCAGGATTGTCTAACTTCTTTCTATATCTCCCTGACAAAATCTAGACCAAGCATCTCACACCTGGTTTATTCAGTGATTTATCTGGAATTGGGACACTTTGGAGAAAGCCAAAGAAACATCTCCCTCTCTAAATGCTCCAAAACATCCCAATTAGGGAATGCATTGTCTTCCTTCATCCTCCTTTATATGTTTCCGTAGTTCTCAATTGTTAAATATATTACAATGTGCTATTTACCTGTTTGCAGCTCTGAGACCTCAGTTTAGCTCTCCCATTCTAATTCATTAGGCTCATTACGATAACAAACCCATAAGCTGCAGCGCTACACACGATGAAGCAATATAATCTAGAAAGCAGCCTGAACTGAATTCTTGTGGTTTCTTCTTCACTCATATTTTCAAGCAGGTGGAACTCCACAGAAGTCAGTGCTTTAATACAAAAGAAGGAAAGTGCCCAATTAATATAGAGTTTCGTACATGAAGCAGTGAAGTGTTAAAGCCCTTGAAGTTTTTTGTGACTCCCTGTAAGAGTTTAGGGTAGGGGTGGGCAAACTATGGCCCGCAGGCCACATCCAGTCTGTGGGTCCCTCCTGCCCCCGAGCTCCCGGCTTGGGAGGCTCCCTGCAGCCCCTCCCCTGCCGTCCCGCCTCCCCCGCAGCCTCAGCGTGCCATGCAGGTAGCACTCATGCCCGTAGCTCCTCCAGCGGCTTCAGCAACGCTGTGCGCTCCACACTCCTGCAGGGCAGCATATCTAGCTCCCGCAGGCCATGGGGAGTCAGACATGTTGCGTGGCGTGGTAAGGGGGCCAGGGCTGGGGGGTACTGGATAAGGGGCGTGGGAGTCCTGGAGATCTCTCACGGGGTTGGCGGGGCGGATAGGAATCGGGGCAGTCAGGGGACAGGATGCAGGGGGGTTGGATGGGTTGGGTGTTCTGAGGGAGGCAGTCAGGGGGCAGGAAGTGGGTGGGGGTCGGACAGGGGTCGGGGCCAGGCTGTTTGGGGAGGCACAGTCTTCCCTACCCAGCCCTCCGTACAATTTTGGAACCCTGATGTGGTCCTCAGGCCAAAAAGTTTACCCACCCCTGATTTAGGGAGACCTACTGGAACAGACTGCCTGCCTTGAATAAAGACTACTAGTACTGCAGTGTTAGGATTGGCAAGCAAACAGGAATACTGGATGGAGAGTCAATAAGCCATCTGGCCTCTATTACACAGTGTTGCTTTTTGTTTTCCTCAGCATTCATGATTTACTGAATCTCCTTCCAGCTCCAGATATTTTTCAGAACATACTAATCAGGACCGGGGTGGGGAGAATGAAGCAATATCAATATACACTGAATCAAGACTTCATTTTCAACTCTGCCTTCACTGTACCGACTCTCTTTATTGCCACTGCACTTTTCAGTGGATCACAAAGTGCTTTAGAAATATTAATCCTTCCAACTTCCCCCTGAAGATGCTATTTTTACTTTAAAAGGTAGGAAACTGAGGCACAGAGGGACAGTGACTTGCCCAAGATCACACAGGGAGGCTGTAGCAGCATGCTATAAGCAGCATTTAAACAAAGACCATGATAAATTATTCCTATCTCATAATGTATCATCCTTTTTCTAGTATGAAATTCCTTTAGTAGGAGAAAAATTCTTCTCTCGGCATCCACACAGATGGATTGCCATCCATTTTGACACCTGGCTGAACTGGATTAAACTTGAACATGGCATACATGTCTCATCCATTCAAAAGCCCGACATGCTCAAGGGACAGACTCTGCCCTTAAGGCTGCACCCTCTTCTAAAACACAACATTTTCTGTGCCGTTTTTCTCACAAACTGTAGTCACAAAAAACGTAGACTTGTCAGAATTTGATTTTTATAGATTTTTATCCTTTCATAATTGCAAAGGATTATACTGATATTTAAGCACTTTTTCCAACTTTTATCCATTTAAATTTTCAGAATTTCACAAAATGAACTTAAACGCTCACAATTGTGAACATTGTGTGTGTTCAGACAATAACTTAACAACAGTAGATGCTGAGATTCAAAAAGTCACAGCTTTATAATTGTTAACATAAAATGACAACACCACACATCAAATAATACAAAGTGAACAGCCTCAAATCAAACTCTCAAAGTTCTCAAGCATTTTACCTACTCTGCCTAGCTGTCACTCTCTATCATCAGCCATGGAAAGATTTTTTCCACTGGTTCCAGTGCGTATGATGAAATCAACACGTACCGATAAAAATCTAATCCTTCCAAGCCTAAGAATAAATGTAAATAATAAATAGAGGCACAAGAAGAAGAGGAGATGTTTTTCAGTTCAGATTTTGTGTGAGACGGGAAGTCAGCTAGGTGGAGAGATGAAAGGAGACTATTCTGGGGGCCAGGAGACGCACAGAGGAAAAAGGCTTTCCACACCCAAGTGGTAGTGTGAATGGGCAGAGAAGGCTAGTATTGGAGTCTTGATCTTGCCTCCGGCCCTGATCCAGCAAAGCACTTAAGTACAGGCTTAATTTATCAAACTCTTTGGCCACTAGGTTCCAGGCAACCACCTCCTCGTTTACATATCTGACCTGCATCCCAACTGGTGTTACAATATGGGGTCCTACCCAGAGTGTGACCCATGCTATGACACCTTTAAGGTCCAGGCTAGATGCTGAAATGAGGAGCCAGGCTACCTGGAACTAGCTGCATTGTGTGAATTCCCAGGTTTTTTCCTTTCCTCTATAAATCCCCAGAAAAGAAGAACAGATTCTTCGACAAAATCCAACGAAAGCATTCACAGTGCAGCACAGTTTGCTGTGGTGTTAAGAACCATGGGAGTCCCAGTCTCCTGCTCTAACCACTAGCCCGCACTCCAGGGAGTACGATGTGAAAATATAGGACAGAAAAAGTAAAGGATGGACTGTCAATGACTACTTAGGGACTCTTTGATATAGGAATCATAGATGATGTGTCCTTCTGAGACTTTGTGGTCTGTCACATGAAGGTTAAAGGAAACCTGTAGGTTGAAGATCTGTGGACACCCTGTAAAATTAATCCAACTATTTTACAACTGAATCAATAGGGTCACCACACACATGCATCAAAGCAGTCCACCAAAACTCTAATGCACCTGCCCAGTAGCTGCTTTTCTCAGTCAATAACTGTGCAGGAGTTTTATGCTCTATTGCAGGAGCCAGACAGAATATCAGCTAAAGAGACAGTTCACCAGTGGCTTGATCCCACTTAGATACTCAGCACCAAGCAAGTACCTCATAAAATCCATTTCAGCACAGTGGCTGGTTTTACAAGTTTGCACTAATAATGCACTAGGTGGACCTCAGATCGGGACAGAGCTCCAAATAGTTTGACAAGTAGGCTGAAGTTTCTGCTACAGTCTGAACTCATAAAAATGCTTGGGTTATAAGCACTTGACATCTCTTCACGGTTTCGCAGGGTTTCATTTTATGCTGGATTTGATTCAGCCAACTCTGCATTACTTAAATAGTAACAAGTCTGGGGCTCAGGCAACCAGGATGAGGCGTTACTCCTAAATTTGGATTAAAATAGATCTACTCTGCAGGATATGCAGCAAGGAACAATGACCAATGATATCAGAGACATGATAGAAATGACTTCTAATAAATCACTGCTCCACAATCACAGGAGAGATAAAGACTAGCAGCAAACTTCTTGCCCAAAAATCCAAATATCTCTGTTAATAGCAAACTACTAATGCTTTGTCCTTCTGTAGCACTTTTCAGAGGATTGAGGTCCCTTTATTCATTTAGCTTCCCTACTCCACTGTGAAGAAAGGATCCCATGCCGGCGTGGAGAAATGGAGGGAACCTGGCCAAGATCATAAAGGAAGCCACATCTCCTGACTCACAGGTCTAATACCCTAAAACCATCCTTCCTTCATTCCCTCTCCATGAGTTATAACATGCGATGGAAAAGAATCAAAACCAGTGACTTCTTTTTAAAATTAATTTTTCCAGAATAAAAAATTGTGTTGTCTGACTTTCAGCGGTACTGAGCTATCCCAGCGCTCACAGTGGTCAAAGAGAGCTGCGGGGGCTCAACGCCTTTGGAAATTACCTTAATGTCCAGACTAAGCAAAATTATGAACAAGTCAGATCATCTCCGAAGGCAGAGTTTGAGACCCATCGTAAACACATTTAACTGCAGCAACAACTCAACTTGCTACTCTCAAAAACACTTCAACAATAATTTGCTCTTCTCTAGCTCTTTCATCTCCAAGTGCTTCGCAAACACTAATCACCAACCTCTTTTTAACAGGGATAAAACAAAGCCTTGTCTACACAAAGTTAGGTTGACCCAGCTACGTTGCTATGGGGTGGAAAAATCCACAGCCCTGAGCAACGTCACTAATAACTCTAGTGTAAACTGTGCTACGTCAATGGAAGAATACCACCTCTTGAGGAGATGGATTACCTACGCTGACTGGAGAACCCTTCCCATTGGCACAGATAGTGTCTACACTGCAGATGTGCTGCTGTAGTTTTTCGAGTGTAGACAAGCCCTAAGGTACAGTGGTGTAATCTGGTCTGGCAATTCCTACCTAGAGCAGCAGCCTGTCTCCCACAATGATCAGTACCAAACGTTTCAGAGGAAGAAACTCTGCAGCAGGCAGTTATGAGCTAAGTTTCCTGTAAGCTGCACACCAGCCTTCTTAGTGCAGCATAGGGAACCCACTCGGGGACTTACCGTGGCCAGAGAAGGGGCGCTCTGTCCCAGGCCCCAAGCTAGCTCAGCCCTCAACCTGCTGTTCCTCTACCCCAGCCCAGGCCCATCCACGACTGGGGTGCCCTAGCCAGGCCCAAACCCAGCCGGGGCCTGCCATGTACCCCTCCCCCAACCCAAACACAGCACCGGCCTAGACCAGTTGACGGAGAGGCACATATCCAGTGGCCTAGGCCCTGGAACTGTCATGATGGGGGAGAGGCATCTCTACCCCCCAGCCCAGCACTGTTGCGGGGTGAGAGCTGGGGGGGAGAGGAGTCCTCTCTCCACAACATATCCCCGGAGCACCCTCCTGCACCCCAAACTCCTCTTGCCCAGAGTTAGTGCAAGAGCTGGGAAGAGAACCCAGTAGACCAAGTTTCCAGTCCCCTGTTCTGACGGCCATAATCCCTCTGTCAGACGTGGCTCATCTTTAGCTGTTCCAAATATGAAGACGCAAATTTACCGGCAATCTAAGGACCACAAGACTGAAGTTTCTACTAAAGTCACATTCAGATTTCCAGAAGAAAAGTCAGTCTCATCTCCATTTAGTGGAAGCTGCAGTCTTGGGCCCCAATCCTGCAGCTGGATCCACAAAGGCAGATCCCTTGCATCCATTTGAACTACTGACTTCAATTATCATTACTAGACGTGGACAGAGGACAATATCAAAAGAGCACTAAAGCCAGAGTAGGTGAAATCTCCCAGCTTTCCTCGACATTAACAAGACCATGAAGACAAGAGAGCAGAATGGTCCAGTTCCCAGATCTGCAACTGACTTGCTCTGTAACTTCGGGCAAATGATTTCACCCAGCTGTTCCTCAAGTTTTACTGTGTGTAAAATGCTTTGAGATCCTCAGACAGAAGATACTATAGGAGTGCAAAGTATTGCCTGTGTCTAGATTCAGGAAGATGATTGGATAGATTAGGGCAAGGGTCTCCAAACTTTTTGAGACAAGGGCCATATCAGATTTTTGAAGGGGCTTTGCGGGCCACTGTCAAACCCTCCCGGCCTTTGCTCCTCCGGCCACTGCTGCAACACCCCCCACGCTTGCTCTTCCAGCCACACCGCTGCCACGCCCACCCCCTTTTGCTCCTCCAGCCTCTGCCGCGATCCCCCCCTTGGCTTCTCCGGCTGCTGCTGTGACACACACACACACCCCTTTGCTCCTCTGGCCGCGCCGCAGGGGCACTCATCCCTTTGCTCCTCCAGCTGCTGCTGCTGCAACCCCCCCACTTTGCTCCTCGAGCCACACCGCGAGGGCACTCACGCCTCTGCACATGGGGCTGCCATCAGCAACTCGCACGGGGTGGGGGCAGCAGCAGCTTCTCCATGTGCCTGCTCAGCTGGGGGGCTGGAAAAAATCGATGCCATGGGCCAGATCCAGCCCCCAGGCCGTAGTTTGAAGACCCCTGGATTAGGGTGACCAGACAGCAAGTATGAAAAATCGGGACGGGGATGGGGGATAATAGGAGCCTATATAAGAAAAAGACCCAAAAGTCAGGACTGTCCCTATAAAATTGGGACATCTGGTCACCCTAGAATAGATAGGGCAATACATATTGACCATTTGACTGTAAAACCTTCAGAACTATCAACTTGGAGCATCTTCTGTAGGAACAGGTCAGAAAAACATAAGAACAGCCATGCTGGGTCAGACCAAAGGTTCATCTAGCACTGTATTCTGTCTTCTGACAGTGGCCAATGCCAGATGCCCCAGAGGGAATGAACAAAGATAATCAGGTGATATCAGGTCTGCTGATATATTGTCTACCGTGACAACCTAATATTAATAAAAATTGCCTCTCGGAAAACCACTTGCCTAGTATATCAAATAATTTTAAAAATCCTTAAGTAGTTCTTTCAGGCATTTACAAAGTGCAGGAAAGACAAGATGGCTCAGTGGATTGGTGGGGGGCTTTGTAGCCCATTCCATCCAAGCTGTTCAAATTCAGCACTGGTCATTAATGACTGAGTGATGTTGCCTGAAGGTCGATAGAACGAGCTGAGGGAGTCTCAGTCCAGGTTCTAAAAAACAACTATTACCAGAAGACCCAGCACTAAAAGGATTTGCAGCAGAGAAGTCAATGACTGACTGGACTACAGGACTGACAAGTCATTATAATGGTTAATATTGAAATCAGGATTGAACAAAGCATAGGAAATGCTCGTGTTGCCACTATCCCTACTGTACCTGGTTAAAGGGATATTCACAGGACTTTGGTCTCTGTGCACCAAATCAATCCAGCATCTTTCACCAGCATCACCATCTGTTTCTCTCTCACACACACAATATATTTCTCGGAGATTATGAAGCATTTAAAACAGAAGGTCTGATTGTTTGGGGATAACAAATTACAAAACGAAAACCCATCAGTTTGCTGCGTACCTGCTGCAATCGTATCCAACACGGCAGCTTCTCCCTCCTCGAATGCATGCACACAAATATGATCGAGCTATTCATCTTTGGCAATGCAGACTCAAGTGGATTCCCAGAGAGGATTCTAATCAGCTGTTTGAAGGAAGGGAGAAAAAAGATGCTACTCAGGCATAAAGAGATTCCCTTGTAACTGAAATAGACCAAACAAGCCCTGGTTGCTGCTTGGCTGCATTCAATAATAATCCACAGCTGTTTGAATAATAAATACAAGCATGTGTAAGTCTGCAGCCCACTTGAAACCATGGCTCCTGGGAAACCTGCTTTGTCCATCCCCCAGTACTCTCAGGGCAGAATCCCCTCCTCCTCACCTTTACAAGAGACAATTAAGGCTCCATCCAACCCTTTAAATTTTCTCTTTTTCCAAAGAAGGTGAAATTTGGCTGCTGCAGCAAGAGACTGGTTACAAATCACATCAGAAAAAGGCAGAGCTAACCACATCACAGAGAACAAGCTCCTCTGGAGTTCAGAAGTCTGGGGGGGGCTAATTTATTCAAAGCAGTAGCTAGAAGTGCCAACACAAGAATCAACACAGCCTCCCCCTCTCAGCAACTGGAAGGAAATTAAAGAGATGCCAGAACAATTCCTGTCTCCAGTCCCAGCTTTGGGGAATTTCTTTTTGCCCTGGGCTGTTACTGTCAGCGGCATTTACTGGGGGAGAGAGAAAAGATTTCGCACCAGCTATGCCACCATAAGCATTACACGCCAGTTCACTGAGTGGGAAGAAGGGGGGTAACCACATGAAGTGGGGGCCACCCCAGAAAAGAGGATAAAATCCACGGAAAACTGAGGTGGTTACACAAAGGCAGAGAAATTCACTGGAAGGAAAATCCCAGAGAGGCTGCCTAGCTAGAGGGAGGAAACTATAACTCCATAGGAGGCAGTGCAGGAACTGGAGAATATCCCAGGAAGGGGAGTAAATGAGGTGTGGGGGACAGGAGAGGCTAGTTATGGTGAAATCCCAACAAAGGACAGCTAAGCTTGAGGATCCTGGATGGCTGTCCCAGCAGTGGAGACAATAGGAGAAGGAGGCAGGGGGACACTGTTAGGAGCAACCTGGGAAAAAGGCTTCAGGATGTCCTAGCTGGGGAGGAGGAGGAGGTAGCGGGGGGGGGGGGGGGGGGGGCAGAGAGACGACAAGAGGGACCCCAACCTTGGCGTGAAGGCCACACAAGGGGGCCTCAGGGAGACACAGACATAAAGTGGGGGAGTGGGGGGGAAGGAGGGCATTGGAGTGACCCCAATGGAATGGGCCTCACTAGACAGGGTGAAGATGGAGAACTTGGAAGGGGGACTCAAGGAGAGGGGACCAGGGGATGATAAGGGGCTCTAAGGGGGATAGTTCGGGAGGAGGCTGGAGACAGGGCTGGAGGGGGACACAGAGTGGGGAAAGGGGACACCGAGTGAGGGCAGGGAGCAGGCTGTAGGGGACGAGGAGAAGCTGGGGAATGAGGGGAACCGTGGCTGGTGGGGCAGTGGGGGTGAGTGAAGTCAGGA
>ML677399.1:4438846-4519299 GCA_007922305.1 Dermatemys mawii | reverse complement strand
GGGTCGGGAGTGCCGGGGGGGGGGAGGGCGGCGGATTCCCCTCCCCCCGCCGCGGAGCCCGCCCTGTCGCTCACCTGCCGGCGGAGGACGCGGCTCCCTCCCCGGCCGGGACCCGCCGGCAGCCGCCGCCGCCGCCGCCGCCGCAGCCTCCGCACAGCAGCAGGCCCCAGCTCCGGGGCTGCCCGCCGCGCCGCCTGAGGGGCCTTCACACACACACCCCCCCTCACCACAAGGACGGAGAGGAGCCCCAAAATTACCACGCCCCAAGCCCCAGAGTCCCCTTCCCGCGCGCTCACGGGGGGCCCCCTTCCCTCTTCCTTGCGGAGGGGTGTGTGCGCTAGGACGCAAGGACCTCGGCCACCCATAGAAACCTATGCGCACCGTAGGGGTGGCTACTTCATTGCCTGATCAGAAAGGGGCCCAGGCGGGTCCATGGCTCAGGCAGGCTGCAGCTGGGACAGTAGGAGGGGTGGTTGGGGGGTGTTGCACAAGCTGCACGTGACATAAACGCAGCCTAGACACGTCCCCCCTCCCTGGGCTTTGCAGGGACTCAGAGTGGAGTTGTGGCCAGAAGATATAAAATTGTGCAAGTTTGGGCACGTTTCAATATTGCACTTTTTTAAAAAAATATCCATTTTTTCAGTAGCCATAAACTTTGCAATGTTAGTTTAGGGGGTCACCCACAGCTTTTCAGAGGGGTTTTTTGGTCACTGGGCATGGAACAGGTTCCCCTCCCACCCCTTGGATTTTTGTTGTTATTTGTTCCAGTTTTGTAATTGAGGATGGCTGTGGGATTAGAAACTCTAGTATAAAGATTTTAGTATAATTTTTTTTGAGGGGACATAATTTTGGTTTTTCATTAGCCAGACATTTTACACTTTTTTTGTTGGCAAGTATTTTTAGTACCTAAAGCCTTGATCCTGCAAAAGACTCGCACAGTGCTTCACTATAGGCATTGTGGGTAATAATTAATCATACTTTAGTTGTTATCTAGTACTAGTCATCAGTAGACCTAAAGGTTTTGCACAAAGGAGGGCTGTATCATTTCCCCCACTTTATAAAACAGGGAAATGAGGGGAAGTGACTTGCCCCAGGCCACCTACCACACCGCAGAATAAAATCCAAATTTCCCAACCCCAGTTCAGCACTCTAGTCACTAGGCCACACTGCCTGGTGCTGTAATACTCAATAGGAGAACTCACAGTGTGTAAAGTTAAGCGCACTAACAGAGCCCTGCAAATACATACATGCTTGGCTTTACTATTTGTAATGAAAAAAGTATCAGGACTCAAGCAATTTTTTTACATTCATAACTGATGCAGCAAGCACAGAGGTGCCAGGGCTATGAACTGCTAAGCCTAGAGGTGCCAAGGCTGGGTCTCAGCTCAGTTCAAGAGCAGGTGAAGAGCAGTTCCTTCTGTCTGGGGGCTCTGCAGGGAGTCCCAAGGATTACCTGGATTAGCTGGGAAGGGCGGTGGGGGAGGGGAGGGAACTGGCACTCCCATTGCCTGCGCTGGTGCTGTACTGTGACATCTCGCAGCCCAGCAATCAGTGAGCTGGGCTAATCCAGCCCCATGGGGCAGACTCTGAAATGAGCTCAGAACGTCGGATCATCCAGCCATGCTGGGAGCTACTTCCTGAAAACCTGACCCTTCCGTGAGTATCTAAATAGGAGCTGACCTGGATGGTGGGAGCTTGGAAAGGAGATCCGAGATTCCAGTGAATGGGACCTCCCCACTTCTACCCCACTGGGCCCCTTGCTCAGCCGACGTGAGTGCAAAACAATCCCAGCGCTGCCTGGCCTAAACCTGCTTGGCAGCTGTGGGGTTAAAACCAGCCCAGCTATTTCTGGCTTCCAGAGTGAATTTCCCATGGTAAGTTAAATGTATGAACAGGGCCTGACCATAGCATGGGCAGCAGCAGCCGCACGAATAGCAGAGGCAGCTGCCAGCCATCACAATGCTTTCCAGTAATGGCCATGCCACCTTAGTTACCCTCCCAAGTCACCTGCTCCCAGCAGAATGCCAGCAGCTGGTGTTGCCCTGGAGTACGCTCCTCGGCACACCGAGCCTCGGGGACACATTAGCTAATGTTTATGAATGGCTGCAGTGATTCTATTCAGAGTCACTTGAGAGCCGTTCTAATTTTGGTCTGAGACTGCCGGCTCGTCACCTGGCGTTGGTAAAGGCCGCGGCTCCGGGAAAAGCCTGTGCGAGGCGGAGTCCCTGCTTAACAGAGGGGCACAGAGATGGGAAGCGACGTGTCCAGGGTCACACTGCACTTCAGTGGCAGAGCTGAAATTAGAACCCATGAATCCTGGTGCCTCATCCCTTGCTCTGGCCATTACGCAATGCTCCCTTCTAGAGGTGGGGGCAGAACCTAGGCATCCAGCTGCCCAGCTCTAACCACTAGACTCTTCTTCCCTCCCAGAGCAGGGAACAGAACCCACCAGTCCTGACCCCTCCAGCTCTCATAATCTAACCACTAGCTCCCCACTCCTTTCCCAGAACCCAGATGTCTTGACTCCCAGCCACTGCTCTAACCACTGGACCCCACTCCGCTCCCAGAGTTGGGAACGGAACCCAGGAGTCCTGGCACCCTGTCCTAGCCTGTACTTTAAGCCACAAGCCCATCCTCCCACTTGAGAGGTGAGGTCTGACCTACATTCAAAACCCATTCTGCCGGTTTTCGTGTTGGGATCAGAGAGCAGAGGGGAACCCCACACCGCCCAGGAGACCTGCACTAGGCAATTCACTGGGGAGAAAGAGTCAGATTGCTCCCCGTCCTCCCACCACCCCTGAGCAGCTACTGAGTCTGCAAAGGTAACCCTTCGGCCTCGCCAGTCCTTAAGAGGCGGGGGGGGGGGGGTGTCTCCTGTTCCCCCACAGCCTGGCACATGCAGGGGCCCTCTGCTGGGGACTGGCAGTACTGAGCCTTGTGCTGCAGCTCCATTGCAAAGTGCATTCTGCACAGAGAGGAATCGCACTATTAATTAAAGTCCATGGGCCAGGGGGGTATAAACTTAGGATCACATGCTCTCCTCAGCCCACAGCTGATTTCTCGGCCCTGGGATCAAGGCTAGAAACTGACTGTCATGGAGGACCAGAACTTGGACCTGGTATAATCAGAAAGCGTGTTCCTCTTGAAGTCCCACCAACACCTTCCCTTCGCTACAGCCAGTTCCCTACCTGTGGGATTCACACCCAGTCCCTTCCTCATATCACCACAACAAACAGCAATGAAATAGTTAATGCTGACATTTAAAGGGTCCCTAGGCGTTAGCAACAACACCCCCAGGGGGATTCATGGCAAGTGGGGAAGTTCAGACCTCTCCGAGCTCCAGCCACTGGGGAAATCAGCTACGCTTGCTTTAAGTCTGGCTGGTTATTGACACAGCCAGTGAGGGGCATAATCTCACCTTTTCTCCTTACAATCAAAGCTGAGATGCTGCAGACGTGGCCGTGCGGTCCACATAAATACACCATGCAGGCTGGATCTGGTGCTGTTGTAAAAATTCCTAGTCCTCTGACCCACCTGGGCCCCACAGAAAATGAACTTCTAAGATTTATTGTTTTTAAAGGGTTTTATTGGCAATCTTTTTTTAAACAAATATACTGAGCCAGGCTTTGCCGTATGTGAGGCAAGTTTTCCAGTTCACCTATAAATCCGTTTTAGAGAAAGCAGTTTATAAACCCTTAAAGGGCAAAAGATTGTCGTCTTTTTCTCCTGTGTTTGTACAGCGCCATGCGGTCCTGGTGCTCCCATTATACACCTAATAAATCATACTAAAGCTGTGGCGTTTACAGTTTGCTGGCAGGAAGGGAGAACAGAAGCAAAGTGAAGCAATGTCTTCTGAGAGCTTGTCTACATGGGGAGTTATTCTGGAATAAGAGTGTCCACACAGAGCATTGATCAGGAATAGTTAACCCCTTTTAAAGTCACACTCTACTTGAATCCTAATTAACTTTCAGGTGTAGCCAGACTCTTGAGACAATGGCAGGTTTTGCTGGTTACTCACTGTGGTAACTAACTGAATTCTTTATCTTGCTAGTGTCCAGAGGGTGTTAAAAGAAGCCTCTGCTTCGATCAGATAGCCTGAGGCTCTCTAGGAAACCCAGAGATGAGTGGAGAGACAGATGGGAAAGCTCCATGCAAGAGAAATTAAGTCACTCCACCTGCTGGATCCCCTGAGAACCGATTCTGGCCTCCCTGCTGTCCACACGACTTTGTGTCTAAGGCAATGTTGGAACCTGAATTCAAGGAATCATTTTTCATGCTTTTTTAGACCAAAACCTGGTTCTCAGATCCACAGGGGGAGACTACTCACCGCTACTCCATTTTCTGCCAAGGCAAATGCTGGAAGAACAGTTGCTGTCTATCCGTCTGTCCCCCACAGTCCCATGCAAGACAATATGGAGGATTTTATTCATGATGCAGTTTTGTAAAGGCCACCTCTCTCTGAGCCCTTTCAAGCACAGATCTTTGCTCCCTCGTCCCAGGGTGGCTTAGGTTCACAGATTCCAGGGCAAGAAGGGGCACAGGCCAGAGAACTTCATGCATCCAGCTCATCGCTTAGGTTAGCGATGCTCGTGGGCAGCTCAAAACACGGTCCAATAGGAAAAATCAAAGGAGACACAAATCACAACAACAACAAAAGAAGGCCAACAAAACCTTTAGCTTTAAAATCAAACCTGGGATCAGCGGGAAACACCAGCTTTCATCCTGCGGGGTGCTTAGTGCCTGCGAGCTGGGGCAAGCCAAGGGCACATAGCCCTACAGACTAGGAGCAACAGCAAAAACTCCCTCTAGATGCAGGATTGGCAGTGTGTCCCAGAAACCTCAGCACGCTCTGATTTCAGCCCTGGTGTAACCGCAGCAGTGCAAGGGATGCTGCATCAGGGCGAATGGCGTTAACTCTGGGGCTTTGCTTTGGGGCAGTTACACCAGTGGCCTGAAACCACCTGTGCTGTCCAGTGTCCAAGTGCAGCGTGGTCTGCAGAGGGCAGTGGAAACACGATCTCTTGGGTTACCTTTATGCTGCATGCCTAACCCAGGTCTGTGGGACCTGGGCTTGTGGACTGGGGCTGCGTTTCAGCTGCCACCCTGCATTGCAAACCTGGGTTCACAATGCTTGGACCCGGGTTTCAGCCATGCTAACGTGTCTGGACTGGACTGCACTGCACTGACCCGACTTAGGTCTGCAGCTCAAGCTGCATCCTCACTGCAAAATGACAAGGCTTGGACCCATCTCGCAGCAGGACTTAGCCTCTGATCCATCCCCCAGCAGGGTCCTGGTGCGTTGACCTGGACTCCCAACGCAGCCAAACCAAATGGCTGGGCCAGAGGAAAGGTGACGGCTGCCGATCACAAACAACCCGTGTGTGGCAATGACTGGTTTTATTGAATTGCGTGGCACCAGGGTGGGTGGTGAGAGGGGGGTTATTCTGCAGCCCTGGGGAGGGATGGAAGCAGTTAGCAAATGAATATCATTTTTAAAGCTTCTCTGCGAGGTGTCCGGTGGCAGGAGAGCGCCAGTTCTTGGCTGCAACCCCGGACGGGGGCAGACAGCGAGTTTGGCTGGCTGAGGCGGGGGCGTGGCCCGGAGCCGCTCAGGGGTGATCTGCTGCGGACTGGGGGCCGTGGAGCCTTTGGGAAGCAGGGCTGCGCTGGCGCATGGGGGCACTGTCCTCGCTGGCGCCGGCAGAGCACGAACCCGACACCGCCGGCGCCTCCGAGCCAGACGCATGGCACAGCAAATCAGGAGAGCTCCCGGAGTCGGACGGCCGAGCGCGGTCATCAGCGGCGGAAATCGCTGGTGGTGAGGCCTTGTTTTTTCCCGGGCTCTCCGGTTTGGTGTCTCCCAAGGGAGAGTGGGAGCAAGGTCTCCCCTCCTGGGGGCCTTGGGATTCTGGTACAGAAGCCAAAGCCCCCCCAGCCACCACTGGCCCAGCCTCGCCTGGATTCATCTGCACCTGCAAATCGTCCTCCAGCTCCAGGGCACCAGCTTTCGCCTGGCTCTGATCACCAAGACGGCCATCTTGGATGACGCTCACCTGGGAGGTGCCCGTGGTTCGGTCAGCACCCAGCGAGCTGCCTCTGTTGTCAGCACCGGGCGACGCTCCCTTAGCCCGGCTGTCCAGGCCTCCCACGCAGAGCCCTCCCAGCTCTTCAGGACGCGGGCTGGGCGATCCTCCGTTCCCGCCCGAGGCGAACGAGCCCCGTGATGTGTTCCGCTCCTGGCCGGCGTCGCCCCCTTCTCCGGTCTCAGGGGCACCCCCCTCCTCCGTGCTGCTGCATTTATCCAGCGAACAGGCGTCTGCTTCCTCCAGCTTCTTCCGGGGCCGACCGCGCTTTCTCTTGATGCCGGCGGCCTCGCCGGGCGATTCCGGGGGGCGTTTGGCCCCTTTGGCTCCCTGTGCTTCCTGCTGGCTGCCGGCCGGCCCCTCGCTGCTCTTGGCGGGGCTGTGCCCTTCGCTGCTGCCGGCAGCCGTGCTCTTGGGATTGGCAGGGATTTCGGCCACAGGAATGCCCATGCCGGTCGGCACGTTGGGCAGGATCATGTTGATCACCGGCACCGCCGCTTGCTGGCTGACAAGCCCCGCCGCCCCATTCACGCCCGGCGCCAGGTTGATGGGCAGGGAGGAGGCGGTGCCCACCGGCAGTGGCAGGGCGGCCATCTTGACCGCACCCCCGATGGGTGTGGCCGTGATCTTGGGCGCCAGGATGGGAGGGGAAGAATGCACAGCCTGGGCACCGAGCGGCATTGGTCTCCCTCTGGCCTGGATGCGAGGCAGGAGGAAAGGCAGACGAGCCACCAAGGCGTTGACTTGGGGGCTGCTCACCGGCTTGGGGGTCTCGGGGGGTTTCTTCCTCTCGGCTCGGGGCGGGACGGGGGGTTTCGAATTATTCTCCTTTTTGTTCTGACAGGCAAAGACAGATGGATGGACATTGACAGAAGGGACATCCCCACCCACCCACCCACCCACCCACCCTGCACACAGCTCCAGAGCCTCAGCCAGATACCTACCCCCAACTCGGGCTCAGCGATGGGGGCCCACAACCCCACTCCTGAGCCTGCTGCCACCCCCATTTTACAGGGGGAGACTGAGGCACAGAGAACTGACTTGCCAACGGCATGAGTTCAGTGGAAGAGGTGTGAGAAGAACTCAGGAGTCCTGGCTCCCAGCTCCCCTGCTCTAACCCGAGACTCCACTCCCTTCCCAGATCTGGGGCTAGACCCCAGGAGGTCTGGCTCCTAGCTCCCTCCGATCTAACCCTAGAACCCATGCTCGTCCCAGAGCTGGGGCTAGAACCCAGGAGTCCTGGCTCCCAGTGCCCCCCTGCTCTAACCACTAGACCCCACTCTTCCTTAGATTAATAGTAAGACGAATTCCAAGCAGGGGCTGACCCTAGCAGCCTTTCAGCTCTTCGGGGAGGAGGGCCCTGGTCATGCTGGGAAGGTTTCTCGCCAGCACCCAACACTTTCTCACCTGCGGCTGAGTTTTGACAGTGCTGTCCGATGTTTCCAATCCATTCTTCCTGGCAGGTCGAGTGTCTCGGTGGATATTTTCTGAACTTTCTATAAACAAATCAACCAACCAACCAAAAAAAAAAAATAATACATGGACTTGACTGTTCTTAAAAGAACACCCTCACTAGAAAAGTTATCTTTCCATTACTTTTTTTAAAAAAATAGGCCCTTCCCTTAAATTATTAGTGCTTTGAGAGCCACTGATGAAAAGCACTGGGGGTTATTTATTATTATTATTTGGGGAAATGCATTTACTTTCCATCCTGAATGTTATTTATCATTGTCACAGGCCAGGAAATCTCCAACTCTGGTCTGCTTGACAAGTCTATACAAGAGAGCTACACTGGTTTAATTCGGGTTTGTCTACACTTGAAACACTACAGTAGCAGTGCTCCAGAGTAAACACTCCCCACGTAACAGGAGTGGTTCTCCCATCGTGGTAGGCAATCCACCTCCCCAAGAGGCAGTAGCTAAGTCAACAGACAAATCTGTCCATCAACCAAGCTACTGCCTGTTGCGTGTGTGTGTGTGTACACTACAGTGATGGGAGAACCCCTCTCATCATGGTAGTGTCTACACTGAAGCAGTAAAGTGGAGCAGCTACAGTGTTTTCAGAGTAGACATGGTGTTAGTAAGACTGGTGAAATCCCCTACTTCAGTTTCAAAGTGATTTTTTTCTGGTTCCACTTAAACCGGTTCCTGAGGGCTTGTCTCCATGCGAATGCTGCACTAGTATAACTTAGATTGTTTTTTAAATGGACATTAAAGCACCAAGAGGCTGCGTAAAAGGCTATGTCAGAAAGTTGTGGGCCCGGTTTATTATTAAAGTTGCAGGGTTGGCGGAGGCACACCAAAACTGGAACTCCACCCATGCCCACCCCTGTTCCCCGCTCTACACCTCCCATCCAGCCTTGCTCCCCCCACTCAGAGAGCTGCCATCACAACTCAAAATGAGCAGGCAAGGTCCGGGAAAGAGCTGATCAACTCCATTGGGAGTGCAGAGTGTACCACTGAAAGGGGACATACGGAAAACTTTAAATATCTAAATTTTCACTGCCAATATCTAGAAAGAGCATCAGGAAAATGGAGCTACATCGCCGAGGGGTGTGAAAAATCCACACTGCCGAGGGGCACAGTGAAGCAGCCCCAGCCAAGACAGCGCGAGGTCGACGGAAGAGTTCTTTCTCTCGTGGCGGTGGATTAACAAGTGTCGATGCTGAGGCGCATCAGCTGTGCAACTGCAGCGGTTTAATTGTAGACGGAGCTTTGGCAGAAAAGCCTGGGAAGACTCAGAGGAAGGAGAAGGGTGGATCAAAGGAGGAAGGGGGCTGCATGAGCCGGAGAGCCCAGGGGTGCGGGCAGCAAACGCCTGCGAGGGACACCGGAGAGCAAGTCTACTCCTGACGCAGCGGGGACAGGACGGCTGGAGCTGGGACAGTGGACGGGGAGGGCCGTGCTCCGAGCATTCTCCCCCTCAGTGGCTCGGCTGGCTGGCTCTCGCGCACGTGCTCGGGGTCTAACCTATTGTTGCCACATGTCGGGTCAGGCAGGAATTTCCCCCAGGCCAGCATGGCAGGGACCCTGGGAGTTTTTGCCTCCCACTGCAGCACGATGGTCAGGCTGGATGAGCTCTGCCTAAGAGCCCTGAGGGAGCCAGCCGGGAGGCTGGGGTGAAGGGGAGTCCTTGAGTTTCCTTGGGAATCTGAAGAAACCCAGCCCCATGATGGGGTGTTACTCAACACATGCAGCCCTACGTCCGTTACCGGGGAGTGGACAAAGAGGAAACTAAGGCAGCAGCTGGGCTGAAGCCAGCCTGGGTAGGCAGGCCTGCGGCACCCTCAATAGCCCCAAAGCTGCATGGAGCAGTCCCAGTCCTCCACTGAGCCCCACACTAGGCAATGGGGACCTCGCCTGCCACACACACACACACACACACACACACACACACACACACGCAGGGTCCTGCGGGAGGAATCCCCCCATCTGAGCGCCCGACCCACCTGAGACCACCATGGCCATGACCAGGTCAGCGCGGTCGGAGCGTGAGCTGATGAGGTGCTGCTGGATGAGGAACTGAGCCACCTCCACGATGTTGTTGAAGGAGCGTTTGAGGATCTTCTCGGCCCAGTGGCAGGTCAGAGCGCAGGCCGCATCCACCAGCTCGTCGTGGTACGACTGCACCAGGTCTGTCAGCTCCGACTGCGCCAGGGGAGGGGAGGGAGGTCAACGACCAGCACCAGGCCTCAGAGCACTTCTGTTCCCCTCCCTGGGCACAGTCAGTGAGCGCCCGAAATTCCCAGGGCACTCCCAACATACGCCCGGCACTCAGTCATCGGGGTCCCAAAATTCCCAGGGCCCTCCCAACATATGCCCGGCACTTTCGCCTGAATTCATTAGGGGTCCATCATGAGGACAGCTCCCACAGATGGGTCACGTTATATACCAACATACAAGAGCTGGGGGGGAGGAGGAGTGCGAGAATCAATTTTCTGGCAACGGCTGAGCTGGTATTTCTGAAAAGTCAAAATCGACCCGTTTTGGGTCGAACAAAATGTTTCCGTTCTGACCATTTTTAACAGGCTAAGAAAATGATATTTTGAGACGACGTTGTTTTGAGCCAAACACCAAAAGATCAAATGTCTAAGTTTTTCTTAACTTTTTTTTCAGTTTTATTCAATCATAACAATTTGGTGGAACTGAGATAAATTCAATGGTTCTGTGCTGCTATATCTGCATTTTTTACCAAAAAAACCCAACTATGTTTTGGGTGAAGAGTTTTATCCAGCTGTATGTGCAAACCCCTCTACAACCCTGCGAGCCCCAGACAGGGCAGGGGGACAAAAACCCCAAGATTCCTCATGCCCACGGTAGGGGGAATATACAACCTCCCCACAATCCTCCTGTAGCTGATGGGGCTGAGCTAGGACCTTCCCATGGCCAAAGGCATGAAGGCAAAACAGACTCATCACTAGATCTGAAATTCAGAGTAGGTGTGTTAGGTAGCTAAGGCTGGGGTGGTGACACCGTAGAAATCTACTGAGACACCCCCTAACCATGGAGGATTTTAGCACCCATGAGCACCAGCATGGCACCCTAAAGCTCAAGAAGCATTCATGCTAGCAGGCCGTGCTTCTGGGGAACTTACAGTATCGGTAACTTTGAGGTCCAGGCTGGGCAGGGGTGGCATGCTGACCACGGTCTTCCTCCTGATCCCGCTGTAACAATATGTTTGGCAAGGTTAAGGGTTTTCAGTGGGAACTTGGAAGGAACAAAATAAAGCTGCAAAAATGAGAAGTTAACGCTTGAAAGGAGGCTGTTTATGTCCTCTGGGTAGGACTACACTACCCCTTGGATTGGGGGGGGGGGGTAGCGCTCAATGTATCAGGGATCAATTTATCATGTCTCACCTAGACACAATAAATCAATCTCTGAATCGGTGCCTGTACTCCACCTCCGCAGGAGAAGTAAGCAGAGTCAGCAGGGTTGACCCGCCGCCGTGGGAACAGTCAGGTAAGTCGAACTAAGATACTTCGACTTCAGCTATGTAAATAGCGTAGCAGATCCCACAGCACTTTGTTAATAAGAGCTGGGAACAGAACCCAGGACTCCTGACATTCAGTTTCTTATTTCAGTCACTCGATACCAGATTCCTGACTCCCAGCCTCCTGCTCTAGCCACTAGACACCACTTCCCTGCCAGAGCTGGGAATACAATCCAGGAGGCCTGCTCCCAGTTCTCTGCTCTAATCGCTCCATTCCCCCATGGGGCTGCAAAATGTAATAACTAACCAATTTAAAACAAATCATTTCCATTCATTCTTGTCTTTAAAAGAAGCCAACCCTTGTGCTCATCAAACTAAGCTGACATCGTCCCTTTGCGCGGGCTAGTTCTCGGAGGTGTCGACAGGGGTTATTTAGCGTACAAGGATATTTTGATTGTCCTCGTCCTCCCAGTCTTCTGGCTTTGATGTTCGGGAAGATCTCTCGGATGATCTTTCCGAAGTTAGCGGCACTCAGAGGGCGACAACAGAGGTTATCACAGTATCGCCTGCCGGGTGAAAGAGAAAGAGGTCAAATGCAAGAGTTTCATCCCAAAACCAAGGTCCTGCACTTGATACTACTGTCTTAGCCTTGCATTCAGTTGTTTCCCTGTGGCTTATCACTAACAGTACTGAACACTGGGTACTGGCACCTCTTCTAGTGGAGTCATATTACATTTATCACAGAGGGTCTTTGTAAACTCAGCCTCCGAACACTCAACGTGATCTGCGCCCTGTACAGAGGGAAATCACTCTCCCCCACCGAAATACAGCCACCTCTGGGTGAAACGGCATTTTAACAGCTGCACAACACATAACAGCCCAGTGCTACACTCGGGTAATGGATTTTTTGCCCAAGTGAGAACAGCAGCGTGTGGTCCTATAATGACGTGGAGAATAATATCTGGGTGTGTATCTGAAACACCCCTCGGAATTTAGCAACGCTGAGCATCACTAGCGGAGTTGGCGTGTGGTCAGAATTATTTATTAGGTGTATTACAGTAGTGCCTAGGCATCCCAGTCATGGAGCAGGAAGGCTCTCATTGCACCAGGAGCTGTACAGTATTTATTAGGTATATTACGGTAGCACTTCAGAACCCCAGTCATGGACACTGTACATTCCCAGAACACTGAGACAGTCCCTGCCCCGAGGAGCTGATCAGCAGGGATGTTATGGGTACAAACTGACTATGAACGAACTGAGGCTAGAAATCAAAGGCCTTCCTTGGAGGCCTCCCGGTCAAACTCTCATGCAGCCAGGCCCTGCTTAGCCTGCAAGATCCAGAGAGCTCGCCCCGCCAGGCCGCTGGCAGCACTGACTCACGCCGGGCCCAGTGCGCATGCTCACTTGTACGTGTCGTAGACATCCTGCTTGGGCAGGCAGGTGTCCGTGTGTTCCTCCAGGTGGTTCCGGATCCAGTTGCACGCATGCATGTGCTCAGCCGTGCTCAGGGAGCTGAGGTCCAAGCTGCTGCTCCCACGGGGTAGGCAGACATGATCAAATTAGAAACAACGTTAATTAGCACAGAGATTGCAGCGGGGCGGGAGGTTCAGGTGGGAGGCTGATGCCAGGCCAGGCCCACATTCCGCACTGTAGCAACTTTCAGAGGATCATAGGCATTATCTGGAGACTCCCTCCCTCCCATACCCATGAGGCTGGGGGTAATACGTGGGAAAACTGAGTTACAGTGAATCAGTGGCATCAGCTTGAAGAGAACCCAGCCATGCTGCTTAAAGCAACGGGCCACGAGCCCTCCAAGAACTGGCAACAGAAACCAAGGGTCCAACTGCCCAGATCTCCTGCACTCCCTTCCCAGGACTGGCACCAGCCCCCAGGAATCCTGATCCCCCATCTCCTCCTGCTCTAACCACTGAACCGTGCTGTAGCGAAAGACACAGCACAAAGGTATCTCGGTCCATTCCCTACCTTTTTTCCCCAGAACTCGGCCCGGATGGCAGCTGTAGGTACAGGTAGAGTTTATCGTTGTCTGAAAATTTCTGCACATCTTGCTATTGTCAGCAGGGACAGAAAGGGACAAAATTATTAGAGATTCAAAGGAGGCGGCAAAACTGCTAGATGTTAAATTACTTTGCTAATTGCAATGACAAAAAAGACTTCTTAGCAAAGTTGATTCTATGACCAATAATTCTGTTTGCTTCTGTGCAAGGCAAGGTAAATAAAATCTTACGCGTCAGGGCATGACTTGACCAATAAAGGGGTCAGGAAGGAAGCACACCTTCTCCCACCTCCTCTGTTTAACAATGCATAATTGGTCCACATGGGGAGGATGGTTTGACTTGGTCTGCAAGATCATGCATTGCTCATTGCTCCTCCCAGAGATCGGACCCTGGACTGACTGAACCACTGAACGGATCCATTATGGCAGGATCAGGTAGAACCGAGGGACTGAGCCAGTATGATAAAGAGGCAGAGCAGCAAGGGATCTCGCCATCGACAGACGATCCGGGGTTGACATTCACTTGCGCTGGTCTCTACACCACAGGGTTTTTACGCAACAGAAGAGCTGCTCAAGATACTCACCAGAATGCTGTCCACTTTGCTCTGCACGGATTTGCTGTTTAAAACAGGAGAAAAAATAAAGCCTCAGTCATCGGTGTTATGAAGCTGCAGAGTATGGACTGTACGGCACTCCCTGTGCTAAGCAGAACCACAGGGATGGAAAACACCTCTCTAGCATCCAGCCAAACCTCCCTGCTGCCTCCCGTCGGTTGGAGTCAAAGCACAGGGAAAGCGTTCACATGCAGCAGCTGCTGTGACATAACCTCTTCTCAATCAGCAGCTGCTTTTACATCCATCCCACGCATCCGCTTAAGGATTAAAAAACGGGGAAATTAATAGGCAAAAAACTCTGCTGAGAAACATGTAGGCCTGCTACACACACACAGCCTGCCTGACTCAAACCCACAGGAGCAATGAGATGTAATAGAACATCCCCTGTATTCCTCCACCCACAGGCATGCTTCTTACCATTGCTACAACTACCATCCACCAAAACCCAGTCACCTTAACTCTGCCCTGCTCGCACCAGCAGGGACAGCTTAAGGCATGGGCAAACTGGGCATGTGCCCAGGGCCCCTGACGGAAAGGGGGCCCCAGCAGTGATGTGAAACCAAACAATTTTTTTAAATCGAGTCTATGATGAATATTGTCTGGAATGATTCAGGAAATTGGATTTTTAGTGGTCAGGAGACACTTTGCTGCCTGCAGATGTTTTTAAATCAGCAGAATACATTTAACATTTGTTCTGTTATCGCTACATCGCGTTTTTGTTCCCAATAACATTTTACAGGCAAGAATTATTTTATTTTTGACTGTAAGGTGGTAGGCCCCCCCAAGCCCAAGAACAGAGGCCCCTAGGCACAGTGTAAGTCATTAATTAGGCCGTCCACACTCGGGTGTAAGCCTTCTATCACCCCCTTTATCAAACTGCCCTCCCACAACACACCACCTATCACGGAGTCACAGGGCCTGGGCTATGTCCCAGCCGGTAAGTAGCCTCCTGGAAGTGACCCCTTTACTGTGCTAGGCCCCAAGGACCCACACAGACCCACAGGGGCAGGCCCGTGGCTTCCAAGACTTGGCCTTTGGCCCTAGCATTCCCGGGCTCTCTCCATGGCACCCTGGAGTGAATCCAGCCAAGCCAAACTCCTAAGGGAGGCTTGTCCTGGGCCCGCACCATGCTCTCAGGGAGTATTTACAGTGATACAGGCAGCCTTTTTCAGAACAAGGGAGCGACTGATCAGTCACCTGGCTACAGAATCGGAACGTCCTTGGGGTAGCAAAGTTTCGCCATAGTCCACTCTGGTTAAACCAGTGCCCCGATGAGCCAGCCAAGCTCTGATGGACTCCACCTCTGCCTCTCGTCCCGTATTCCCCCTTAATCACCCCAGCTCCAGGCTCCTGAGTCCCTCCAAAAGGGTCACCCTTCCACCAGTCACCTGACACCTTGTTCTCCAGCTCAGTCCCTGCTCCACCCTGCGGGGGTTTCCTGCAGTCCTAAAGGCATCTCTTTGTCTTGCTGGACCCTCGGTTGATTCGGGTTGGTTTGAGCCAGTTCTTTACTGACTCTATTCATTCCCCACTAGAAAGCAAGGTGACCCGCACACCCCTCCTGCCCTGTTCCAGGAACTGGGTTAAACCTTTTGCACCCACTGGGTAGCAAGAGGGAAACTGAGGCATGCCTAGGAATCATAAAAATATTACAGAAACTACCCCCTTTGTCACACCTCTGCACAAAACACTCACAATGAACAGAGTCAAAAGGGGATAATTTGATAATCAGAGAACAGTCTGTGTATCTGTCTGGGTATCACTCTGAAGCCTAGAAATGTTGCCGGAGTCAGTGTCACCAAACCATCACATGCACAGGGTCTACTGGGGACCACTGAGTCAGTGTGAAGCGATGGACACAGCTCCAGATATGGCTGACAGCTCTTTTGGTTCAGCGTATCACCCGGTTGAACCGTTGCTGGGTTTCACGACCTGTTACCTTCCAATTTTTAAGTTTTCAGCCACTTTCAGGTTTGGTTCTTTTTACTCTTCATGAATTACAGCTATATGACAACATCATCCATAGATCTCCAAGCACTTTACAAAGGAGGCCAGCGAGAAGGAGGGCAGAGTTAAGGTTACCATGTGTGGGCTGAGGTAGCGGAAAGGGAAAGCAGTGTGTCTGTGGGTGGAGCAAATTGGTATGTAGGGCCACGTGGCTTCGTTTTTTCATTTCCTTGCTCATGTGGGTTTGAGTCAGGTATGTGGCAGGTGGATAGCAACCCTAATTGCTTCGCAGCAAAATGCTTTGCCTGTTAATATTTAAAGACCTTGAGCATCATTTATATCTAACTGACAGCCAGATGTGGGGTCAAGAAGGAATTTTCTCCCAGGTCAGATTGGCAGGGACATTGGGCGGGGGCAGGGGGAGGAAGAGGGAGTTTCGCCTTCCTCTGCAGTGTGTGGGTACGGGTCACTTGCTGGGATGCCACGCAGCTCTGAGCAGCATGGTAAGGGGGCCGGGGGGTTGGATAAAGGGAAGGGGGTCCCAGAGGCAACAGTCAGGGGACAGGTAGCAGGGGGCAATTGGATGGGGCAGAGGTTCTGGGGGGGCTGTCAAGGGACAGGGAGGGGTTGGATACGGTGTAGGAGTTCCAGGGATCTGTCAGGGGGCGGGGTGTGGATACGGGTCGGGGCATTCAGGGGACAGGGAGCAGGGGGGGTTGGGTAGGGGTGCGATCCTAGGGGGCAGTTAGGGTGAGGGGTCTCGGAGGGGCAGTCAGGGGACAAGGAGCAGCGGGGGTTGCACGGGTTGGAGATTCTGAGCGGGGCAGTCAGGGACGGGAAGGGGGGGGGTTAAACAGGGGGCTGGGCCAGGCTGTTTGGGGAGGCACAGCCCTTCCCTACATGGCCCTCCATATACTTTTGCAACCCCGATGTGGCCCTTGGGCTAAAAAGCTTGCCCACCCCTGCCCTAGCACCATGAGATCCTGACACTACCGCAATTCAAAGAGATAACAACACCCAAGGTGCAGAGCAATGTCTCCAGAGCTGGGCCGCCGGCCTCTTTCACCCCCACGAAGAAAACAACTAAGAAGCTGGCCATAGGAAAGCGAGAGGGAGATGCTGCCCTTACGAGATGGTGCTCTTCAGTTTCTGCAACAGGGTGCTGGGCTCTGTGGCGTCCCCTCGGGAGTTCCCAGACTGCGAGCTTCCCTTTTTAGAGACCTTGGGACCGGCTTTGTCGTCAGCCATGACATTTGGCGACTGCCTAAAAGACAAGAGTCGTGAAAAAGCCGCCCGCGACGGATCGTCCTGTGGCAGATGTCCACCCGACTGGCGCAGAAGTGCCATTGGTTATTACCACCGAGCGCATGGCCCCTTTCCCTGCTGCTAAGGGAGAAACCTGACAGCTCAGGGTGAGTGGGGTGTCACTGACGAGGCAGAGATATGACGAGGCAAACTATGAGTTTGGACAGCACCTAGCACAAATGCTGACTGAGGCCACTGGACATTATCACAATATTAAAATAATCAATAAGTAAAAAAATCAGTATCAATAATACAGATCTAGAACTCAAGCTGAGCGCACTGAAGAGATAACACTTACATAAGAAGGGGTTTATTGGGGCAGACCACAGGTCCATCCAGCCCAGTATCCTGTCTGCCAACAGTGGTGTCCTGGAGTGAGTGAACCTAACAGATACTGATCAAGTGATCTCTCTCCTGCCATCCATCACCCACCTCTGACACACAGAGCCTAGGGGCACCATTCCTTACCCACTTTCTTATGTCAAGTGATTTTCCCAAGGTCGCCCAGCAAGTTGGTGGGTGTCAGAGCTGGCAACACAACACTGCAGTCCCAATGCCTAGTCCCCTTTTCTGACCACTAGACCCCACTCCCTCCTAGGGCCATGAGTTGAACCCAGGAGTCCTGACACTCAGCCCCAGCTCAGACTACCTCCGCCAGACAGCGTTCTTCTTCTTGTTGTCCTATTTCCCTTCCAAAAAAAACACCAAAACAACAACAAAACAAATTAAATTAGCAAGACCGCAAGATTTTTGCTAAGTTTTTTCCCTGTTTAATTGCAAAAGTGAGGATTCAGCAAAGCTCCGTTAATGACCCTACATTAAACAGAACGCTGGAGCTAATTTAATTATTAGTTTACACAAGAAATTCCCATGCCACGCTACAATTCTGCAAACCTCCGCTCCGGAGTAGGCTGTTTAGTTATGGATCCTGTATCTATTGGAGAGGTGCTACCACTGAGAGGAAACCAATTAATGGCTGGATTGCCCCCCGAGGGGAGTGGGGGGGGGGGGATCCAAAGAAGAGGGAGATTTAAATATCTGCAGCTGAACTGGGAGCTGCAACTTCAGACCTGCCAAACCGCGCTCTCCCCAGGCTGGGGGAATCTTCCTCCCCCCGGGCTTCCAAAGCCTCTCGATGTCTGGGGTGCAACACGTGTTTCCACAGCTCATCATGTATTTTCAGAGGCGGGGGCCCTGGAATTTCGCGCACCCCGAGCCCTGACAGCGGCTGCCCCCGACCCCGCTTGGCCCCCACTATCGACTATGATTTTCGCTTTGAGGAAGCAGATTCTTGCGCGCCCCTTTATGATGATTTTGCAAGACCGATCCCCTCTCCCTGGAAGCGGCCGGCCCTTTGCAACCCCCTCCCCTAGCCCCCCACCCCACCCCCCGGCTATGTTGCAAAGCAAGAAAGAGCCCAAAGGAAACTCACCGACTCTCAGATCTCGGGGTGAGAGTCCGATGGCCCCCGGGGGGGCTTCTGCACGAATGGAGAAGTAGGAGCACGCCCCGGCCGCTGCCAGCCGGTCCCTCAGTCCCAGATCCGCTGCCCCCTCTTGCAAGCGCCCCCGTGCACCATGCTGCAAGCCCCTGGCTTCTTGCCTGGCCTCGCCAGCCCCTCTGCGTGGCCGCTTCCCCCCGCTTGCCACGGGGCCAATACAGGCATGTGCCGCCCCAATTGCAAAACAGAAAAAGAAAGTATCCAAGCCCCAACTAAAAAACAAAAACAAACCCACCCCAAAATCCCCTGATTGCGGCTTCGTTTTTCTGATTGGCTCCCGGGCCTTTGATCTGCCCGGATACTTGGGCCTCCCATTAATCGGATTGGCTGCGCCTGGGTTTTCTACCCGGATACAAACCCGACGGGGCTGTTGGTTGGCCGGCTGGGTTGCAACTCTGCCTAGTAACAAGCTGCGGATTGGCACAGGGCGGGGCAGCTAGAGGAGGAAGCTGGGAGGGAAAGTGTCAATGCAGGCCTGGGGGGTCACGGCAGCCAGGGCTGCTCCCTGCCCCCTGGCGAAAGCCAGGCACCGATACTACCCCCATTATAAACACATCTCTCTGATCCTGCCAGCAATGCCTGAGCTGCCATGCCTGGCCATCCCTCCAAAACCAGTGTTCTCCGGAGTTGTTTTTAAAGCCCCAGCTCCCGGAGGCATGTGATGAGGGGAGCCGCTCCGCTTTTGTTCCGTCCCTCACTCTCCTGGTTGCAGAGGAAGAGCTGCAAATGTGCCCCTGAAAAACTCAGAAAGCAGCTGATTAATAGGGTGACCAGAGTGCAACTGTGAAAAAATGGGACCAGGATGGGGGGCAATAGGCGCCTATATAAGAAAAAAATCCCCAAAAACGGGACATCCAGTCGCCCTGCAGATGAACAATGTAAGGCCCAAGTTTATTTAAAAAACCAAAAAAAACCCAAGTTTTAAAAAAACAAGTTTATTTCAAAAATCAAACTCATTGTTTTTACGCCAATCTCATTATTTTTGGAGGCCTGACTCAGGATGTTTGAAGGCTGGTGGTGAAGGGTGGTACAAAAAAAACCACATCCATCTTTGGCCTGGATACCAACCTTAAAGCTGACCAATTCCTCACAGTAAATTCATAGTCTCACGGCAGAAGAGAAGCTTATCTCACTCTGGCTGGACACATGCAAATTGAGTAGAGGATTTAATGGTTCACAAGGGCCCCTCATTTACATTCTGAACAAAATGTTAATCCATAGATTGTGGGGGCTGCAGGAAAAAGCAAACGAGTGTGATCCTGCTGAGGAGTAAGAATTAAACTTTAACTGCTGCGCAGGTGAGCCCCCAGGTATTCTGACCAAGCTGCCAGCAGAGTGGATCTTTATGAGAAGGGAGCTCACCCAAACTGGTTGAAAACACCGGGAAAAGATCTTGGGGTAAGCTAGCCTGTAGGGGATGGGGCAAGGTGTTGTGAGTAACCTTTAGGCTCTAAAAGGGGTCTTATGGTTTGTTTCCGAAAGTCGTACTTTCTATCACCTCAATCTGTTCTTTGTTAAACCTATTCTGGTTTTCACTATAAATACATGTGAGTGCTGTGTGTTAAGCAGTGTGAATCGAATCCGTGGGTGTGTGCAGTTCCTTTGGGAGAAGAGGCTCTAAGATTTCAGAGGAACAAGCTGGGTGCTCTGGAGGACTTGGGGTTTGGTGTGGGTCTATTGTTGACCTGTACTGAGAGCGCGAAGATGCCGGAGGGTGGGAGTACACCTGGGAGGCAGTGCTCGCCTTGCCAGAGGCTGGTGGAGAAGGGGCAGGGCCTAGGAGAAAGGGGTGGGTGGGGCAGGGGTGTTCAGTTTTCTATGATTGGGAAGTTGGCTTCCCTAACTCAGTCCCATAACCTGGGCACCCTACCTTCAAATTGGCCCTCTGTACATCCTTACGTTCAGGGTGCGTCTACATCTTAAAAAAGATGCATGAAGAATTTGCAAGATTCGGCCTTTTCTTATCATTCACCTCCACATCATCCTGCTTTGCAGCCACTGGCCTAGATGAATTGCCCATGTCCATTCAGAATGCTGCAGCAGACAGCTTTTCTGGCTCCCGCCTTTGACTGCATCACCCCTCTCTCTGCAGCCCTGCACCGGCTCCCCTTCTCCACGCATCAAACACAAGCGACTTGTCTTCACTTTCACGGCCTAGCCCCCTCTACCTCACCTCTCCTTGACTACTGACGGGTCAACAGCTCTACCAGGGATGGCGGCATTCATTGCCCACTTGCTAAATTCTGGAACAATGGCTGCCCCGTGTGCACGGGAGGAGTTCCCCATACACAGAAAATCTACAAGGCCATCTCCTGGGCCTCTTTCCAATCCCTCCTCTTTCGTGATGCTTACAGAAAGTTTGGCAGCAGTGTGCTGTGAGCACCGCCTGTCCTGCACTTCCTGACTATTCCATGCACCTGCTGCCTCATCTTATACTTCGACTGTAAGATGTGCGGGGCAGAGACCATCCCAGTTATGTGTCCGCACAACACTCAACACCGTAGGGCTGGGCTCTGTGACTCGGCTCACTGAGCACCGTCAGAACACAGCTCATAACTAGCTGCCTCCCACGTATCACCCAGAGGCAAAAGGGAAGTGGTTCCCTCTTGATAGTGATGGTAGAGAGGCAGACTCATACCAGGCTTCCACGGGAAGTAGAGATTTCAGTGTGTGCCCCTAGCGTAATAGGAAAGAAGCAGCTGGCAGAGCTCCGGCAAGAAGGTTAAGGTGACAATGATGTGGGGAACTGAAGCAGTGATGGAGTGCAATCACCACATCTCTATCACAAAAACGGGCGTGCCAGCGTTCCGAAGGTTTGTTCTCTGCAGAGGAATGTGTCTAACTCCGAAGGGGTTCCTACCCCTCGCTGGCGGCTGCAAGGTCTTCCCAGCCCTCATTGACTTGTCTTTGCCTGGCAGAGGATGCTGAACAGCAATTTTAGGAAGCAGCTGATCGCAGCAGGTGACATGCGGACATAGATTGCCGTTTAAAAAGAATACGCCGTGTCTGGCAATAGTGACCACCGGTGCTCTGAGACACTGCGCTCTACCATTAGGGCAGACCTCTGTAGAAATAAGTGGCAAATGCTGACATTTTAAATGGCAAGTGAGTTATTTGCTCCGAGTTAAGATCAATGTGAAAGGCTTTGTTCCCTGTCCCACCGCCTCACTCCCATCCCTGACCGTTCCCCCCCCATCAGAACACCAGACTTCATCTTTACTTCAGTTGTAGGCTTCACCTTGGCAGCTTGCTAAACTAGAAGCATGCTTTAGATCTTTCATTCTTTTAAGTGTTTTCCTTCTGACACTAGCTCTATCACAGCCCAGGGAGGCAGATCACATCCAGAAGCCCAAGGAGGAAGGCTGGCAAGAGCTGAAGTTTGTCTCTAGGTTTTAACTCAAAGTTGATCTTACGGCAGAAACAAAAACCCCTCTAACTGGAAAATCAGCCAGAAGTCGTCACCCCATCAAGAGGCTTGGAGCAAGTGGAACCAAAGCTAGGGGAGTCCAAGATACACAGAAAGCGTTTGCTGCAAAGGCTGCACATGACTCCACTTACGTGTGCCAGGATGGAAATGTGGAAGAATTTGTGGGGAGCTCAGTATCACTGTCTAGGAAGCCCATGGCAAAGGGCTGGAAAAGCAGAAACTAAACCTTTTTAGATGGAGGGTTTTATCTAATTTATACCAGTGTAAATCCAGAGCAACTGTAGAAAGCATATTAAATATCTTATCGGGACTGGGATCATGTTGACCAAGATTTAAAAGGTGTATTTAGAAGGTTTCAGTTACCCCATTCAAACACTACACTGCCCTGTTCATGCTACCTCTGATCTCCAGTCTTGGAACCCAGCCACCAACCCAGACTCTTGTTTATGGGACTTGGCCTTGTAATTCCTCTAACTCCAGCCTGGCAACTCCTGTCCCCAGCAGGCAGATCTCAGCCCAGCTGTGACTGCTATGCAAGACTGCCTATGCGCTGGTCCCTTACTCTCACAGTGATATGGCAAAGTGCCATTATCCTCATTTTACTGATCAGGAACTGAGAATATAGTTACTAGATAAATGCTATGTTTCAGTGACTTTGACTTTAGTAACACAAATATACTTTTTTGGGGGGAACAGGAAAATCTTGTACTAGCTGGCTTCCGGATTTTTTTTTTTTAAAGTGATTTTGGAAAGTCTCCCCCATAAGAGATTTTAGGCACACAGGTCTTATTGATTTTCAGATACATGATTCACAAATCACCATCTTACATTTTTCTGGACTCAAAAGAGTTAAAAATTATGACATAAAGATTTAGCTGGTGCAAAGAACAATTTTATTGTTTGTTTGTTTGTTAAAGCAGTTTAAGTGCTGCATTACTGCACAAGAACTGAAATACAATCCAGCTTCAGGAAACAGACACCAAATTTGCAGACTACAATCAAATCCTGTTTACATAATGCTGTGCAATAGGGCACTAAGTAATAAGTGTATTAAGCTAAACAGATACAAGTTCGCTGTTCGGGAATAAGGCTGTCCCTACATGCAGTTATTCAGTTATTGTGCTTTAAATTTGCACCCGACCTTAATCCAGCTAATGTTTGAGCACAGACAAGCCCTAAAGCTTGAATTATTAAAGTTTACAGTAAAGAGAAAACCAATGTTTCCACCACTTTCTTGTATGGGATTAAAATGGGTAACTCTAGTCATCTCAAAGAGGTGTTGGGCCCTCGTGGTGGCTCAGGGATTTATTGTATTTAGTCTTGGCTACAGCTCTGGGTGTGCAGATTAAAGGTGCCTTATTGTTCGACCCAGAGACTAGGGTGGAGAAGAATTTAATTCTAAGCCCAGTTGTGTGTGCTCAAAATTGTAGTTCTGCAACCTCCATTAACTCTGCCAACTTAGGAAGTCTAGCAGATGTTAAGGTCTGTAGCGTCATTTAGGAGACAATGGCATGAAGGCAGCTGCCAGAATCCCTCTTTACAGATGATCATCAGGACTCCCATCAGCGGGGAATTGTACACCTTGAAGCTTATGGCCATGAGTGAATAGACAGGCCATAGGAGAGAGCAGAGAAGTAAGCAAGACATCATGTTTCATGGCCAGACACACTCACTTGGCTGCCCCAACCAGGTGTGTGCAAGCAGGTGCAGAGCTTCTGTGGCTTAGCACTCATGGAAATCTAAACATCTGTAGTAGATAGAGCCCCAGCAGATCAGACCCACTATGCCTTTTACACACGTATAGAGATAGAGAGAGAGACAGACAGGCAGGCACCCCCACACAACAGTTAAACCCAGATATCAGAGCTGCAATCTCCACCAGGGTAGCGGATCTCATGAGCAAGGACGGGTCCATCAGGTTCTTTCCCAAAATCCACTAGGAAGTTTTCATTCGCCTTCAGCCCACCTTTCTCAGTGTCCACATCAATCTGCAGCATGACAGAGCCTTCCCTGAAAAAGGGACAAGAAAGCAGACATTGTGGGGAGGGGGAAAAAAAAGAGGCCATGTCCTGGTTTAAGAGATTCCTACACTTTGTTCTTCTCTTCCCGATTTTCTAGTTAACCAAAAGATCTTTTAGACAGAGTGGAGATGAGCCCCCAGCTTCAACGTTTGAGCACACCAGTATTCAGAGGTGTTTGGAACACTGGGGTTTCAGTCTGGGGCTCACACTGTAGTGCCCACTGTGACAGGCAAAGATTTCAGGTTCATTATAGGGCAGGTTCACTGCACTACACTGAACTGCCCAACAGAGGCCTGAGGTCATACTCAGAAACATCCTACAGACAGTTACGCTGCTCCATGGAAAACCTTGACTTAGAGCTGCCAATGAACGGGCGGTGACTACAACTAGATATGCAGTTATGCATTAACTGCAAGTGACAGGCAAGCTGCACCGCGCCCTCCTGTGTTCATGTGGAAAATCATCTGCTTTATGTAATGAAAATAAGGTATTTGCGGGTACTTTGAAGCAAAACAGGTTTCCTATAGGCTAGGTCATCTTCAAAATACTAGTGTCTACTGAATTATTCCACACCCCCACCATTAGAGGAATGATTTCAATATCAGACGTTAAATTTTGCAGATGCTTAGAGGCCTATTAAGTGTGGCCTGATTCTTACTGGCGTGTGAAACCCTGATATGGCTTAGCAGTGTGCAATGAGCTAATAAAGCCAGTCCTCCTGCACACATCCTTGGAGGTGGTGCAAACATCACCCACTTCCACTGCGGGGCTCATGACAATGGGCTTCTTCTGCAGGCCCAGCTGCCTATGGCTGGCCCTGGGATTTCCCATCCAAGAAAGGTTTCTTACTTGACAAGATCTGGGTAAAATTGCTTGTCCCATGCACTGTAGAGGGAAGTGGAGACATACAGTCTCTTGCCATCCAAGCTCAGCTGGATCATCTGCGGTCCACCTTGCACCCTCTTCCCCTATTGTCACAGGAAAACAAGACCGTGGGTTTATAAGCTGCTAGTGGCATTACAAGGAAAGGTGGCGGCAACAGGAGGGAGCACAGCAGCGGGGCACGTTCTGCTCCTGGCAGAACATCGGATAACCAGCATTCTTGAATGCATGGGGGGAGGGTGAACCCCTGCATTTGGGCAAGGAGCAGTTCTAACTGAGACTGGCTGCTTGCCACCTGGCTAACCTGTTCATACACAGACTGGATTATGCCAGAAAGGGCCTGATTCCACAGCATCTACTCAGGCAAGTCCTACTGTACTTGGATGGGAATTTTGCCTCAGTAAGATGTGCAGAATCTGGCACTCATAGAGGAAGCTGGCACTTCTATAGGAGCTGGCATGCACCAAGAGACAGCTGACAGTAGAGAAGGATTAATGGAGCAGTGGGGAAGACAGCCAGCACTGATTACCTTGATCACAAAAGGCTCTGGCTGACAGTTCAGCTCTTGGTCTTCCACCACAACGATTGGCCCATCTCTTGGAATCTTGCCTCCCAAGAACACCTGTAAGCAAGGGGATGTGCCACAAAGATTTCACGGTGTCTGTTGTGACGGTGCACTCCATATGATGTTGCAAAAATATGCTAATGAGTGTGAATATAATGCAACAGGAATATACTTCATGCAAAAGGTCTCTTGTAAGGTATCATTGTAAAGCTTATAATCTATTGAGTGTGTACATCCTATTTGTAGAAATGTATCATTCTTGTATATGAAACTAGAAATATGAAATATAACTCTGAGGTCCTACTGTAATTATGCAAAGCGTGGGCCATAAATGGTGGCTTGGAATTTTGATGGCTCCCATTAACCAGGGCAACTGGCTGTAAATGGCTCTGTTTACTTATAAGTATTCCTGTATACCTGTGTGCTGGCAAGTGGGTAATGAAGTCTTACAGGGACATGTGATCATGTCACCTGAACTGGAATCCACCTTTAACCTGGTGCTTTTCCATTTAAAAGGAGGGGTGGAAACCCAGAGAGGGACAAATGATTCCCGCCTTGTGCAAAAGATATATAAGGGGGTGGAACAGAACAAAGGGGGCTGCAGTCATGAGAAATTCCCTAGCTACCACCTGAGCTGGAACAAGGACTTTACTAGGGGAAAGGATTGGACCCAGACTAGAAAGAGCCTAGTCTGTCAAAGAAGCTTGCTGGAACATTGATTTAGTTGGGGACTGGTCCTGCTTTGAGCGGGGTGGCGGTGGCGGTGTTGGACTAAATGACCTCCTGAGGTCCCTTCCAACCCTGATAATCTATGATCTCTGAGGGTAAGATTTATCTGCATTTAGTTTCCTACTGTATTAGGCTTAGACTTGTGTGTTTTATTTTATTTTGTTTGGTAATTTCCGTTGTCCCGTCTGTTATTATTTGGAACCACTTAAATCCTACTTTTTGTATTTAATAAAATCATATTTTACTTATTAATTAACCCAGAGTATGTATTAATACCTGGGGGGAGGGGTTAAACAGCTGTGCATCTCTCTCTATCAGTGTTATAGAAAGCAAACAATTTATGAGTTTACCCTGTATAAGCTTTATACCGGGTAAAATGGATTTATTTGGGGTTTGGACCCCATTGAGAGCTGGGTATCTGAGTGCTGGAGACAGGAGCACTTCTTAAGCTGTTTTCAGTTAAGCCTGCAGCTTATGGGGGACGTGTTTCAGGCTTGGATCTGTGTTTGCAGTAGGCAAGCATGTCTGGCTCAAACAAGGCAAGGTACTGAAGTCTCAAGCTGGCAGGGAAAACAGGCTCAGAGATAGTCCCAACACATCAGGTGGCAGTCCCAAAGGGCTATCTGTGTATGATACATCATAGATGTATGAAAGGAACAGGGCCATAAGGGTACGGAATTAACCATCTAACCCCTGTTCAATAGAAAACTGTCCTTCTCTCATAAAGGGATGGGTTTCCCCAGTTTCTCAACCTAGTAGTAAAAGCCTTTATGACTCCGGCTTACCTGACCCACCAGTCTGGGCTTCCGAGTGTTGGAGATATCATACTGACGAATGTCTCCATGGAGCCAGTTGCTGAAATACAGGAACCGGTCATCCAGCGAGATCAGGATGTCGGTAATGAGACCTGGGAGAGAGCAGTCAGAGGTGCAGTCAGGAAACACATAGAGAGCAGCAGACGATGACAAGACTCATATGGCCATAGATCTGTCTTTGTTAGAACCTCAGTCACAGAGCATCAGCACAGACTCAGATCAGACAACCCTAGTTCAGATATGAAACCTAGGCCCAAAGCAAAAGGTGGTCTCAGCCATATCATTGTATTTACTTGGTTTCCTCTCCAGGTCTCTTTTCGGCCCTCATTCATTACCAGGATTAACCCACTCTCTGGAAAACACAACTATTGTGAGTTCCTGTTGAAAGACACATTCTTTCTAGAGACCACTATCTGTCAAGCTTCAAGCAGCCAACCTGGGAGGAGGAGCCAAACTCTGTTCCCTGCATGGTAGTTCACCTGAGCAGAAGCCACTCTGCAACCTAGAACGTTCCCAATCAGCAGCTGGTGACAGAATATAGCCCGCTGCATATGGGCCCAGACCAGAGGTACTATGCTGGAGAATCCAAACCCAACCCTGCTCTAGGATCATTGTGTTTAAGCTCTTTTGGGAAGGAATAGGAATGTGCTACTCTGAATCAAACCTTCAGGCCAAGACAAAAAATGATGCAACCAGTTTGTCAGCTGTCTGGGAGAGTCAGGCCCAGCCTCATCTGGGACTGATTGGCTCCCTTTCCATCTGATCCTGGTCAGCTAGAGATCATGTGGCTGTTTAATTATTGTGGCCAGCTGGGAGGGGATCCTGGGATGCCTACAAAGAGAGAAAGCTCTGCTAGGGAGAGAAGCTGCAGAAGGGTTCTTGGTTGCTCTGGGAAGGGCTGGAGAAAGGTAACTTCCAGACAAATGGCCTGGAGGAGGGCTGAAGACAGACAAGAGTCCTGAAGAAGGAGACACAGAGAGAAAAATGGGGAAAGCCCTGGATGGGCTGAGGAACAGTTTTGTTTTGAGGTCTGGCTTAAGTTTTATGGAAGGAGAATAAAACTGTGCCTGGGAAAGACACCATGTGGCAGTGAGTCCTTCAAGGCCTCAAGAGACATGCCAGCAGTGTACAGCTTCCAGCTTTGCTTTACAGCCAAAATTTCCACTGTTGGATGCAGGGTCAGGGGGAGGAAACTGCAAGAGGTGAGGTCATGGTCATTAAATTGGAGAGGTGGGGGAACCGGAAGCATGGATTTAAAGGAAAGGGTCCAATTGGATAATGAGCTCTCTCCTGACAATCAATGATTGGGATCTCAACTGAGAGGCCCTCGAGTCCCTTTGGATGCAGAAAGGGGTCTCCCAAATACAGGGACCACTTGGCATTCACCAACCCAGAAATCTGCTCCAGGGGAACCAGCTACCTGAGGGAGAATGTGCAACTATTGTGTGAGGATAATAATAGGCAGATACATGGTGTCACAGACACTGACTTTGCAAAGCACCAGGGGGTGCTCGATCCCTGGCTCTGCCCCAGGACCCATCCCTACTCTATCCTTTCCCCCCAAGGTCCCGCCTCAGCCCTTTCAGACCTGTCTCTTCCCACTCCCCTCCCCCAAGCATGCTATGTCTTTGTTCCTTCACCTACCTCCACAGCCTCCTGCATGCTGTGGAGACACAGGGAGGTGCTGATCTGTGGGGCACACCAGGTGGGAGGTGCTGGGGGGTGCTGATAGGGGGACTGCTGGTGGGTGCTCAGCACCCACCAGGTTTTCCCCATGGGTGCTCCAAAGGGCATTGCAAAAGAATCTTCCATAGGAAGAGACCTTGGCCACCTCCTTAGAGCATCAGTCAAGAGGAGCCAGATTCCCACTCATAACCCACAAATGGATATGTAATTGGCAATTCTAAGCCATTCCCTCTTTGGAAGGACACTTGCACTCTTTGAAGTTATGCAGAAGTCCTTGTATAACTGATAAGCTCCTCCATGTGTTTCATGCAACAAATGTTTGCAATGATAAGATGCTCAGCCTAACTGCAAAGCATGAGATGGAAAATTTTGAAATGTGCTTACACTAACCTGGCATTTCAGGAAAAAGCCAACCATTCACCTTCTTGCTGGGGACTTGAACCACTTTCTCTGCTGCCCAATTTCCATTCTGTACAAGAGTAAACATAATATTCCCTTGCGGTAAGTCAGCAAGAACCCAATTATACATGCCATAGGCAGAATAAGCATGTGATAGTGTGTACCTAGCATATACAAAGGTACTGCAAATAAATGTTAACAGTTGATGCAAATAGTACATAGGTGACTAGTTAGAAGCACAGAGTTAATGATTATATGTCTGTCAATACGAAAAATAGAAGCACTGACACTGGATCTCAACAATAGTCTAGTTTTGGAGCACAGCTATGGAGTTATGTCTACACTACAGATGCTATGGTGGTACAGCTACAGCACTGCAACTGTGTTGCTGCAGTGTAAACACTTACTACAGCAACAGAAGGAGTTTTTCTATCAATCAGTTAACCCCTCAGAGGCAGTAGCTAGGTTGATGGAAGAATCAGTTGACCTGTTTGGTGGCAGTAAGTGCTGGGAGAGAGAGTGGAGACGCAGTGTGCTCAGGAGAGGAGGAGGAGGAGGAGGAAGTGGTGAGGCAGGGAGCTTGGCTGCTGGTGGGTGCAGAGCATCCACTAGTTTTTCCCTGTGAATGCTCCAGCCCCCGAGCACCGATGGAGCCGGTACCTATGGCAGGACCTCTCCAAGCCAACCAGTTCTCAAGAGCCAAAGAGTTCATTTGAAAGTGGCTAGAGGTTGAGGGCACATTATTTCACATGGGGATATTGGCTCTTGTTGGGTTCCCAACATAGCAAGTTTTGGATTTATTAACTCTCAGTTTCCAAATGACCACTGAACTGTAAATGCACTGGCAGGGCTCAAAGGACACTGAGAATTTCTACAATGCAAGTGAAACTCAGCCAAAAACAGAGAATGTTAGGAGCTTGTGGGAGCTCCAATTATAAGTGGACACTGACCTATTGAGTTCCTTTGGGAACAAGTAATATTTTCCTGGGCCTTCTAAAGCAAAATTTTTGCTCCTATCTAAAGCCTTTCTGGGAGATGTGCTGTTTCATAGAGCTTGGTCAACCTGGATGCAACACAAAAAACAGATGCTGCCCAAATCTATCCCAACTGAATTCCATTGTCTAAGTGACCCAGTGGCTTTCTGAAACATACTCATGTTTAACCTTGCTTTCTGTCAAAAGGCTACTGCTAGAGTGCTTACCCCCGTCTTGTAGAAGCGATGGATTGCACTACTCAGAGCACAGCCAACATATCCCTCTGCTGCATCGGGGTTGTGGAGGAATCTGATTTCCAGAGGGATGGAGTCTTCCCCCAGGTCAATTGATTGAGTGAAGACATGAGTGGTCCAGTCCCACACGTTAATGTTACGGCCATACCTCCCTGAGAGATCCAGTCAAACAAAAATAAAGTTGGGAGAGTTGATTTTAGCCTTGGAGAACAACCAATTCCAAGAGTGCAGACAGACAGCTGAACAATTAAATACTCTGGCAAGAAGAGTTATTGCAGCTGCAGCCTGTACTAGATGGACACATTAGAAGCAAGAGGAAGACCCAAGACAGGATAGGTCCATTACTCAGTGAGAGGGGAAAAAACAATAACAGAAAGTATGGAAATAGCAGAAGTGCTAAATGACTTTTTTGCTTCAGTTTTTACCAAAAAGTTTAGTAGTGACTGGACATCTAATATATTGAATGCGAGTGAAAATGAGCTAACATCAGAGGGTAAAATAGAGAAAGAACAAATTAAAAATTACATAGACAAGTTAGATGTCTTCAAGTCACCAGGGCCTGATGAAATACATTCTAGAATACTCAAGGAGCTGACTGAAGAGATAAATGAGGCATTAGCGATTATCTTCGAAAAATCATGGAAGAGATTCCTGAGGAATGGAAAAGGGCAAATATACCCCTTCTTGTAGATAGGCACTATAAGGACAACCTGGGGACTTATAGTTACAGCTTAACTGTTAAGTTACAGCTTAACTTCAGTGCCCGAAAGATAATGGAGCAAATAATTAAGCAGTCAATTTGCAAATACCTAGAAGATAATAAAGTGATAAGTAAGAGTCAGCATGGATTTGTCAAGAACAAATCATATAAGACCAACCTAAAAGCTTTCTGTGACAGGCTAACAAGTCTTGCGAACGGGGGGGAAGCAGTAGATGTGCTATATTTTGACTTTAATAAGGCTTTTGATATAGTCTTGCATGACCGTCTCGTAAACAAACAAGGGAAATACAACTTAAATGAAGCTACTATAAGGTGGATGCATAACTGGTTGGAAAACTGTTCCCAGAGAGTAGTTGTCTGTGGTTAACAGTCAAGCTGGAAGGGATGTAAAGGGGGGCCCTGCAAAGATGGGTTCTGGGTCCAGTTCTGTTCAATATCTTCATCAATGATTTAGATTATGGCATAGAGAGTACACTTATAAAGGTTGAGGATGATCTCAAGCTGGGAGAGGTTGCAAATGCTTTGGAGGATAGGATTAAAATTCAAAATGATCTGGACAAACTGGAGAAATGGTCTGAAGTAAATAGGATGAAATTCAATAAGTACTCCATTTAGGGACGAACAACCAATTGCACACATACAAAACGGGAAATGACTGCCTAGAAAGGAGTACTGTGGAAAGGGATCTAGGGGTCATAGTGGATCACAGGCTAACTACTGTACGACTCAATAGTGTACGACTGCTGCAAAATAAAAAGCAAACATCATTCTGGGATGTATTAGCAGGACTGTTGTAATCAAGACATGATAAAAGTAATTCTTCTGCTCTACTTTGCACTGATAAAGCTTCAGCTGGATTACTGTGTCCATTTCTGAGTGCCACATTTCAGGAAAAATGTGGACAAATTGGACAAAGTTCAGAGCAAAGCAACAAAAAAATATTAAAGGTTTAGAAGGCATGATCTGCGAGGGAAGATTTAAAATATTGGGTTTGTTTAGTCAGGAGAAGAGAAGACTGAGGAGGGATATGATAGCAGTTTTCAAGTACATAAAAGGTTGTTACAAGACAAATTGTTCCTGTTAACCTCTGAGAACAGGACAAAAAGCAATGGGTTTAAATTACAGAAAGGGCAGTTTAGGTTGGACATTAGGTAAAACTTCTTAACTGTCAGGGTGGTTAAGTACTGCAATAAGTTGCCTAGGGAGTCTGTGGAATCTCCACCACTGGAAATTTGTAAGAGCAGGTTAGACAAACACCTGTCAAGGATGGTCTAAATAATACTTAGTCCTGCCTTGCGTGCAGGAGACTGGACTAGAAGACCTCTCGAGGTCCCTTCCCGATTCTAAGAAAGGTTTCAAGGGTTTTAATAGCACAGAGAATGGACCTTTGCTCTTAACCATATAATCAGGCCAAAAATCTTCACCCATTTAAAAATCGGCACAGGTGAGGGGTCAGGCATCAGATTGTGGGATTCTTGTCACTACAACACCTTGGCCTATATGCAGTAGAAAACAGAAAGACTGAGTTCAATGGGAGACCAGAGGATCTCAATCCATTGATCCTTCGGGTCTGAATACTCCAGGTTAGCTACATATGGGTATTTTCCAAAGCTGTATCAGTGGCCTCCAACATTTTGGGTATGTGACTGTCTACCGTGGAGGTGATAGGGAAGAACAAGATGACCTTCTGAGGGGAAGTCAGACTTACCTGAGATGACTCAGATGCCCCTTCCTCCTCATAGTTGAATTCTGACACTGAGTACAGCTATAGTAACACTTGTAGCCAGTCTAGTTCATATGTGCCTAAGGTTTTGCTGAATTTCTGATGTCACCAGCTAGAACTATTAAAGAACAGAATAAGTTTGGCCTGCCTTGTTTGGGGCCATATACATGGTGATCTTTAACGACTGGTGTAAACTAGCTCTGCAGACATCTTTACATGACAATTTTGTCTATGTACTCAGAAATCACAAGCCTTCACTGATGACAGGAGAATTGCTGGACGCAGTCCTCGCTTGATTGGAAACTGGACCAGAATGTCACCAAATTTTAAACAAACACGCCCTCACCAGTCTTTAGGTCTGCTGGGTCTAACCCATTTGCCAAGACTTTTGGGATTCCCCATTCCGTGCTCATCAGGACATTATGCCGTGGCTGGTACCAGAAGTCATAGCCAAGTGCAGGGATGTTGGATCCTTTCTCCCAGTTCCCCTTGACCTCAAAAGTCTTTCCATCTAGCAAGATAAAGCCACCTGATGCCAAAAACAAAACAAATTGTTTGATTTTAATCATCCAGTTTAAGAACTTAAGCAGGATAAGACACACTGCAATCGTGAACTCTTCTTCTAACAGGCAGTAGCACGTTACATGTCCTCTGAGGGAGCATGGAGAAAGCTTTCTGGGAGGAGATGTTTTTCCTGTACTTTCCATTGCAAGGGCTTTCATTAGTATTTCTACCAGTAAGCAAATTAACTCAAAGATTCAACAATGAAGTATCTTAACATAAGTGTCCTCCAAAGGAGACATGCATGCCAACTGAACAAGCAAAGTGAGGCCCAGCAAAACTCAATTGCATTTCTGTCGGCCTGTATGTGATTACTTTGGAATGCAGCATCTGATCAATTCCAAAATTTCAGGGAATTATATAGAGGTCCCAGTCTGCCTGGTGCTTCAGGCAGAAGAATTTCTCTTCTGCTGCCAACATGTATCAGAGGCAGTTGCTTAACGAGGAAGTTGTCTGTAGACTGCACTAACAGAAATCAGAGCCTTACAAGGAGGGTTTGTGGGGGTGCAGTGGAGAAGCTGGGCCTGAGGATGACTAGGGAAGAGTAGAAGTGATGAGGGAAGCAGGGATTTGGATGGCAGGCATGGAGAGCCCCCAGTAGAGGAGGAGGAAGGGAATGGGGACAGGGCCACAGAACTCTTGACATGTAGCTTTCTCTTCTAAACCAAAATGTTTCAGTTCCGAAAAGCAATGTCAGCACATCTTATTTGTTCTGAAAAGCAATGTCAGCATATCTTATTTAACAACTGACAGCAACCATGCAATAAGAAAGCCCTATTAGCCAATAGGTGTACTTGGCTGGGCAAGTGTCCAAACTACAAATATTCACAACTGTCTCCTTGCTAGGCTCAAAATTCTGCTTTTGTGAAATTTCTGTGTTTTTGCAGTTTGCCCTGCCATGCCTCCTGAAGTACCCATTCTGTGATAAAGTAGGGAACTTCTGGCTCCAGGGCTGTTAAGCTGGCCAGTAGCTCGAAAGGACTACAAATTCTCACCAATGCTTTGAGTTTTGTAACTTGGATTTCTGTAGCAAGGATTACTTCTCTTGAATGACTAAGGGGGATAAATACCTTTGCCATTGCCGGATGGGTCTCCCATGCTGCTAATCATGATCTCACCATTGCCCAAGCAGTGAGTTGTGTGGGGATTGGCTAAGCCACACTTCCAGAATACATCCACTGGCTCAACCATCTAAAGAGAGTTTATATGCACATAGTCAATCTTTGACTTAGTCAAGCCACCCCCAGTCAAAATCAGAGCGTCAACCCCTATCCCCATCGAGGAGGGTTTCAGGCCATCTTAAAACTCTTCAATGTTCTAGGCTGTTGGATTCTTTCCACTTGAAAACTCAACCCCTGTGTGTTCTGGGCTTGGCCAGACAGAGAGAAGGAAACCATGAATAAAGCTGGGCAAAGTTTTTCAACCGAAACATTATTTCGGCAACAAAAAAAAAAAAAAAATAAAAAATACAGATTTGGCAACATTGAAACATTTAATGAATTCATGTCAGTTTCACTGAACTGTTTTGGGGGGTGTGGGTGGGGGGAAAGAAACATTGAAACTGATCAGAAAAAAAATTAAAATATTTAGATTTTTCCCAGTTGATGAATTTTTGTTTCAAAATTTTTAAAAAAGGTAAAAAAATATGCTTGAAATTTAAACAAAATGTATCATTTGGGGTTAAACAAAATATTTTATTCAGCTCAAAACTAATTTCCTTTTGAATTGCAAGTGAGCTGAAAAATCTGTTGTTTGCCCAGCTTGAGCTATAAAGAGAGAATAAACAAAATCCCAGTGCTTTGCTTGCCTGAAGTTCAAAGGTACGCGTTTGTATATATTTTAATCATTTCATTGTCACTAAGTGGTTCTCCTGGAAGACCGTGTACCCTGCTACTACATTGAAAGCATGTCTCTAATCGAAAGACAAGTTACGTGAAACCAATGACCCAGAGTCACTCAGTATGTCTGAAAGTCAGAGCTGTCTGAGACAAATGTAGTTGTCTGTTCCCTCAGTACATCTACAGGAGAACTATATGGAATCTAGTCTGTCTGAATCAGCAAGATACCAGTCAGCTAAATTGTGACTGCAACATCTTTATTACTGGGGACTGTATTAAAGGCAAAGAGAACACTGCCTGATTTTCAGGTGCCAGCTTAAGCTGGCAGTTTTGGTACTTAGAAAAAAGGAGGTAAATATGGTGTACCATGTGAGCTAGTTCAAAGCAGACATCATTGCTCTAGAGCAGGTATATTTTTCTCTCATCTCCCTGTATGTACTGTTTAGTCATGCTTGTTACCCAAAGAAGCAAAGTTACCCTAAACTACAAGTTGTATGTTGAGGGCACCAATTTACATCAGGCTGAGGGATGGAGGGCATTGCTCTTCATACAGAACTCAAGGATTTGAGAACTTAATCTTAAACTTAAAGAGTGATTTTCCTAACAATTCTAAGACTTTTGAGACTGACCAGTTCTTAAGGTTCCCCCAAAGCCCTAAACACCTGTTCTGGATTTCCTCATCCACATTCATAAGTGGGAAATTTTAGTTCCCATCTCCTAGGTGAGATACATCTCTTGGAGCCACCTCAGACATACTTTATGTATTCTGGGAGCCCGCATGTCTGTGCCCACATCCACCACATAAATGCGGGAAGAAATCAGACTGGGAAGAATCAGCCGGTTCCGTGTCTTTGTGACGTCCCCAAAGCTGCTGCTGCAGGTGTTCCACCCAGAGTGATGGAGCTCGTCTCGGAGGTTGGGCATGGGCAGGCGATGGATCACCTATGAAGTCAAAGGCATGATTCAGATTCAGTCTGTAAGACAGGCAGTCCTAAGAAAAACAGTTTTTAGAAATACAGACACACCATAGGAAACACGAGGGCAATTGTTGCTGTAATCCAGGCAGTTATCTAGGCCGAGATTTTCAGAATAGTTTAAGAATCTCTTAGGTGGGTTTGAAGAAAATCCCATTCTGGGACATTAGCATAGGAGACCAAGAGCTAGGACTCCTGAGTCCTATTCCTGGCTGTCTACCTCATTCATGCGTGATATTGGGCAAATCACTCTCTGTGCATCTGTGACTGGGTATCCATTCCACACAAGGCCTGAAGAGGTTAAGGTGGCCAGGTGGGCCAATTAAACACTTAGATTGCACCTAAAGGAGGAGCCAGGGAACAAGGAGGACTAATTAGAGACGAAGCTCAGCTGGAGAGGAATAGGAGGGGCCTGTAGAAGAGAGTGGTGGGCAGGCATGCATGTACTGTTAGGGTGAGAGACAGTGAGGTCACCCAGGAATAAAGCAGTAAGGGATAGGACTATGCAGACCTTGACAGCTTGTTGTAGGGTCCCTGGGCTGGAACCCAGTGTAGAGGGTGGGCTTTGGTTTCACATGGGCTTGGGATCCCCTACAAGCCACTGGGGAAGTGGCACCGTTAAGGGACAGTGAAAAAGGAGAATGATAGGGACAGGGAGTCCTGACACACTTTGATGCACATGATTTCCCCAGAAGGGGAAAACTACAGTGACCTGGCTGGAGGGCCGAAAAATGAAGCGAGAGCACTTAAGTCTTGAAAGAGCAAGACAGAGTGTAGAGTGCAACTGCAGGAAAGGCTGCTGGCTTGGCAGAGATAATCCCCAGACATAGTCAGAAGGAGGCGCTCTAGCAGTGAGTAGCGGGCCCTGTGACCATGTCGCATGTGAAATTGGACATCATGATTTTCTGACATTTGTTTTTTAATGGGTGTGCTACTAAATACATCTAATATTTGGAAGTTGCAAGAGACACAGAACAGCGATAAAGAGAAAAGAATAATTGTATCTAGGCAGCAACGTTCTGACTTTACAAGGTTTATCCAATTTCAGTTGGGACAAGTTGTGGCAAACTGACTGGAGTTACCAGCTAACTCAAAACTGTAGCCTTGGCCAGGTAGACTGTGCTTTCCCATTTTATGACAGAACAGATTAGTTTTATAGAGTTCCTAAAGCAGGATCACCCTAACAAACTAGTAACTATCAAACCTGTTGAATATCCTCAACAAATTTGATCCGGCAGTGATTAGTAATCTTGCTCAATATCTACTGACAATGGGGTTTCAGAGGGAGCTACTCAAATGTTTACTAAGAACAGAAACGCTTTGGGAAAGACCTGGTAAATATTAGCCTTCAGCAATCCCTGGAAGATTCCCAAGACCAAGTTTAGAAAGAGGCTGAAAACTCAAAGCAAACACACCACTAAGCCACCAAGTTTCATATAGCTTTTATGTGAAATGATAAACTGGGCAAATTCAAGAGGAACCTTTTGGAGGAGGATTGAGTTTAGAGATTCTAATGAAATAGGAAACAAGTTGCGTTACCAACAGTTTGGGGTTTAATTGTGAAATGGCTGCACATCTCTAAGAAATGTAGCATAAAATTAGATTGATAGTCAATACTGAGACATCTATTTGAAAGTGGTGATGAAGAAAGATCTACCAGAGTCAAATACCAAGGAGACGGCAGACAAAGGAAGATTAAGGGCAGGACCCTTGGGATCTAACCTTCTTAAATTTAGGAGGTCCTGGATAGGATAGCAAGAAGTGGAGCAGAAGAAGAAATGGCAACATAAAGCTGACTTCCTGCATTTAGCAAGAAAATTAATGGCTTAGGAGTAGGCACAATACAAGAATCCATCCAGGATAGATCAATGGATCAGATGAGAGAGAGAGATTGTTCAGGGTCCTCCAAATTTGGGTGCATCAGGTCCCCATTTAGCCACCACTGGCAAGCACAGAAAATGTTTCCCTTTGGAGAAGGGATTTAAGGAGCTGCAGCTAGAGAGTGTTATAAAAGGCATTAAAGCTGCCTGGGGTCAGCCCAGGCTAAGTACAGAGGATTAGAGCCAGAATCTTGACAGGGGGTACCTTGCAGTAGTGTGGAGATTTGGGGTTGACATCCACTGTGGCCAGATAGTCAGGCTTGTCTATCCCAGTGTTTCTATAGATACAGGGCAGGTACACGATCTCCTCTCTGGGACCTTGCAAGGCAGAGAGCTTGTTTAGGTCAACAGAAATCAGCTTCACACTATCCCCAAAGCAAGCCTTGGAGGAATCTCTCACTGGGTTGGATTTGCCCAACTGGAGCATAGGTGCTGGCACTAGGGGTGCTGCTGCACCCCCAGCTTGATGTGGTTTCCAGTATATACAGAGTTTACTATGTGGTTCAATGCTTCTCAGCACCCCACTTTAAAAATTGTTCCAGCCCCCCTGAACTGGAGGTTGGAAACCTTCCTCCTTCGTCTTCTTCAGGGGTGGGGTGGGGTAGATATTATCAGTCTTCATTAAGCAGGGAAGCACACTAGGCAGGGGTCAGTCTGAAGAGGATTTCCCTGCCTGTAGTGTGGCCTATTTGCAGTTTGGGGGTTATTAGCCCATCTTTCCTCAACGAAGACTCATCCCTCAAGGAAGACTCATCCCTGGATCAGAGATATTTCTGAAGGCCCTTTGAATATAAAGTGCACACACTTTCAAAAAAATTATCCTGAAGGAGAGCCCAGGGAATCTCCCTACCCCTTACAAGGGCTTATCAGTCCTTCCATTATGCCAGCTGCAGAATGGAGATTGCTAATGCTACACCCAAAAGGCATCTTATTAATCTTCACTGAATCTGAAGGTAGTTAAATAAAGCTCTTGTTTTGATAACCTGGATTTCAGAACACAGTTGACAGGACTTGCCTTTCATGGCATCTAAAGGAGTCTTGTACCCAGGACCACATGCTCCACATTTTGCTGATGAAAGAGGGAGGGGAAAAAAAAGTGGTTAGATATCTGCAAGTTATTTACCTGCACATTTTCCAAAGAGGTTATTGACTTTGGGTGCTCAGTTTAAGAGATTTTAGACCCAGTTTTCAGAAGTGCCACTGATAAATCCCATGGACCAATAAAAGTCGAGAGCACACAAGACCTCTGACAATGAGGCCCAGCATGTCACACTGGAGATCCAAAAATGGAGGAAAGTTCAGGTCTTAGTTTCTAAAAAGTTCCACTCTGTAATTTAGCACCAAATGACTGAATCATAGGCAGTCAGATAAACATCTGGGGTTTAGAGACTTGATTTTGTGAAAGGTTTTAAGGATTAGTAGTGAAGCACTGTCAAGAGTTCAGCTAGACAGATTGCGCAATTGACCAACCCATTTTATTATTATAGGAAAACTGTGAAGACCTCTTCTGTGTATTAACCCTTAGAGTGGCTGTTTATAGGGATTTAGAAACTGATTGGGAGCTAGTAGTGCAGAGTGTTTTGCTTAGTGGGGAATCCTCACCTGTACCTCCTCCTCACTGCTAGAAACTCAGTTCCCCAGCTTCTGTTCCTCAGCACTCCTACCTTCCTGCTAACTGAAACAGTCATTGATCCCTAGCTGCACTCCTCAACTTGTCTCAACCAGCAAAAGGGGGAAGTGGAGGCTCAGCTGTGAGTCCATGTTCCCAGAGACTGGGAGGGAACCCAATGAGTGGCAATGGAGGAATGTGACAAGTAGCAGGGGAAGTTCAAATCTGGCTGGAGACTCAGGGCTTGTTCCTTTATTAGGGGAGATCAAGGTACATTAAAGCAGTAGAGGAACTGGAAACAAGTGTTCCTCTGTGCTTTAAGGGTTCAAGCAGGAATTTAGTGGATTCAAGGTGCATTCATGTGTAGCCCGATCTATGAATCATATATTAACTATACTGAATACTTAAGAATTCTCAATTATCACTTTGAGATTTGAGAGGTTCTTGTCCCAAAAATCAGGCCCAGTACTATTAAAAGCAGTTCAATTGGGAACCCCAATGTGCACAGTTGCAGTACTCATACTTTAGGAACCCTTCTGCATTTACATTAGTTTATCAATACATTTAGCAAAGTCACAAACACTCTAACCCAGAAGAGAGAGATACTACAGAACATACATCTGAACATGTACATACTCACACACAGCTTGAAATGTTAGCCATTGTCTTCCTCATCACCATCACCTTCCTCCTCATCACTAGTGGTCATCATTCTGGCACCTCCCAAAGGCTACATCTCTCACTCCTCCTGCCCACAGGCTGGGATACAACTTTATAATATGGTATGCTGATGTCACTATATCTAATGCATTTTCACTAGGGGTTTCTCCCCATTCCTTATTTGTATTTCCTCACCCTACTAATGTTGGGGTGCCCTTCTCCTAAAGATTAGTATATTCAAGATCTCAACTTACTATCATATGTCAATTCATTGACATGGCACTCTTGTGGTTAGACATCTGCAGATGTTCCCACCCTAGGATATCTAAAAGCTAGTATTAGCTCATGTTCCTGTAGTTGGCTGGTGTCTTTATGGACAAACTTCCCCCTTAACCATTCTATTCTCAGTTCTCCAAAATTTAGGGGTGATCACTAGGCCATTTATCTGTGCCAAAGTCCATAGGCCTCAAACCTTATGCTAACTGCTGAAGCCAATGTCTTATAGGATACAGGCCTGAGGGTTCCTTACATTACTGCTGAATAAAATAAATGCTAAAGCTAGCTCCATGGACTACACATGTTCCTTTGGGACAAAGCCTCACAATTTGGAGCTGCTGACCACTTTCAAATCAGGACTGTGACAAACACTATATCCAGGTCATGTAGAAGTTACTTCTTCTTCAGCAAACAGACATTGGACAGACAGTTGACAGTTACTAGCCTTATTTCTAAAGGTTTATTGGCTCCCTTCTTGGTGGGAGCATATTCATTTTAACCACTTAGGAGCACTATGGTTGACAGTTAATTTTTTTAAAAAAACTCTACTGTATAGCCGTTGCTACTGTAACAGTCAGTATTCCAGATAGTCACATGATTTGTGTTTCAGTTATTTGTTGATATAAACCTACCTAGGATCAAGAAAATATTATCCTAACACACTGTTTAAAAACACATTAATACCAGGTGGCAAGTTTATACACTTTATCAGAGTACACAATTCTGCACTGCTATAGTCACAATGGTCCAGCCCTGCTGGAGCCACTCCAACATGGAGGGGAGAGTCCAACTGCCCCTTCCCACCCCCTGCTTATACAAATAACGAGCAGCCAGCAGCAATGTGATGAATTGAGATAATTTTGAGCAGGATCAAAGAAGGTGATGCTCACTTTGCAGTTGACTTCAGTGCTTCTAGCATCTCTCTGATAAATGACTTGCTATTTTGCTCATTTTCACCAGTTTTATAATCTTATATTGTGACAAACAAGTTCTTCAAAACAAACCCTACAGAATCTGATGCCTTTAACTCAATAGCATGTGACAGCTGTATTTCCTCATTAAATCAGGTTGCTATTCTTTAGGAAACAAAGATGACAAGTTACTTTGTAGAATCCACTCATTATCTTCTGATGTTTGTTAATTTAAAACATGATTTCCTCAAAAAATGAGGGTGCTTTATATTAAATAGGCGGTCTAAGAAGGCTGTCTAAAAATAGGCAAAAGGACAGAAAATCTGATGTATTCCACATCATTGCATATCTAAGCTCTGTAAGGCACGATTTAAACTTTATTAAAAAATAGATATACTGTATATAACTAAACTCCATCCGATTTTTCCTAGTCATCTAAATTAGCAGGGACAAAACATGGATTAGATCCGTACTAGATTAGTATTGCACAAATGTTGCTCTTTTGCAGATTAATAAATTAAGAAACTGCTTAAACTAGAATGTTTGCTAGAGATAACCTAGGGCCAGATAGTGACATTCCCTGCCTTTCCTCTTCTCCCCCAACTCCCAAATCCTGTTCCTTCCCTCCATATTCAAATATTCTGATGTAATACACCACTGAACAACTGTTTCAAGTTGACATATAGCTTTCACTTTATTTTGTGTCAGGCTCTCCATGAGCACACAAGTCATGAATCTGCTAGTTGTACCATTTTTGTAGCAAGATGTTGATAAAAATGTGTACATTAGAGATATTAACATGTTATTACACTCACTAATAGCCGTCATTAAATGCAGCTTCCCAGCTATCTCCGCATCTGACTGAATGTTTAGAATACCTTGAAGTTGGACTGTATTTGTAATAGAAATGTAGTGAAAGGCCAACATGTTTTGCAAACCACTGTAATTTACTACAGTGTGACTGGGATAAGTAGTTAGTCCATCTTAGTGCTAGATCAGGAATACTTTAGAGTCCCTCCTCCCCCAAATATGGAGGATATCTTTATTGACAAAGCTCCTCTGCCATGCAATCCACCTCCCCTCCCGATCACCGTAAAGATAACTGCCTGGTAGCAATTACTCACACAGAAGCTATATTTTTAGTGCAGAGAGTTTAGTCCTTTTTCACAAAGATGTTGCACTAGGCTTGATTCTTCCTTTCCCTGTATCTTGTGGAGTCATTTGCCCCTGTGCAAAGTGAGAGTAAGACACTGCCATTCTGATTTTGGTAGCATTTTACACCCTCTTTCTGCAGTCAATTATACCAGTGCTAGGTGTGGGAAAGTAGAGTATCCTTTTGTCTCCTCTGGCTCTTCATTTTGTCTCCCTCTTCTAGCTGTCCTGTTTCCCACAGCTTAAACCAAGAGGTGAACCAGACTCATGTGACCAGCCAGCTCATAATCAACCAACCACCAGCAAGTGCTCCAACTTGGCAACCTCTGTTCTAGTTAACAAAAGAGTATATGGATGGCTTACTGCAACATTTATAGTTTTTTTGAAGATATGAACCATAATTCCCAACAGAACAATGAAGGAATAGACCTCAGGGGCCTGCAGCGCCCCCTCTCCTGCCACCCAGCAGGGTTTAAAATTGGGGGAGGCCGTTTTCATGACCTCGTGGAAATAGTAAAGGGCCATTCTTTTGATTATTTCAAGGACCCTCATACAATCAAAGGTCATCCCCAAGAAAAACAGTTCATCTGCACCCTAGTTTTTTAACCACACCAAGTTCTGCTAAATGATAGAACATGCTGTACAAATTCAGAAAGTGAAGACTGTATCCTCTAGTCCAGGGGTTCTCAGCCAGAGGGGGCTACAAGCAGGTTTCAGGGGGTCAGCCAAAATAAACCTGAGTGCAAGGCGGCCCAGGGCAGAAAGCTGAAGCCTAAGCCCTGCCACCATCTTGTCGCCCAGGGCTGAAGCTGAAGCTCAAGTAACTTAGCTTCATGGGGCCCCGAGCAATTGCCCTGCTTGCTACCCCTAACACCAGTCCTGGCTTTTAATCTAGGGGATATGCAGAAAAACAGTTGTAGTGGTGCAGGTGGGCTGTGAAATTTTTATAGCATGTTGGGGGGACTCCAGAAAGAAAAAGGGTTAGAGTCCTTGCTCTAGTCTAGTGGTCAGACCAGATACCTAGGTTCTCTTTGTAGCTATTGCTGACTCACTGTGTTATCCCAGGGCAAGTTACTTCATTTCTCTCTGCCTGTTTGGGAATAATATTTTCATAGATTCTAAGGCCAGAAGGGACCATTGTGATCATCCAGTCTGATCTTCTGTACAACACAAGCCATAGAATTTCCCAAAAATAATTCCTAGAGCAGATATTTTAGAAAAATATCCACTCGATTTTAAAATGGTCAGCGATGGAGAATCTACCATGACCCTTGGTAAATTATTCCAATGGTTAATTACGTTCACTGCTAAAAATATGCCTTATTTCTAGTCTGAATTTGTCTAGCTTCAACTTCCAAACATTGGATCATGTTAGTTCCAAGGGGTATTAGATTTTTAATAAATGGCAGTAAAGTACTTTCAGATTTTTAGGGAAAAGATGCCATGGAAATACAAATAAGCCCAAAGACACTGGGTACCACGCCAGCGATAAAAATGGGACATGGGAGCCTATTTTTAGAATAATTTCTGAAAAGAAGAATCTTTTAAAAATAAAAAGGTCATTCCCTTTATGCTTATGCAACCTGGCTGTTACATTATATGGCTGAGCTATAAAGCCTATTGAGGCAGCTATAGTAAATTTGCAGACTGTTCAGATAAAATAGGAGTTGTTGGAAGTCTGCCTAAACAGACTATAGATTTACAACATGCACTATGATCATAAAAACTGTTTCAGCCTCTGGATAGAGTATGCATGTCAGTTAGTTCAATGTAACAGCCATTTACACAAGCAAGGGAGAACTTCCTATATAATATGGTTTAGAGCAGTATGTTTTGAGGTTAAAGGAGTATAAAAGATTCCAGCATGTTTAACTGCATCACTAAACAACTACCCTTTTATGTATATGATTGTACAATTTCTGAGTTGGACACTGTGTACTGTGATTCAGCAACAGTAAATTCTTATAGGCAAGTTATAACTGTGTCCCCTAAAACAAAAACTTGCATAACAAGCCTAACAGACCTTTCACATTGATCAACACAGCTCACCACTAGTACAGTATGCTTTGTAAAATAGCTTACATTAAAGCATGTCTGTGCTATACTCTTTTTGAGACAGGGGAAACCCATTTACAGCAAATCAAATGGGATTAAGGGCTTGTCTTCACTAGAGCCGGGAGAGATCGATATTATGGCGATCGATTTATCATGTCTCATCAAGACACGATAAATCAATCACCAGCAGTGCCCCTGTCGACTACGTAACTCCAGCTCGCCAAATGGCGCAAGCTGGAGTCAACGGAGGAGCGCGCCGCCACCCGCCGCTGCCATGAGGATGGCAGGTAAGAGCCTGTAGATACACCGATTTCAGCTACATTATTAACGTAGCCGAAATTGCGTATCTACAGTCGATCTCCCGCGCTAGTGAAGATCAGCCCTAAGTCTTTAGTTTTCTTCTTCATACTGGAAGCACTAGATTGGTGCAGTAGAATATTCATCTTTTGCACATCATCTGCTTTGTTAGAGTTTGAACAAACAGGCAGTTCTCTTATCAAGCTACAAGATTATGTTTAACTTATCCAGTTACATATTAAAAAAGGATGTAGCCAAATAAGTTAGATTTATTACATAACTATGACCACATTAAACTGGTGAGAGTATACGCAGATCTGGAGGACAACAGCAGTAATTATGCCATTGTTCAACAGTCACAACCTAAACATTAACAGTATGAAAGGGCCAAAAGTAACACTTGTGTGAAAAAGCGAGATGAGACTTCTCCCCCACCATCCAAACAAAAGATCACTCATGATCATGGAGATTGAGGATTCTCTAAAAGCTTGCACAGGAAGGCATCACCCTCCCTCTCTTCCCCCACTGGGGATCAATTTAGGGTTAATCAGAAATCCATTGGCACTGAGATGTAGGTTTCTCTATATGTATGGTATTCATGTCACTCTTTAGGCATGTACACTGCAGTCATTATGACAGGAGCTTTATCTGTGTTACTAATCAAACCCGCCTAATAAACAAACAGATCCCAAATTCTAGTTTACTTGTCACCATTTATGCTGTCAGAACTGCAGAAAGGAAACAGTTAGGTTGGACAGTTAAACCAGTCTAGTCAGTTTAGTTTTCTGCCTCTATAAGGGTTTTTTACCCTGGTCTCCAAGGACTTTTTCCACGTACATGACAAGCACACTATAGTAGTTTGGGATGTAAATAATATAGGGGAATATTTATATCTAAAGAAAAAAATCTTCTACTTATATTCATTGTTTCCCAAATAAATGTTTCCAGAAGGAGTTTATATGAGTAGTAGGATTTGTAGAAAGCAAGTAAATACAATGTTAAATGTTGGTCCTTAGCTACCTGACAGTCTCCAGTAAAGGAGGGGAGGTTCAGAATTAGTCACTCAGCAAGATTATTGTTATCACTTGTTTCATGCAGCTTCCACATTCTGAAACAAACAAAATGTAGCTGTTGCTTACATACCAAGAGATGCAATTAAACATTTTAAAACTTAGTATTATTTTTAGTTAAAGTCATTTAAAGAAACAAACTTTTTATCAGTTGAGCAAAACTTTAGCCCACACTGCTCCTTACATGTACTCTGCATCGGTTATTCAGTAGCAAATCCACAAATCTCTGGTTAGGGGAAAGCTGGGAAGTGTCAAAGGATAAACGCTGCAGCCTGCAAATACCATCAGCAGCAAGCTAACAGGTCAGAACCACCAGCCAAAACTGTGGGTCTTTATGCCTAATGCTACTTGCAAACTGAGGACAGTTTCTTACCCATGTTGAGTGCCTTCTGGTCAGACCTTCTCAGCTGCCTATGATTTGAAAAAAGCAGCGTCTGCAGTGTGACAGGAGAAGATTCCACAGAGCAAAGGCTGCTATTGAGGGATCATTTATAGTAGTTCAGTGGGCGGGCAGGCGGATTTGGAAGAGATAGCTGCCAAGGGGAGGTCTAACAGTGGAAAACATGTGGGAGGTTCCAGAGTAGTACAGCACCTCCTTCTTTCCCTGCTAATAAAACACAGGGAAGCTACTAGGGCTCTGAAGGACTCTACTGCTCCCTTCCCCAAATGCTGGGTAATGCAGCTGGTTCTGGTGGAGCTCCCACTTCCACTCATATACTAGGGACTTGTATATGTTTGCTGCACACCAATAGCTTTCTTACACAGAGAAAAAAAAGATTTTTAACAGTGAAAGGGAGAGGAAACAATGCTGTTCATAAAACTCTTGCTTCTGGGCACTATTTCAAGTTCTCCAGCAGGCAGTGAATGCATGACCTAGTTACAGTTCCCAATTGTCTCTTGCTTGGCAGGCCGGTGGTTTTTTTCATTGACATGTTTTTCAATCCTCTAAGCAAGACAGCTGCAAAAGCTCTTCCTGCTAGTTGCAGTTAAATCCATTTCTTCCATGAAAACTTCAGAGCTTAATTTTTGTTTTGAGGGGAGCCATCTTCCATGATCTACCCCCCAACACAACAGCTGATTTGAAGGGAGGGATTTCTCTGCTCCCAGGAAAGATCATCTTCCACTTTGGATACTGCTAAACTGTCCCTGATCAGGAATGAATACAATATCTTTCCCTATGGCTTTCTAAAGAGCAGTATTTTTTTTGTTTTAGAATGCAGTCATCTTATCCTGCCAAATATTCCCAGGGGAGGGCCTATCCCTTCCCCCACGACCCACAATCCACAAATTACTCAGTTGAAACCCTAACCTCTTCTCAAAACTCTCCATTGGGGACCCCCTTGACAATACTATTGCTAAGGGACTGGTAGGTAGAAACAAATGAATAAACTGCAGCTAACTATTTATTTGGTGAGTTTAGCCCTTTTTCCTGTATGCAAATTGCTCATGAGCAGTTTGCATTTTTAAACTAATTTGTTTGCCATTCCAAACCACTTGCCAAATGTTTTGTGCAAATAAATTCCAGTTTAACAGTTGCTCAAAAATTATTTGCCGTGAATTCCTCCAAAGTACTTGATAGTTACAATTAAATATTCCAGCTGGGTGATAGGTGTAAGTCACATGGCATTGTTTCTCTTTCCTGTTTGGATACTATGCTCTCTATCAATTGCTTCCAATCAAAAGGCATTTCATTTTGTAGCAAAATGTATTCTGTTTTCTGATTAAATTAATGTCAACGACGGGCCGGAAATTTGTCTTCTGCAAATGCTTGACTGAATAAAGCTTCACTTACATGACACTGAGAACAGTGCATAAAAAGGGATGAAGAAAATTTAGCAATGCTCTACTGAGAATTCATTTATTATTTGCCAGTATGGGCTGTATTCCCAGTTCAGCCACTGACTTGCTGGGTGTTGTTTGGCTGGTCTTTTGGAAAGAAGGCATAAATGTTTAACAGTGAGAGTAATTACTCATTGGAACAATTTGCTGGGAATTATGGTGCAGTCGCCATCCCTGACAATTTTAAAATCAAGATTGGAAGTTTATCTAAAAGATCTGCTCTAGGAATTATTTTGGGGAAGTTCCTGGCCTATGTTATATAGGAGATCAGACTAGAAGATGATCACAATGGTCCCTTCTGGCATTGGATTCTGTGAATATATCTTTGTGCCTCTGCTTCTTCATCACTAATAATGGGGATAATGCCATGTTAGCTACAGATTAAAAGCATTACATAAGGGATAGGTATTATTATTTTTCTCAGTCTTCACCCTGGTCTCCAGGCACATTAAGCAGACACTACACCCTCTGGCTCTGAGCAAAGTCACTCCTTTAATCAGACAGAAAAAATCACTCAAGAGAAATGTAAGGTTACAACTCTACCTGTCCATGGGAGGTGGTTCTGCTAATAGTTACTTTTGTACCTCATCAAATTCTGCACAGTTTAATTTCTGGGAGCTGTTGTGATAATTGGGCTGATAAACGTACTTTATTTGTGAGCTCAGTTGTAAAAAGGAGATGATGAAATAACCTAAAACAAGAAAAGTTGATGGGAAAAGAAACAAAAGGGAGACAGAAAAACTGAATTAGTTTGAACAAAAAGGCCACGATGATATGATTTAAGGACTCATTTGAAATCATGGTTGGTAAAAACAAAATATGTGAAACTGGAAATCAACAAACCAAAATTGGTGTGTTGGATTTTAGGCATAATTGGTAGACTAAATAATGAGGGGATGGGCTAATCCACCCACCATTCCTTTGGGGGTCCTTAAAGAAAGAATTTGTGGGAAGAAGAACAGAAAAAAAAATCAGAGGGAAGAGCAGATGGAGGCTGCTAGAGTGAGCTTCACATCATGGCTGCCCCCTCCCCTACAATCTTCTAGGACTCCAGACCCTTTTTGTCCTAATCCTTAGACATGTTCTGATCAACTCAGGCCAGGGGACTCTGGTGAGATCGTCACCCCTACCAGCTCCACCTGAATTCCAGTACTGCTTGAGATGAAACTGTTCCAGCTCATTTCAACTAACATGTTCTCTTTTCCCCAGAAGAACAGTTTTTACCATCTTTAACAACATCTACAAGACTGTCAAACAACAGGTTTTTCCTTCTAAATCTCTCTGCAGAAAAAGGGAATAAGGGATATTGTTAAAAGGAAAGTTTTACTTAATACTTTACATTTCAGATGCTTTTCCTTCTGTTCTGTATATTTTATAAAAGGTTCAAAGAACTTTTAATAGTGTTTTGCCATGGTATTAAGCAGGCTGAGGTTTCTATATACCAAACACCAGACCTTGTTTAACACTGTGGTTATGTTAATAACTTTCATCAAAATTAATACAACAAGACCCACTACTGCCTACCCCACATCCTGTTCCCGCCTTAACTTTTTGTTTTAAACATGTAATTTTAGCTACAATTAATTGCCTACTTCAGTGTTTTTCAAGCTACCATTTTAAAAAGTAACTATATCATCCCAGTCCACTGTACTATTATTTTTAGAGTACTCAAAGACTTGCTTATTGTGTTAAAGAACACCCAGAATATATACTGAAAAGCTGCCTCAAAGAGTTTGCATTTTAAGGCTCTGATCTTGCAATCAGATCTCCCCGGAAAGACCCATGCGCTTCTGCAGCATCCCATTGAAGTTAATGGGGCTCCAAACAGCTCAGAGGGTTCATTCATGTGACTCCAATTCCAGAATCTAGGGCCTAAATTTTGGACACCGAGTGGGATTTTCATAAGTGCTCTGTTCTCACTGGAATCACGGGGAGTTTTACCCACTGAAGGCATGAAAAGCAGAGTTAGACTACTGCTGGCTTGTGAAAATCCCACTCAATGAGTGAGAGTGGCAAACAGCAGGAAGCGAGTCACCAGAGGAAGGATATGAGTTACAGCAATATGATCAGGCTGTTACTCAGGTTAGCCATGTGTGCTTCACGTTGGCTCAGCTGATTACAAAAACAAAAAATATAAAAATATAAAATAATAAATATTGTTGACATGTCTAGTGGGTGTCGTGGAAGAAATGAGACTTAGTACTCACCTTGGAAGGTGTCTATCATGAGCACAGAATTGGAGTCAGGTCTTGATTATGTTGCACACATATGGACCTCGAAGAAAAACTGGATCTCAGCCTTGAGCTGGCAGGCCCAATGCACTGGGTGCACGACGGTGAAGTCAGGTACAGCACATTCACCCAGTCCTTGAGGTTAAAACTATAACACTCAGAGCAGGACAGAAACTTTGTTTAAGGGGGAAAAAAACCCACCATGAGTAACGTACAACTTCATTTGGTCCTACCTCTCCATCTGTCTAAAGTTTCTGTATAGCACTTATTACTACAACATCTAAGCATTGATCGCCAACTTCCATTCCCTTAGGCCCATTTATATATTGCTTTGGGCTGATCTACACACAGTTTTGGTACTGTTATACTGTTATGTTGGTTTAGAAGCCCACCTAAAGCAATACTACTAGTGGTCTATAAACTATACTGTTATAAAATACTTTTATAACATACCTATGTTCACAGGAGGGGTTTGTAGTAGAATAAGTATATCAGTTTATAAATCAGTATATTTCTAGCAATACAAAAATTTTATGCCCTTTGAATTTAGCCCACAGATTTTTAATTGATATCTGAACTGCACCTGATGTCTAATAAGAACTCTGAATTTGTTATAAAAAAATCAGACATTTGGCCCATCTGTTCTGGTGTCCCACAACCCAGCAATCACAGGAAGGCAAATTCTTCTTCTCCATGGCCAGTTGTGCAATGCTGTATGTAATGAATGATTGAGTTTTTCTTCACACATGAAGCAATCATCTTATGCCCCGAAGCATGAGATTTAACAATACCTGCCACCCTCCCCACTTCTGCAATAATAGATGACAGCCTGATGGCCCTGTACAGAATGTGAAATGAAGGTATGTATTAAGCAAATAACTTAAAATGCCATTATTTTTATTTATAGCTTTTTGGGAGAGTTTATAGAGTCCTTTCTAAAACAGCACAAGATGATCTGCACGTCCTCATCTTCTGATCTATAATTCTTCAGATGCTGACAGCATGTACATTGAGTTGCCCCAGGTTCTTTCAATTTTCGGTCTCAGTACTATGATCACCAACAATTGTACCAATTAAGGGTGTGCTGTGGATACTAGATTGTGAGCCCTCTAAGGCAACAACTGTCTCTGTTATTTGTTTGCAGACAACGTAGAACAGGGCGGTCCTTAGACGTTACTATGGTAAAAATAATAATAATTGTTACACTAGGAATTGGACTGAGACATATCAAACATATTTCACATGCTGCAAGTCAACAAAAAATTACAATCTGAACTGGTAATTACTTTTGCTCAAAGCTGCCCTGGACAAGATTGATACTGGCCATCCATCAATCTATCTATCTATCTTCTATGCCATCACTGACATTTCCCCACACCCAATACTTTAACATATTAAGAAACCAAAAATTATGCAACACTTTGTTTGTATCACTTGTCCCAACAGCTGCAAACCTTCCTCATGAAGCATAGATCTGACCTTCATTCTCCTCAGCTTTTATGGTTGTCATATATCATTAATCCAGACAAAATATGTTGGCCAACGAAGTCAGGGTAAGCATACATGGAAAATAAATATAATCATCCAATTGTAAATAATACTCTTCTGTCTCATATTTGTCTTAACAGGCAGCTTGGGATTGGGATCTTGTCCTTTCAGTGTTTGTAAAGCACTGCATATGTTTAAATGGATGTCTACAAAATAAGAGGATAAATCATACAGTCTTTAGGAAAAGTGGCATTGAGAGTTTTGACTAAGGACTGAAGGATTTGGCCCGATAATGTGAATTTTTTCTCTTCTGATTATGAAATAAGTATCAAAATAAAGGACCACAAATAAAACCCCTACCAGAACAAAACATTATACTGGACACGGAATTGTCTTACCATAGAGAGGATGAGAGAGAGGAGAAGGACCTACATGTGACAGATGTCAATCAAGTGACTCTGTGCAGGGCTGGAAGGAATCCAGTCCTTCAGAGATGCAGGTGGGTTAAGAACTGATACAGACTTACATTCAGAAAAACTACATGAAAAGATAGGTTGATTTTTTTCAATCTTAACACTCAAAAGCTAGGGAATGCTAGAATTAAGAATACCATGGAGAATAAGGATAATGTGTATAAGCTTTATGATACTGTCTTTATGTCTATAAGTTTTATGATACCAGTTCACCGTGGTATATTTCCCACAGGACTCCTGGCTCAATTAATCGATAGTTATTTAGCAGTTCTTTTTACCATCCACATTCAATGTGCAGCCCCAGATCTTATGTAAAACCCGCCACCCTGAACTGAATATATAGTTATTAATTTTCTCAAAGATGTAACTTTCCATCTCAGTGCTTCAAATATATTAACAAATTTACCTTAATATCACCCTTGTGAGATGAGGTGGCATTATTATCCCATTTTATAGCTTGGGGAGTGAAGAACAGAGAGATTAAGGACAAAAGTGTCCACTAACTTTGGGTGCTCAATTTGAGATGCCTACGGTCTGATATTTTCAGAGCACTTAGCATTTTGCATAGTGATCAAAGCACAGTTCCAATTGACTTCAGTTGCAGTTGTGAGCAGGGTGAATAAAAATCAATGATTTTTTTTTAATAAAAAAATTGGATTTTTTTAAATTTAAATCTGATTTTTTTGATAAAATGCTTTTTGAGGAAAAACACTATCTAAAGATAGTTTTAATTAAGATACATTATAGCACAAAGATATCTCATCATGGAATAGGAGTTATAAATTATAATTATATAGTATGCAACAATATATTCAGGTAATATTTAAGAAAAGTTTTGAAAATGAGTTCCAACACTTCATGGATTAGGAATGCAGTTTTATGGGATTTCAGGGGCTTCTGTATAGATTATTTAGGTTAATCTTTCTATCTACCCAATGGGACTCAGTGCTCAGTCTAGAAGATACCATCAGAGATGCTTAGTTTTGCAGTTCTCAAACTTTGGATTTGTGTCTCCAGCAATAACATGCTTGTTAATAGCAAAAATGTTTTAAAATAAATAATATATAAAGGTGAGAAATAATAGACCTCAACTCTATTGTCCCTCTGCAAATTTGTGTACACAGAGTCAATCCCTTGCCACTCTCTAAAAGTGCAAAGTTTCAAAAAGTTCAATGAATAGAAGATTGTTGAGGGTGGAATAGATCTAGACAAGGAGAAGTCTGGAGATAAATATGAAAAGCGAAGGACATATGCTTTTTTGTTAAAATATTATATGTTTGCTGTTGAAGAAAAAAATCCAAAATATTTAACGTTGTTTTAGTTAAATAAAATAATTTAAATGTCTGTCTGGTGATGTTCTCCTCCTAATACAGCATGGCAAGAAAATCCTCCAAATATTAATGATTAACCTATTGAACTGGAGATAGTTCACCTCCCAATGACTTCATAAATATCTGCTTCAATTACTTTTGGTAAATGAAATAACCAAAGAATCATTCATTTTCTGATATAGCTGTAAACTAATTTGAAGTGTTTTCAAAATAAATCACTGTTCAAAAATATATAGTGTGTACCTTCTAAAAATGAAACCTACATCTATCTCCGAGCTGTGAAGAATATGTATAAGGTTATAACAACGAACAAGAATGCACTTTTATGTGGCAAACCATGATTAAATCGAGTCTTCCTGAATAGTGATTTAAATCAAATTGATTTAAATCAAATCCACCCTGATTGTGAGCACTCAGCACTTGTGCAAATCTGGCCCCAGATGTCTCACATTGAGCTGACACAAAATGAGGAACACCCAATTAGTGGCCATCTGTGAAAATTTTGTTTTAAGCAACTAGCCCAGCATCACAGAGGAACCCCAGGGTACATGCTGCTCATGGAGGGAGCATGCCCAGTCGATTTATGAGGATGGTAAATGCCCAGACTGGAGGCATATAGGAGTTGTGAGGGATGGGGCATGCTCAGTGTCTATGGACTCTTTGGACTTCTTAGCTGCCAAACCCTAAGAAGTCTCTGCTGAGCTTGTGCAAACTGTGATTTTCAGAGGCTCAAAACTTCTCTATATTTGAGCGAATTTTTACAGGTACAGAAAAAGGCACAACACTGACACCAAAGAAACCCCTTACCAAATTTCAAATCTCTAATGCTCGAAACCATGAAGGTACTAAAGCTTCTCAATGAAACTGTTGTAAAATTTTTTAACATATTTTCCCCTAAACTCATTCTTGGAAATGAACCGTTTTACCTAAAACTTTTTTTTAAAAAAAATAATTCTAAGGCAGACACTCAGCGTGAGAAGTGTTAAGTTTCATCCTGCTCTGGTCCTATCCACTTAAAAACATGGCCAGAGTGTGAGTCAAAACAGAACCAATAAAAAGGACCCCAAACTAAATCCCATGATTTTTGAGGGCTGATTCATGATTTTTAAATGCTTGCGGTTTGTAATGCTGAAATTATAATAAATGGATGTTTTCAGAAATTGCAAGAGGAAATCCCATCTGGGAGCTGATGAGACAAACAAAACTGATGATTTAAAGAAATGCTTTTATAGCCACAACAGCTTCCTCCAGAGAAATATCCTGGTTCAGGGCCAAATCCTAAGGTCCTTTGGATCATTGGGGTATAAATTCTGAGGTCCTTAACATAATTTTTATTATTTTTTTATTGTCTTTCCTCAGGGAGTTTACCCAAGTGAGAAGCTCACATTTTGTCCCATAATATTGTCAGTTGTCCAAGATCAGAATTAAAAACAGTTAAGAAAAGATTAATCAGCATGTGTTAGCAGCTTTCTAGAAAAGCAGTCAAGCTCTTTATTTATATCTCTGGGGTCCAATGAGGCTTTCTCCATAATAAAAATTAGAGACCTACACCACCTGATGATGTGGGCCCTGGGGTTCTCTAGTTTACATATTTGCTAGGTCAAATGCTTATTCTCTTCTTAAAAGAATCATAATTCTTTAGGTTCAATCTGCACAATGTATATTCAACTTTATTGGCCAAAAATTTATTTAAATAATTATTTACCCTATTAAACCATACAAGATTAAATTCTCTAGTACTTTTTGGCAAATGGACCCAAAAATTTCAGTGAGAACACTAAGAATATAATTTGTCCATAGACTGGTTTATGCTTAAAAGGAAATATTTTTATTATGTAACTTCTGATGCATACCTCCAGCTGTCTCAGATAAAGTCCCATAGGACTTCATACTTAAATGCTTCATTTAACTAATAAAAACAACCCAAACAAATAAACCTCTTAAGTGCCCCCAAGAGGAAATAAAATTAAACTTGCATCCTTATTTGCATAAAAAACACCTGAAAAGTTCTTGAAATATCATGAATGTCAAATTTTGCTGTTGTGCTCCCTTAAAGACACAGAGATGTGGACTGAGAGCAAAGTGAACGCTTCTGAATCTTTAAATTTTAAGAGTCTGAAGTCTTTAATAAAAGATTTCCCCAATTGTTTGGGTTAAATAGGTGTTAATAAAAACAAAGAATCAGTCAAAAGAAAATAACTTCCCTTGGCAATTAATCAGGTTCAATTTTCTTGGTGTCCAGGATGTACTAAACCTGCCTGCTCTTTAGCCATCCAAGAAAAACAAGACCTGGAGGTCCTATATTAAATAAAAGCGTGAGGAAAATCTTTCCATATATCAAAAAGATGCAAACAAGGGCCTAAGACCATTTTTTCCCCTTTGCAAGTGATATTCAAGTCCTTGCTTTATCCCTTTTGCAAATTGCTGTTCCAGTATTGCCAACCCCAAGCACTCAAAAATCAGGAGTCAGGCCCCCAAAATCCTTAGATTGTTTTAAAAATCTCATGATTATTAAGCAACATAAACTTACCCAAACTTTGGGTTGTTTTTAATTGCCTTCTGGTTTAACTTTTCTCTCTAACCATGAAGGCTAGAGACTTCCTTAACAATAACAGCAGTCTCTTGATTGTTTAACACCTTTAACAAAGAGGTGTTAAGCCAGGGGTGGGCAAACTACAGCCCCCCGGGCCACATCCAGCCTGCAGGCTAATTCTGTCCGGACCCCTGAGCTCCCAGCTGGGAAGGCTAGCTCCTCGCTCCCCCTCCACTGTTCCCGCACCTGCGGTCTCAGCGCACTGCATGAGCAGCACTCTGGGGGGTGGGGCTGCGCCACAGCGTGTCTGGCTCCAGGCCAGACACGCTGTACTGAGTGGCATGGTAAGGGAGCTGGAGGTTGGATAATGGCCAGAGGGTCTTGTGGGGGCAGTCAGGAGACAGGGAAGGGAGGAGTTGAATAGGGCATGGGAGTCCCAGAGGGCCTGTCAGGGGGCGAGTGGTGTGGCTAGGAGTCAGGGCAGTCAGGGGACAGGGAGAAGGGGGTTTGGATGGGGGTGGGATCCTGGGGGGTGTCTAGGGGTGGGTGTTTCTGGAGGGAGTGGTCAGGGGACAAGGAGCGGGGGGGATGGATGGGTCGAGAGTTCTGAGGGGGACAGTGAGGGGGCAGGAAGTGGGAGGGGTTCGGATAGGGGCCGGGCCAGGCTGTTTGGGGAGGCACTGTCTTCCCTACCCGGCCCTCCATACAGTCTTGAACCCAGTGTGGCCCTCGGGCCAAAACATTTGCCCACCCTTGTGTTAAGCCATTAACAAGGAATCGCTGGAGTCTAAACACAAAGGTCAACCAATATTTCCACTGAACTATAATTCCTAATTATTGTGGGACAGACTGTGACACCCTCATTCACACTGACTGATTGTATCTTACTCTACAAAAAATCCCATTGATTTCAGCAAGACTTCTTGTGATGTAAGTACCATCCAGTGGATATCACATTCTGTCTCTATATTTTTCAACCTAGATTGTGAGATAGCAATCTGTGTTTACAAAAATTATTAAACCAATTATGTGTGCTACAATGCAAAATGGACTATGCATGCATTAGTGTATGTATATAATTTGATTTTTTATTATGAGCTTTTGGTGCTGTGGTAAACTCCTATACCCTTCCCTCTGCATTTGAGTTTAATCACCTTAGTGTAGTGTTGCTGTTTACCAATAACAAAAAACAATCAGTGACAAGTCCAGATTTCAGCTAATTTCTTGGGAACCGATTGGAAAAGGTCTAGGAAAAAAATCCCAACAGATGGGAACAGAGCAGCTCTGCAGAGCCTGTTTCCCTTTAAGTACTGTGAGCAGCAGTAGGAAAAGCCAGCACAAGAGAGCAAATCAGCACATAGGGCTAGTGACAATCTAGTGCTTAGCTGCAATTCAGAATAGTTTAATAAAAAAACACGTGACAATAAATATAATTTATTCTGGAGTAAATGTTGATGGCTGTGTTGAAAATAAAGTACAAACTCTCTTCATTGGATTATATAATTTCCAGATAGCTTTAAAATTAAATTCCCAATTTTTCATGTGCTCATTTTCTTGGCTATTTGCTACATTAAGTTATAGCAAGAGATTGAAAATGTATTATTCTGCAGGAAAAGATAGCTTACTAGAGGAATTTTGTACACCAGATGGAGGACTTTTTGGACTCAATATCTGTGTTTAATGAATATTTAATGAAAGAATACCTTTATCGGATACCAAGACTGAAGCTGTGGTCTTCTTCATTTATAAACTTTAAAAAGACCAAAAGCCACGTATTAATTACAGAATAGCTTTGTGGGGAAACATGGACTACAAAGTACCTACTAAAATCTTGGGTAATAGTTTAAATAAAATTAAAGGGAAAGAAGTCAGGAGGGGGTTATTCCACAGAAGCAAGCATCAGATAATCTCAGAAAACTATTGGCTTCTGTATCTTACTGGAGTCTAAAGATAATTGAAATCAGCTGGTAATGATATCATTACACACTAGGCCTTTAACAGTTGAATGATTGTGTCTACACTGTCCTCTTAGGAACACTGTGCCAAAGTTCAGATGTTTACATTTATTCACATCCTATTACAGATATATGGTTTAAGATCTCCTTTCTTACTTCACAGGTGTACAAAGTAGGATTACCTCTGATTGCCACTGCTTTGGAACCCTTGTGGGGTAAAGTAATGCAGTTGATTTCTCCTCACCAGATGAATTCTTTCTCTCAGATGCTTCCCATGGAGATTAGGGAGGCATATTTTAGAAAGATGAAGGCATTTATTTCAATGATTATTTGGCAGGAAAGAAAGCAAATATTTTAAACTTCAATTCACGGAGGAAATATAGGCACTGATTCCGTGGATGCTCCAGTCTGGAGCACCGATGAAGAGAAACTGGTGGGTCAGAGTACCCACTGGCAGTTCCCCATTCTGCCCAGCTCACCTCCATTCCGCCTCCTCCCCTGAGCGTGCCACCACCGCTCCACTTCTCCCTCCCTCCCAGGCTTGCCGCAAATCAGCTGACTGGCGGGCAAGACTGGGAGGGAGGGGGAGAAACAGAGTGGTGGTGGTGCAGACGGGGGAGGAGGAGGAGGAGGTGAGCTAGGGTGGGGAGCGGTTCCCCAGCGCACCCCCCACTCCCTCTGTTACCTACTGCTGGGCCCTCCTTGTGCCTCCCCCGGCCCCAGCTCACCTCTGCTCCGCCTCCTTCCCTGAGCACACTGCCATTCCACTTCTCCCCCCTCCTTTCTGGCTTGCCATGCGAAAGCCTGGGAGGGAGGGGGATATAGGGGAAATGCAGCATGCCCAGTGGGGGAGGCAGTGGGACTGGAGATTTGGGGAAGCAGTGGGAATGGGGGCAGGAAAGGGGCGGAGTTGGGGTGGTCCCAGGGGCTAAGCACCCACCGGCGCTGGCTAAAATCAGTGCCTATGGGAGGAAAGGTCCATCAGTGGTGTCCCTAGCCTCTGTTTGCCAGAAGCTGGAATGGGTGGCAGGGGAGAGATCACTTGATGATTACCTGTTCTGTCCATTCCCTCTAGGGCACCAGGCATTGGTCACTGTCAAAAGATAGGATACTGGGCTAGATGGACCTTTGGTCTTACCCAGTACATTTGTTCTTATGTTTAAAGCTTCTAAAGTAAGTGCAATACTAGAACATGCAGAAGTTTGAAACTTTCAGATCTCAAGAAATCTCCAACATATATTAATTTATCACAAATAAAATCATTCTAGATCCCAAGCGTGAATTCAATTGCATGAGTAGAAAGAGAACAGCATCTCAAGAATAAAAAGGAAATAGCAAATCTTACTATAGTCAAAGTGCTGACAAATGTATAAAACAAATTGAAAAAATAAGAGGGAAAAATTTGCCTCTAATCTGTCAATTATAATAATGTTGGGCATTTTAAATTGCCAGTGGGACTCACATGCTTAAAGTTAGGCACATATTTAAGTACCCTGTTGAACTGAGACTATTAGTGGGAAAAACATTTTAATCGAAAGAATAACTGCTCGTGCCTCTTTAAAGTTCTAAACCACCAAATCCTGATGTGTTCAATAAATTTGTTTCATCCAAACAACAATAAAATCATAATCCCAAGTGACAACTTCTGCTTTGTGTACCTCTCTACTGATTCTTTCAGTCAGCCCCAGACTATTTGGTGTGAAAAACTGCTTGCAAATTAATGTAGCAAAGCTTTCTGTTGTTCCATTTCCAAGCTATAGTACACCCTTACAATGACTTTCTCAGTGGTTAGGAAACCACATGTTGAAACCTTTTGAATTCTTGCCTTGACACCAACCAAGCTGCAGGTGGTTCCAATTTTAGACTCATGGCAAAAACCCTATATGGCAGGCATCCAAGAAAACTGAGAGACTACAGAAGCTAAACACAATGCTCCAATTTACTATCTCTGCAACAACTAGTTTGATGGATCAATTAATCTTTGCTGTGTCACTCATACTTTTGCTAAACAGTAATTTAAGGGCTAGTCTACACTAGACAAATGTGTTGAGGTTAGTTTGGGGTATGTATCTCAACCTGTTCAACTGTGTTAGAAGGCATTACAATGCATCCATGCTAGCAATAATGACATAGGCAGGTCAAGGTTAGGTGACACCTGGACCTCGCCTCCACCCATTTTTCCATTAAGACTAGCTCTCAAAGAAATAGTTATTTTTTCTGAAGAGACTGATACATTTGATAGTAAGCCTACAGGGCCTTTTTATTTTATTTAGTAGTAGATCCTAAATCCAAAAATCTGTAAGAACAGCCATACAAAGGTCCAGCAAGACCTGTATCCTGTCCTCTGACAGTGGCCAATGGCAGGTGCCCCAAAGGGAATGAATACACAGGTTATCATCAAGTGATCCATGCCAGGTCACCCAATCCCAGTTTCTGGCAAACAGAGGCTAGGGACACCATTCCTGCCCATCCTGGCTAATAGCCATTGATGGACCTATCCTCCATGAATTTATCTATTTCTTTTTGTCCTGCTTATTAGGCTCATCTTGAACTTGATATCTTAACTGTATACATTGGATAAAGACAGAGGTCATAGTGAATCCTGCTGTTTTCTATTCTAAGAAATATTGTAAATACAATAGAGAAATCAAATCTCGTGGTGTGGTAAATGTTGATTTTTAAGTGGTTACCACAATAGTTATTGATGTTATTATTATAAAACATTGCCATTTTAGTTCCATTATTTTAAGGATATCTGAATTCCTCATAGAGACATTTTTATTAATATTTCCATTTCTAAGTGTAGACCATCAGTGAAAAGAACTAACATCAAGGAACTGTTTTTAATTTTTGTTTCATAAATATTTTGGTCTTTGTGCATCTAGCTCCAGAAAATGCTCTTGGAAAAAGCAAGCAAAAATTGCTGGTATTTCATGAAATGATTCCTTTGTACAGCACCTAACACAGTGGGATGCAGGGCCAAGATTGATACCCCTAGGTACTACTGCAGTGCAAATAAACAAATAAATACACATTATTACTACTATTGTTGATATCAGCAGAAATACCCCAGCAGAGATTTGTAACTTTAATTGGCAGAGAATTGATACACAGGTATATGCAAACACTTCCCACCAATAAGTGGTTGAGTAACCCAATGCACAGTGTGAATTAGGAAGAATGATTGATAATTCATAGTTGTCCATCAGATTAAGACTAACATCCATGTTTAATAAATTCCAGGATAATAAATAACATGCTAGCAACAGGTGAATGCCTCATTAAATTGATCCATTTGGGCAGATTATTATTTACCAGCTTCACAGGAGCATTGTAAGAAAACGTAATTTATGTTTTTAATGTGCACTGAAGATGTAAATAGCTATTTATTAATAGTGATAAGCAAATATATAAATGAACTCTTTACTGTTACACAAAATAATGATTAATTTATTTATTTTAATATATTTTTCAGTGTTGATAAATGTAAAATAATGATACATTTATTATTGTTAAATATATGTTCCTAATAACAATGTATGATTTGATTTCTTATATGTATTATCAGTTAAGCATACTGTCATTGTTCATTTTATAATTGTATGTGGTTACTATAAAATGTATTACTGATTATTATTAAATGCATGTATTAATTATAAATATGATTACTATTATTAAGGATTTAAAACATTTCATGTGCGTGTGAGAATTTTAGCCATTGATGTAATGTGCTGGAAATCAAAAGTCTATGGTTCTGATCCAGCAAGATTCTTAAGAAAGTGCTTAACTTTAAGCTCTGAGTAGTCTCAATGAGTATAGTAGGATTAATCACATACTTAAAGTTAAGCATGTGCTTAAGCATCCTGCTGAACAGGGCTTGTATAGCCACTTGGGCAGTACCTATAGGTTTGTGATACACTCTCTCATCTCCATGTCAGTGTGCCTGAGTCCTGTCCTGCAACAATCCCCCTGGAGGACAGCAGTGATGTTCAATTTCCATGGTCCATTTATTCCTTGGTCTCTCTGCTCAAGCTGCCAATGAGGGAAGAAATTAGTGTCAAATACTGATGGAATTATGGGTTTTATGAAGAGGACATTAAACCTTTTTTTTTTAACTCCAACTCCTATCACGGAGGCCCCAAAATAACTGTTGGTAATGACTTTTGGTCTTGATGACTAAACATGATTCAGATTCTGGGCATGTCACTGATCACCATAAGTAGTTACCTGCCACAAGTGTAGCTTGAAGTTGCAGACACATTGCTAACCACAAAAAACTCCTACACGCTCCAGGCTGCAGATTCTAATCCCAACCACATCACTAGCCATCAAAGAAATGTTACTTGTTTGGGGTGATGGGTTTGAATCCTGTGGCTATATCAATAAGGGTGGGAGGGGGAGGAAGGCTGCCGGCGACACGTTTGAATCCCAACCATTTTACTACATGATCAGATCACATTATATCTTGTAGGTCGGGAGTACTAGTGCCAGCCATGTTGTAAACCACCCAAAAGCCATTAACTACTGCAGGTGGTGGGCTCGGTTCCAGATTTAGCCATGTTGTCAACTACCCAAAAGCCTATATCCTCTGCAGGTGGTAGGTTTGAGACCTGGCCATGTTGTTAACTGCAGGTGGTGTATTTGGCACCTAGCCATGTTACTAACGAGGCCAAAATCAATACCTGCTGCAGCTGGTGAGTTTGAGATCTAGTTATACCGTTAACCATGTCAAAACCAATACCTGTGGCAGACGGTGGGCTTGAGACTCCACCATATCATTAATCACGCCAAAGCCAATAACTAGTGCAGGCGATGGGTCTGAGATGCTGCCATTTCGCTAGCCATGCCAAAGCCAATACCCGCTCCAGGTGGTGGGTTCAAGTCCTGCCTCCAAACTCCATTTGCCACCTGTAGGAAAAGTTAGGATACATTGGAAACCAGTTTGGACCATTAACTATTTGGCCTTCATCAGGCAGCACAACCCAGGCAAACCTATTTGCCACAAGGCCCTTAAAAGGCAGCACTGGCCACTTCTTGGTGCCCTCCCCACAAATCTCCATCTGCCCAGTCATTTCTGGACATATGTCAGTGGAATCAACCTTAAAAATAGTCCCCTTCTATAACCAACCTCCCACCCAGAGAATCCCCCCAAAATTTGTGCCTCACACAAACTTCCCCATGACAAGTTAGGATGTCCTTGGCTGCCAGTGATGTCACCTCAGTCAGCCAATCAGAGGACGGCGTTGGAGCCGAGGAGGAAATGACGTCACCGTATCCCTCCGCCGGGCCGGTCCGCTTTTTGTGTGTGTGTGTGTGTCTGTTGGTCCTTTCTGTGTGTATCAACCCGCAGCTTCTTTTTTTTCGGAAGGAGGGGCAAAAATATTTGGGGCGAGCTCATGCAACCTGCCCTTCTCTTCCGGCCACTTCGCCCTGCAAGAGGTTGTGTGGGGTGTGTGTCACTTTAAGAGCGTGTGCGAGCGAGCCAAGCTCGGCTGAGGAGGCGGCGGCGGCGGGAGACGGAGAGAAAGGTGAGTTGGCACGAGTCCGTTATGTGGGGGGCGGACGCTGCAGAATCAATCAGACTCCGGGGCGGGGGGGAGTTATGGGGTAGAGGTTGGCGGCGCGCGCGCACGACAGGAATGCGGGTGGCGGTGACCGTTGGAACCGGTTCGAACCGCCCGGGTCTGTGTGCGGGGGGGGGGGGTGGCAGCGCGCGCCGTACACAAAGCGGCCGCCAGACGCGCTTAGCGGGGAGGGAGGAGGGAGCGCGAGTCCCGGTGAGGGAGGGATCGGGGTTTCTGAGGGGAGGGGGGAGGAGCTGTTGCCGCTGGGCGGCGGAATATCTCCTTGCTCGCTCTGTCGCCTTCGCTGACTGGGGAGGCGGAGTGATCCGCATACCCCCTCCTCCCTCTGAGGGGAGGGGAGTGATGCGGTTGTGGTTGCTCCCTCCGCGTCAGCCCCCCTTCTCCCCCGGCCGGCTGGAGACGAACATAACGGGTTAAACGCTGCCCAGAACAACCCATGCGCCGTCCTAAAGTGCTTCCCACGCTCCCCTCATGTTGGTTTCCGTCCCTGCGGGGAGAAGGATTGCAGGCTCCCTTGTCTCCCACCCCCTTCTTAGGGCTGCTGCTGGGTGGGCGGCCATGTTGGGCACAGGGATTATTTTCTCTACCTTTTCTTCCCAAGCAGCCACAATAAAGGGAAGCTAATCTGTTTTTATTCCCGTGGGGAAGGTGCCATCCCCATCCTTTTTAATGAAAATGAACTGTTGGAGTCTACCTAGCTGCCCTTTTGAGAGTGTGTGTGAGGAGTTGGCCTTCCTGCTGCTCGCCGTCTTACCCTTGGAACCTCCCCCCCCCCTTGCCTACTCAGCTCAGTGAGGGGGTCCCCTTAGCCTGCCCACTGCTCTCCTCAGAGAAAGGAGGGGGATCCCTTAGCCTGGCTGTCACTCTCAGAGGGTACCCCTTGGCCTGACTGCCTCAGTGAGGGGTTGCTCTGGGTATGCTTGCTGCTCCCTAGAGGGGAGGGGGTTGGATCTTCTTAGCATACAAGCCACTTCCCTCCAGAGAGTGAGTGAGGCTTCCCTCAGCTTGGCTATCTCAATGAACCTGGGTTTTCCCATAACATGCTTCCCACTCCGAGAGTGAAGGTGGAACTATTTAGTTCCCCTACTGCTTTTCCCCCTTGAGAGTGTCTAATATGAATGGGTGTCTGAGAAACCTTGGATACCTGACATTAGGTCATCTTTTAACTTGCCCTCTACTTACCCCATTATGCCAGGATATGGCGTGAAGAATACATGGAGATAGGGTGTAGACATCAGCATCCCACGTGCAATAGCAACAAGCTCTCTGCTTTATGAACTTGGCAGCAGTTGCTGTCACCAAGACACATCAAGCAGGGCACAAGTGACTTATTCTTGTGGGGCTGCCGCTCCTTTTGGGGGACATCCTGCAGGCATTTGAAACTAACGGCCCTGCTCCATTCTATATCCTTCTACTTGGAGATCACAGAAATTAACAATCTGCCTCACAAAGTGTATCTCAATGCACATTTCTGAATCACACACTCACATCAGTGTGAATTACACAAGACACTATCTGGCTCATCCACCCACCACATCCTTCCAAACTGCCACTAGCACCTATCTGCTTGGAGCCCCAGTCTGGGTTGGGGTTCTGCAAACATTATGGTTGCCCCCTTCTCCCTCCACTTATGTGTATATATGGATACATTGTGGATTCAGGGGTCTACCCAATATGAACCCAGTTGAAAGATAAGAGGCATAATTAGTGTCTGAGTATTAGTGATGTTCATAAGTACTAACAAAGAACCCTGTGGAAGTTAGTGGGGTTCTTTGTGGGTCCTCCTGCACACACTCATTTGCAAGATCAGTGCTAAAAGTGATGAATATGTTATAAGAACCTAGAATGAACAGACTTGTAGTTCGTGGGCAGGCCCAGTCTCCCAGCAAATCTCTCCCATAGCTTGGATCTCTTATATGAGACCCCAAAATTATACAGCTATTCTAGATGCACACGTATATCAGAAAGCAAGTTACATTTTGAAGCGCAAATGAAAAAATATGTTTAAGAGCAGATGATAATATAATGTACAATAATAATACATTTTAATTAGTAGCTATCCTGCACTGGAAAGCCTTTAATAAAACATGGAACAAACCAAAGTAATAACATTTGTACATATTAAAATATGCCCTTTAAAGTAATCCTGGTAGCCAGTGAGCTAAAATGAACCACATCAGCCAATGAAAAATAAATTTGCCTTGCCCTAGAGAAGATAACTGTGAGACTCTGACATATCAAACAACTCTCCCCCCATGAACTTCACCTGAGGTGCTATAAAAAGGGTCAAAATAGTCATATCAAGAACAATTAAAATATCAAATAACACCCATTACTGATTCTTTGCTCTTCAACTAATATCCAGTCTGGTATCAGTTTTATATCCAATATGTTGTCTTGGCAAAATATTCCTTGAAGTCATTGGGTGTTTTGCCAGAATAAGGATTACAGGATTTGTCTCAATAGCAGAGGAATATTTCCTGCCCTAATATTGGGATTAATTTATTAAGAAATATTCCAGTGCCATCAATTATCATAGCTCTTTTAAAGATAAAACATGTTCCCTGCCCCTAAATGCTTACAATCAAAATAGGGGACGACATACAGAAGACAAGAAACAAGATGGCAGTTTAGATGAGATGAGTGTTGGAGGCAAGAAGGGAGGTGGGATGGAGAGGAGAGATGGGTTTAGAGGAGGGAGAGTGGTTGACTCGATGCATTTATTTGTTCTGTTTATGTCTAGCATTGTCCTTGATAAAGAACCAAACAAAGCGTCATTTGGGTTTTAGTTTTTCAAGTGAGGGGGTTCCTTTTTTTTTCTTTTTTTCCTTTTTTTTAAACTTTAGTTTGTTTTCAGGCCTATCTGATGTTGTTTTTTAGTAAATGGAAAAGAAAATGTAAGTGGCAATTACATATTTATACAGGTGATATTATTTTTTCACACTGAGAGAAAAACAGAGTTGCAGGAGAGGACTTGAAATATTAGCTTGGATATATTATAAGTGCTCTCGAATAAAATCTTTGGTAGCAAATCCAGACTGCTGTAAAAAACGGTGATGAACTTGTTTGACAAGAAATGTGCACAAAGGTTATAAAATTTAGTGTTAAAAATTAATCTTCTGGGATACAGATGATAATCTTGGGTCAAATCCTGCAATTCTTAGTCAAAACTCATTGGATTAGATTCTACACTAGTGAAGTGACAGAGAGAAAGCAGTTTGTGCTTCTACTAATTCACCCTCTTCTCAGCTAGGACAGCCCAAATCGTGCATCTGCTTCAGAGGCCTCTGTGGGCATTTTTGTAGGCACAGAATCATCAGGGCACAGATGTGTGGTGGGCTTGCCTCCTGCCCCTGACACACCTCAGGCTGGTCTTCACTAGCGCGGGGATCGACTGTAGATACGCCAATTTCAACTACGTTATTAACGTAGCTGAAATTGTGTATCTACAGCCGACTTACCTGCTGTCCTCACGGCAGTGGCAGGCGGTGGCGCGCTCTCCCGTCAACTCCAGCTTGCGCCTTTTGGCGAGCTGGAGATACGGAGTTGACGGGGCCACTGCTGGCGATCGATTTATCGCGTCTTGATGAGACGCGATAAATCGCCATAAGATCGATCTCTCCTGGCTCTAGTGAAGACAAGCCCCTCCTCTCCTATCCCCATCCCAGAGTGCCCCCAGGTTGAGAGCCTGAGAGTGGTTGCAAAGATCTCCTGGAGAAGCTTTCAGCTGTTCTATGTGTCCTTTGTACAGTTTACCTTAGTTGGCATAAGTGGGGTTGCAGGGCAATGATGAACCAGAGACCATTGCCTTCAATCGATATTTTGCCTAAGGCTTGCAGGATTCTATCTCTTTGTGTTCAAACTAAAATTATCCTGCCATATTCTTTGGAGAGAAATAAATCCAGACTTTTAAATCAGGGTTCACAGGTTTGCTGTGTTGTGTTCAGATTAAATTACGTTCCTTTGTTAGTGTTATTTCCGTGATGAGCATTCAGTCTTAAATTGCGAACAGTGGGCCATGAGTCTTAAGATCCCTGCTGGAATCAGTGCAGAGTTTTGTCTAAAAAATTAACATTATATGGTCCAATACTTAAATTGATCATCCCTGCAGGTTCCCTTGTTTTAAACGATAACTGCGTTCATTTTATACCCTGCAAATTAACATAAAGTCAAGTACTTCTCTCACCATTTTTGTTGTATTTGTGAATAAAAATTTTTAAGTTTAAAATTACATTTGTGAGCAATGGTGGTGGTGAATGTTGTTTAATATGACAATTAATTAATTTGGGGGAGCTGAAAGGTCAGAGATTGGAAATCTGTTTCTGTTTTGCTTTGATTCTGATTTTAATAATGAGGAGGGCTTTATGTTGAGTGAGACAGTATTAACTAGTGGTTGCAGCAGGGGACCAGAATTCAAAGCTCCTTGAGTCTCATTAATACTCTTATATAAGTTGCTATGTTTGATCCTGGGCAAGTCAATTCACGTCTCCTTACCTCAATTTCCCCCACCTATAAAATGATTATAAAAATGCTTCCCTACTTCATGTGGATGTTTTGAGGATTAATTGTTTGTAAAAAGCTTTGAATTTCTGGAATAAATGACACTATAGAAATAGAAAATATTTAATCTTAAAACAAAGTTGTTGTTTTTTAACAACCCATATGGTAGGATGGAAATTCACTTGTCCCAAAGACTGCCTGTGTTGGAGATGATGTCACTATTTAGCAAAAAGCGGGCCAACAGCAGTGGCCTATCGAGTGCTGATTTATATAGATTTTTAAAAAAAATTAAAAACTTTATTTAAACTTGCAGAAGTGACAAAGAGTCCTGTGGCACCTTAAAGACTAACTAAAATGTTAGAGCATAAGCTTTCCTGGGTTAGTACCCACTTCATTGGATGCAAAGCTTATGCTTTAACATTTTAGTTAGTCTTTAAGGTGCCACAGGACTCTTTGTCACTTCTGCAATTCCAGACTAACACGGCTACCCCTCTGATTTTTATTTAAACTTATGCACCAGTAGCACGTCCTGTCATGCAGGCTTTCAAGATTACTGTAGAGAGAATCTTGAATTTGCAGTCCTTAAAAAGTTTTTGTATGGGGAGGTCTGGGGTTATAACTCATTTTGTGTCAAGTAATATAGAGTTGAGAGAGAAATGGTAAATATATAAACTCATGACCTAGATATCACTTCATTGAGCCACGGCTGCCTTATTCTACAGCTATCATGTCGAATCCAGTACCTACAGGTGCTTCTGATAGTGAAACACATTTGGGACCTGATTTTCTTCACTCACTTAACATCTGTATAAATTACTACTAACTACACTGAAGTTAATGGAGCTACACTAGGGTAAAATTTATATTAGTTGAGAGTCAGGTCCTTAATTTGTGGCTCTTTTTGGTGGTTTTGAATTTGAATTAACTGAATTTTGTTTGGTGAGATGCTTTTTGAAGGTTTAAAAATAGCACTACATTTTTAAACCATAAACCCCCCCCCCCTTCTTTCTAATTGTTTTGTCGAACTTTCTACAGAAAAATGGCAGTTCATAATTGTTACATTTTATATATTTCTAATTGTACTGGATGGCAATTCATTAATTTTAATAAATGCAATTGGAGCCTAGATCAGATGCCAAATTTCAGTTGAAATTCGAAAAGAGATAAGCAGCTTTTTGCTGCTAGGCAAGAAGGAAAAAAGACCTTTCTCAAATTTAGGATAATCTGTCTATTTGGATGCAAATTCAAGTTTTTATTGCTCGCTCTCCACCAGTGAAGGTAGTTGTTTTAGCAGAATGTATAATCAAATGCTAACCTTTTTAATGCAAGAACATAATGACCATTGGCTTAATGATTTGTTTCCTTGTGGTAAAGATAAATATGAGCCATGTTGGTCCACATAAGCCAAAGGGGCCATATTTTGTAATAGTGCCAATTAATTATGTATAATTAATACACACTGGCTTTCAGCATCATAAAGGTCTTTTCCCACATTTCAACTGACAGCAGGGGGAAATGCATCTAAAATGTTTTATTTCTTGTAGTATATTTAGCACATTTAGTGATTGTTGGGTTTTTTTTGGCATCCATATTCACAAGCAAGCAATCTGCCAGTTATGAGCTGAAAAGCTAAATGTAGAGTATTTATCACTGGGCTTAATCATTTTATTGAGCCAGGGCTTCTTACTTACAAAAATAGATCAAAGCTATGAAAAACAAAGCTGCTACATTGTAGAAGAGAGAAGACATTTTCTTAGATGAGTTGATATGAACAGATGAAATACCGTGCACTTAATGCAAGTTAGTGTCAAAGGAAGCTTGTAGCTACAGTCTCTTCAGCATTTTACCTTAGCATCTTTTGAATAATTATGAGGTGTTGAATTATGTATTCTTAATAATGTGTGGAAAGATTTTCTTAATGTAATTTTAAACTTCATAGCTTTTACCTTACTGGATAGACATACCGTGCATGCTTTAGTTTACAGATCTGACTATCTGTCTTAAATATTTATAAAGTGTCCATCAATATAATGTCTAGGCACTGTTGCTCATTTAGTACGGAGTAATATGACTCCAGACAAATGGTTACTTTTTTTAAGTGTCACCATTCTTTTATTATCTCCGAGGAGCTTTATCCAAGAAGTATTGCATGGAATTCTTTTCTAGATGTTTCTAAGAGGATGAAGATTTAAAATCACAAATATGCAGGCATTGGTTAATTGAGACAGTGACTTACTAGAAACATTCATAGATCTATCTCATGTTTTTGAATTTTCAAAATCAGTTCAAATGTAATTATTATAAATTTGTACCAAATGAGAGAAAAAAATGATATTTAAGACACATTTTTCACTGCTATGCATAGCTTAAAGGTAGATTGATGCTGCAGAACCTTCTTTTGTTTTATTTGTCAGGGTGTGTTTCCTTATCTTTTGTCATCCAGAAGTGATTCTTATTTTGAATGAGGAGGAGTTTGGTTTTGTAGTTAATGCACTACATTAACTAGGGGCTTGGTTACACTGGCACTTTATAGCGCTATAAAGCCCCCATGAGCGCTATAACCTCCTCCCCGTCCACACTGGCAAGGCACGTAGAGCGCTATAACCGCGGAGTTAGAGCGCTATTGTTAATCCACCTCCGCATGGGGAATAAGGGCTGTAGCGCAGCTGCTGTAGCGCTACAGCAAGAATGTGGACACCCACTGCACTGCAAGTGATCTCTTGAGATGCCTAGAGCCATTTAAGGCAATTGACGTCTCTTCCCTTTGTTTTGAACTCGGCTGGAGGAATGCGGAAGTACCTCTTTAGAGTTTCTCTCTTAACTCCGCAGATAAGCAATGCAAATGTTTAAGGAGGGAGCCTGTGTGAAAACAAAGCCTTCTGTGAACGGAGGCTCGCTGACAGGCTTTCAGAAGAACGGAAAAACCACTGTGTCTCTCCGTCCACATACACACAAAGCGTCCCCCCTCACCCCACTCGTTTAAAAAGCATGTTGCACCCAGCTGAATGCTGGGATACCTGCCCTAATGCACTGCTCTTAATGCCGCATTAAGTGCCCCAAATGTGGCTATGCCATACCGCTGGCGTGTCTGAGTGTGGACATACAATAGCGCTATACATATTACTGTATAAGGGGACCGCTATAACCAATAGCACTATAATCTTGTAAGTGTAACCATACCCTAGGACTGGGACTTTGGAGACCTGGATTCTATTTGTGACTGTGCCAAAGACTTCCTGTGGAATATTGGGCAAGTCACTTTGAGTCTTAGCATCTTTAAAATGAGGAGAATATTTCCCTATATTGTGGGGTTATTAAGATAAATACATTAGTACTGTTTCTGAAATGCTCAGATACTATGGTGATGAGTGCTCTCTAGTGATGCTTAAACAATAGAAATAGCAGAGGTGATATAATTTAACAGAATAATGTACTTAAGAAAAATAGTTTTCCCCTGAAAGTGGTACTGGAGCTGGTTCCATTTTGTGAGAGATCCTAACTTAAGTTTTTATGAAAAACACTTCTTCAGTTCATTTTAAAGGAATACAGAAGCCTAACATAGTAACTCTAACGTATAATTAGCCAAGTGCATGATGATGAGTTATGGATTTTTTTCTAATATTTTATTTGACAATTAAGATTGACTTATTATTTTTACCAATCAGCTATTCATTTGTTGTATTTTCTCATTGGTTACCAGTTTTTTTATTCACTGAATGAGCTTCTTTTAAGCAAATAGTTGTATGAGTTCAGTGGACAGATGGAGTAACGGGGTTACTGAATGGACACGTGCTTAAATAGATATAAAGGAGATTGGTTCTGAATTAGAATAACTTGGCTGAAATAGTATGTTAAATTTATGAACTTTTTGTTCATTATTCTGTCAAGAGAAAAAAGTAAACTATTAAGGTGAATTGATCATTTTTCTTAGTATGGAGTCTCATAGCAACAGTTACATAAATGCACTTGCTAGTTATTTGCTAGATATGCAAGAAAAGCAGTAGTAGCCATTTTGTTGATGAATGTGTACAATTTCAAATCCTCATTCTGTTCTTTTTCTTGCCTCCTAGTGGAGTTATGACCTGTCTTTTTGTCATGTAACTTAACATACTTGTCTAAAGTTCCTGATATCCTATAAACATCCTATAAATATTGTTTGATTAACAGAGAAAGAAGTGAAGAACAAAGAAACTCAAAATATCATAAATAGATGTGATGAGTCAAAGCCTAGTCCAGAAAACCTTTACTTATGTGAATGATCCTTGCTCAGACATGGCGGGTTATAGCAACTGCCACACCTCCCCTCCTGCCGAGGAGCCACATAACTCCCCACATCTACTTCTCTCCTTGGGAAACCTTGTCTCAATCTAGCACTTTTTAGGAGCACTGATTCCACAGGGTTTTCAAAACTGATGTGTACTAACATGCAAATTTATCTACTTAAATAATTAAAATAGAATGTTATGCATGGAGCTGCACAAAACTTGGCTGCTGAGTGCTTGCTAATGAAAAATTTTGAAACAGTGAATCCAGTTCTTTAAGCCTCCCCATCCCCAGTGGAATATGAACACTACATTTTATACCAAGATACATGTCATGTAAACTTCTTATAACATACTATGACAATCTGTTTCCATACTAATAGATATTTGTTTCAGGTTTAATGCCTATTTTATATCAATCTATTAATTTTGCAAAGAGTTGTCACTTTAGGTTATATTTTTAAATACATGTAAACATATGTTTTAAGAATGATTAAAAAAAGACATTTAGAGGAAGCCCATATCTCTAGACATATACAATAGCTTTTTTTTTCTTTTGCTTCAGTACCCTGCTATTGTACAGATATGAAAGTTGGGAAAAGCAGGGGCTACTGTATGTGACCTAGTTAAGCTTCTAATCTGGTCTATGAACTAATATTAAAAGATAATATACTTTCCCCAAGTTGATTTTCATGCGTAACCACATACCAGTATGTTGCCCTAACAACCTAACCCTCTTGAGTTCCTCTGTTTTTTAATATAATTACAGAGTATTTCTTGTATCCCATAACTTATTGTTTCCTTGTGTATAGTCTTGTTTAGGCTTCAGTCCTGCAAACAATTGTATATAACTTTATTCATGTGACCTCTGTGGAGTTGGTTCATGCACTTACTATTCAAACTTTTTTTTTTTTAAAGTCCAATTCAAGTCAGTATTCTTTTTTTTTTTTTTTTTTAACTGAAATGGTCATCAAATTTCAGGGTTCTGAGGTGTTGTTTTTTTTTAGGAGGAGAAATTGATGATCAAGTTAGGTATCTTTGGTGCAATCCTGTTTGTTTACAAAGAATGTACAACATTCTACTTCCCTGAAGCCAGGGGGAACCAAACAATGGGAAATGGTTTCTTTTGTTCACAGTTCCAAGCCCCTTTCTAGTCAGCAGCACTTAACCCAAAAGCTCTCTTCCCAAGCTTCTCTCAGGACCATGCTTGTTCTGGGTATATCCTTCGCCACTTCAGAATGTCTGTCTGCTCTGGTGCTTTTGCGTATCTCTCTGATGCTCACTACCTGCCAAGATGCTCAATCCCTCCATTTGCTATCAGCCTTCAGGAAGACCCCTTAGCCAACATGTTCCAGTCACTGTCTAGGCTTGCCATGCTGTTTCACTTCGGAGGTGATGGTTTCCATTGTTTCAGTTATCAGTAAACAAAGGATAATTTAGTGGTTCTCTCATTTAGCCTTACCCTACCCAGGTCTGTGGTCCTTCAGCACCACCCAGCAAACAGATACTCCTAAGCAATCATGACTTAGGGCTTGGTTACACTGGCACTTTATAGCGCTATAAAGCCCCCACAAGCGCTATAACCTCCTCCCCGTCCACACTGGCAAGGCACGTAGAGCGCTATAACCGCGGAGTTAGAGCGCTATTGTTAATCCACCTCCGCATGGGGAATAAGGGCTGTAGCGCAGCTGCTGTAGCGCTACAGCAAGAATGTGGACACCCACTGCACTGCAAGTGATCTCTTGAGATGCCTAGAGCCATTTAAGGCAATTGACGTCTCTTCCCTTTGTTTTGAACTCGGCTGGAGGAATGCGGAAGTACCTCTTTAGAGTTTCTCTCTTAACTCCGCAGATAAGCAATGCAAATGTTTAAGGAGGGAGCCTGTGTGAAAACAAAGCCTTCTGTGAACGGAGGCTCGCTGACAGGCTTTCAGAAGAACGGAAAAACCACTGTGTCTCTCCGTCCACATACACACAAAGCGTCCCCCCTCACCCCACTCGTTTAAAAAGCACGTTGCACCCAGCTGAATGCTGGGATACCTGCCCTAATGCACTGCTCTTAATGCCGCATTAAGTGCCCCAAATGTGGCCATGCTATACCGCTGGCGTGTCTGAGTGTGGACATACAATAGCGCTATACATATTACTGTATAAGGGGACTGCTATAACCAATAGCACTATAATCTTGTAAGTGTAACCATACCCTTAGTATTTGGATGCATTAAAAACCATTCTTCTTTAGACAGTCACTTTCAATTGAGTTGTCTCCTGAAGTTTGTGAGAGAGACTACTTTTGTTTGGCTAGAACTTTGATTGTATTAGGAGTAAAATGAGTGAAGCTCAATTATTTGACTTAACATTTACAGTTTAGTATGACTATGATTACTTAATCTATAGTATACTGTATAAAATGAAAATTGCCTTACAACAGCAAGCTAATAAAAATCTTCATCTGTATTTAAGCATTCTGGTCAGCTCTGTTTCTGTAGCAATTGATAACACAGATTGTCTGTAAATGAGCTGAATTACTTTCTTGCTTGTCTTCTATTGTCAGCTGTTTACTTTGGCCAATCTGTCTCAGAATGTTTCTCATCAGATTTAATGGCTGTCAAATGGTAGTAGAGATGACAAAATGCAATCACAACAGTCTCCTCTTCCACCAAAACATAATCAAGAGGAGAAAAATCCTTTCTGCAAGTGTGAAGCCTCATTTAGCTATGCTACAGAATTGCAGCTTGTTCTGCTTTCAGCCCATTCAGGAGGGTCTCTAGTAGATGGAAAGGACAATAGGTTACATCAATAAACTTATTTCCTAATCTTTAAGATTGCTTTTGATGGTAACCTATTAAAATCTCTAGTTTCTTTTTAAAAAGATGCAATAGTTTTTGAAATTACTGGTCTGGGTTAAAGATTTCAAAGGCCATGTCTACACTATCCCCGTGTGAAACTCTCCCCTGGTCCCGAGCGACATAAGTTTCACCAGGCTAAGTGGTGATGCGCACAGCGCTGTGTCACTGGGAGAGCTTTTCCCATGGACATAGCTGTCCCCACTCATTGAGGTGGTTTTATGATGTCGACGCTGGAATACAGCAGCTCACTAGCGATCTTATAGCAGTACAGCTGTGTCTCTGTAAGCTTGCTAGTGTAGACATGGCCATAAATGTGCCATTGAATTTTTTGGTGAACCATATGTTGAGACGGAGCTTAGATACTGTGAATTCCTGCTAAAAGAAACAATGAAGAACTAGTTCTACAAGAAAGATGCTTCCATTTTGCTTGGGCCAAGAGATGTCAAGATGTTACATTATTGTTTTTTCAATAATTATTCAATAAACCTTATTGAAGACCTATATGTAGAACTGAACAGTAATAATGAAAACTAGGGTGGATAAAAATCAATGTTTATTTTTAAAATAAAAAAATTGGATTTTTTTATTTAAATCAGATTTTTTTCTCAAAATGCATTTTATCAAAAAAATCTAATCTAAAGATAGTTTTAATTAAGATACATTATAGCTCACAGATATTTCATTATGAATAGGGATTATAAATGCTAATTCTGTAGCATGAGACAATATATTCATGTCATGTTTAAGAAAAGTTTTATAAACGAGTTCTAATAGTTCATGGATTAGGGACTAAATTTTTTAGGATTCCAGGGGCTTCAGTATAGATTATTTAGGTTAATCTTCTATCTACCCGATGGGCTGTAGTGCTCTGTCTAGAATATACCATCAGAGATGCTTAGTTTTGCAGTTCTCAAATTGTGGATTTGTCTCCAGAGATTACATGCTTGCTAACAGCAAAAATGTTTTAAAATAAATAAATTAAATACATAATGTATAGAGGTGAGAAACAGTTAAATAAAACAATTTAAATGTCTTTCTGGTGATGTTCTCCTCCTAATACAGCATGGCAAGAAAATCTTCCAACTATTAATGATTAACCAGTTGAATTGAAGATAGTTCACCTCCCGATGACTACATAAATACAGGTTTAAGAATAGCAGCTGTGTTAGTTTGTATCCATGAAGAAAGCGAGGAATACTTGTAGCACCTTAAAGACTAACCAGTTTATTTCAGCATAAGCTTTTGTGGGCTATAGCCCACTTCATCGAATGCATAGAATGGAACCAACAGAAGTAAGATGCATTTATACACGTCTTTTTTTTTTCTCTGTGTGTGTATAAATGCATCTTACTTCTGTTGGTTCCATTCTGTGCATCCAATGAAGTGGGCTATAGCCCATGAAAGCTTATGCTGAAATAAACTAGTTAGTCTCTTATGTACTACAAGTATTCCTCGCTTTCTTTACATAATACACTGGACCCTTGCTATAGCCCATGTCGCTATACCACGGGTTCGCTGCCATGGATCCCAAATTTAAATATTTAAACTGGGATCCATGGCAACATTTCCCCTGCATTAGTGCGGGACCACGCATGGATCCTGAACCCCAGGCTGTAGCGAGGGTCCACTGTGTCTGCTTCAATTACCTTTGGTAAATGAAATAACCAAACAATCATTCATTTTCTGATACAGTTGTAAAGCTGATTTGAAATGTTTTCAAAATAAATCACTTAAAAAATGTATAGTGTGTACCCTCTAAAAATGAAACCTGAAGAATATGTATTAAGGTTATAACAACCAACAAGAATGCACTTTTATGTAGAAATCCATGATTAAATCAAGTTTTCCTGGTGAATGATTTTATATCATGATTGAAATCAATTTGATTTAGATCACATCCACCTCGATGAAAACGAGCTTTTTGGAGGCCTGATATTGACACTTGTCTTACCATATGAGAAGAGACATTCTTTGTGATGCTAGAGGCTAATATCAAAAACTGTAAAGCAGTTTCCATCTTGTTAACTAAACATTCGGACTGTCCAGCCAGTATTAAAACAACTTAAATGTACAATCTAGAAGTGTTAGAGTTGCACTCCTGCATGTTACTGAGGTCTAAATTAAGTATAACCACACAGGAAAAAGATGAGGCCATTGTTGTAAACAGCTCAGTGAGAACTCTCTGATGTGCAGTGGTGGTCAAAAAAGCAAACAAAATGTTAGGATGCATAAAGAATGGAGTAGATAGCACTGAATAATATAATACCACTGTATAAAATCCATGGTTCACCTGCAGCTGTATTGCTGTGTTCAGTTCTGGTCACTGTGTCTCAAACAGATGTAGAAGAAATTGGATCTCAGAGAAGAGTTTCAAAAATGATTATCAGGAACGAAAGAGTTCCACATGAGGAGAGATTAAAATGGTTGAAATTGTTTACTTTGGACAAAATATAGATAAGAGGGGAAATGGTAGAGGTATAGAAAATGAGTGGTTTAGAGAAAGTGAATTAGGCGTTCCTATTTACAATTCTCATAATATAAAGCCATTCGGTAAATTGGAAAGGAAATGATTATAAGACTGACAACAGGAAATCCACTTTTTATAAACTAGCTTATAATCAACTTGTGGAACTCTTTGCCACAGTTAAGCAAAGTGTGGACAGAGATGGCCTTCTGGAGAATTAGTGGCTGTGAAAGTCTGCTAGTGGGGAGCTGAGGAGGATTCTGGACAGGGATGGGGAGCAAATGGGAAGCAGAGGTCTGCATTTTTGTGTATGCACATCTTGTATGCATTTAAAATTGAAGGTTTCAGCCTGCAGTTGTCATGCACATACTGAGGGTGGTCAGGGAGTGCTCAAAAACCAGAAGATAGACCAAAAATCGTGATTTCTTAAATCTCATGATTTTTAAAAAAATAAATTTGATGAATTTGGGGATTCTGGGTAGGATGACCAGATGTCCTAATTTTTATAGGGACAGTCCCAATTTTTGGGTCTTTTTTTCTTATAGGCTCCTATTACCCCCCACTCCCATCTCGATTTTTCACATTTGCTGTCAGGTCACCCTAATTCTGGGTCATGATTTTTTAACCTTCAGGGTTTGCAGCATAGGTGCTGGGGGGAGGGGCGGGGACAGGAAGAGATGGAGTGGGAAGAGGTAGATAGGGAAGAGATAGTGGAGACTTGGGGGAATGGGAAGAGTGGGGGTGGGACCTGGGGCAGAGTGGGGGTGGGCACCCCCTGGGAACTGAGGAAGTTGTCGACTATGTTTAGGAGTGCAGAAATAGAAATGTAAAGATTTGAAATCCTGATGTTTTAATTTTCTTTTTTAAATGGGGACAAATAAATTCATTTCAGATAGCATGTGGTTTAAATCCTAAAACACAGGAAAGAAAAAAATAATTTGCAGTTCCAAGTTTCACATTCCTCCCCCAGTGAAGAAATAATGGCCGTTACTAGTGGCTCTGGAATTAGGATTCTTTGTTTTATGAGACTTTTGCTGTCTGACAACATCTAGTTTTCTCAACACTCAATAAAGGATTTTTACTCTCTTCCCTTTACAGCATGGCAGACACAGACCTTTTTATGGAATGTGAGGAGGAGGAGCTGGAGCCATGGCAGAAAATCAGTGATGTGATTGAAGATTCTGTTGTTGAGGATTATAATTCAGTTGATAAAACTACTACGGGTAAAACGCTATTTTAGTATAGAGTTATGAAAGATATGGATGTTGTATAGCACAGTATTTATACTTAACTAATCGTTGTAGTTTCCCTTTATGTGCTATTCAGTAAATATTTAGCTATCAAATAATAGATATATCAAAACATAAATTTTCTGAACAGTTAGAAATTCCTGATAACCGTGAGCAGAGCTTTCATATGGCTCTGTGGGAGCTGATACTCTGGTGACACTTCAGCAGACTGGCCCTCCACTTATTAAGAGGCAGGAAATGCAGTTTAACAATGGAATTAATGTGGAATTAGAGATTTTCAAAGTTATTTGAAGGTATGATTTGTTTTTTGGGGAGGAAACTGGTTAACAGTTGTTTGTCTATTGTTAAATCAAACAAAGTGATTGTTTTTAAAAGTACCCAGTTTATAATTTATATAAGAATAACAGATTAAGTAACACTCTGTATGTGTATATGTGTGTTTGTGTGTGTATATATACACACACAATAGTGCTTTACATTTTACAACATATTTTTTCAAATGTTACTGCCAAGTAGTACGCTCATTCCAACAGCTTTGAAAAGCTGACTCCCACACAGACTAATTTAAATGGCAGACTGCTTTTCCTGTGTCCTAACCTATATTGTCAGGCTATCAAGATGGAGACCTGTTCGTTTGTTAATTACTTTTTTAAATCCCTTTATTTTACAATTTTAACTGATTTTGGCCTTGACCCTGCATGTGCATGTATTCTTAACTTTAAACACCTAAGTAGTTCTATTGACTTCAAAACATGCATGCTAGAAGGATCTCAAGACCTTACTGTATATAATTAAATTTTGTGATTAGAATAGCTTTTTATTATATTGTTGTTCTTTAAGAGAACTGTTAAGACTCATTTAAAGGGATACAACTCTTCTAATTTTTCTGTTTTGATTTAATGGTTCCACTTATAATTTCCCAATCTAGGTATTTGTATAAGAATGATGCATCATAAATATTGACTTGAGCTGTTACGAACATGTCAAAGGGGCCTGAGTATAAAGTAATAAATATTGAAATTGGGTAATTATCACTAGATGATAATTAATTTAAAATTCAAGGGTAGATATAACATGAATAAAATCAAAAAATATTTACTCACTATCTTTCTGGTTCATCCCAAATTCTTGAGTCTGGTGTGTTGTTGCTGTTGTTTTTTAAGTCCTTTCCTAGCTGTGCATGTAGGTGGAACAGATTGCATGTTTAATAAATTAGTCTTTTGTTTGGCCATTTGAATTGCTTTTTCTTGGCCTTTTGGCTAAGATCAAGAATAGCATCAGTTTAATATTTGGTACTTTTAGGAACTATTTCGTGCTCTAGTTCAGGGGTAGTTGGCCTATTGCATCTTTAGCTACTGTGAACCTTGGTTCTAATCCTATTATGCAGTGTTCTGGAGGTATTCTTGGCAGCTAATTTTTTAATTTCTTTGGACTAGCTCATGGGTGGGCCAAGTATGGCCTGTGGGCTCCTCCTAACTGGCCCCTGAGCTCCAGCTGCGGAGTCTAGCTCCTATCCCCTTCACCATAGTTCCCCTCCCCCACAGTGTGAGCAGCACTGTGGGGCGGGGCTGCGCGCTCCAGCAGTCAGTCATGGCAGTGTGTCTGGCGGCATGGTAAGGGGGCCAGGGTGGGGGGTTGGATAAGGGGCAGAGGGTATCAGGGAATGGGGGCATTGGATAGGACATAGGCGTCCCAGGTGACCTGTCCAGGGGCGGGGGTGTGGATAGGTGTTGGGGCAGTCAGAGGACAGAGAGAGGGGGGTTGGATGGGGGTGGCGTCTTCGGGGGTGGTTAAGGTCGGCGGGGGTCTCGGGGGGGGGGG